>OY757906.1:7458555-8058555 GCA_963585895.1 Sepioteuthis lessoniana
TGTATATATATATGTATGTATGTATATATATGTATGTATGTATATATATATATGTATGTATATATATATGTATGTATGTATATATATATGTATGTATGTATATATATATGTATGTATGTATATATATATATATATGTATGTATATATATGTATGTATATATATATATATGTATGTATATATATATGTATATATATATATATGTATGTATATATATATATGTATATATATATATATGTATGTATATATATATATGTATATATATATATATGTATGTATATATATATGTATGTATATATATGTATGTGTATATATATATATATATATGTATGTATGTATATATATATATATATATATATATATATATATATATATATATATATATATATATGTATATATTAAAAAAAAGTTCACTTTTTTAAAGTTTAGGTTTAGTTTTTAGCGGATGTTTTTATTTTTTTTATCATTTATTTACTATAAGTTACTAGTTTTTTTACACGAATGTGTAGAAGATGGAAAGTGCCTTTAATTTTTTCAGAGATCTTAGTTACTGTCAAAATCCCTAAAATTAGTTATTTCAATTGAATATTTAATTTTACTATTTTCAAAATTTGGAGAGGTAGTATAAACAAAGTTTTTTTTTTATTTAAGTTCAGTTTCTAAGCCATTTTTTTTTTTTTGGCTAGGCTTCATGCAGAGATGAAATCAATGTTAACATCTGCCCTAAACAGAGAGGGTCCAAATACATATAAGGTGGGAGAAAGCAATCTGTCTTTTTTTTTTTTTTTGATTACCAAGAGGGTTGGTTAGTACTGTGTGATTGACATCCTTATACAGCAAAAGAGAACAATATGACAAAGAAGTAGATGCCATCTAAAAACTAATTTGACCCAGATCTTCCAATACAATTTAAATCCTTTCCAGCATGATTAGCAATTCCTGAAAGTTTAGTTGAAATGGGGATAAAAATGCCAGAACCTTAGCTGTACAGAGGGAAATCTATTACTATCTATTAGTTTAAGTCATAGATAATTACTGTTTTTAAAAGCAAGTTGTAACTTCACATTTTAAACTTCAGTGTTTTAAATGCAACCAAATATTTACCTTCATTGGTCATTTTTATTTCAGTTGTGAAAGTGTGTGCATCATTATTTAATATATGATCTCATACCCCTAAAATGAAGCAACTAAAAGTGTATATTTGACATGCAATATTGACAAAAACACTACTGAAGCAACTAAGAAAATTTTTAGTGTTTATAACCAAGGCATCATTGTTGACCAAGTCAGAAACTGGTTTTCAACATTTTGTTTCGGCAATACATCATTGAGAGATGAACCCAGATCAGAATGCTCATCAGACATCACTCAAGATGCTTTAAGAGAATTGGTGGAAAGCAATCCATGCAAAAGTACTTGAGAATTAGCAGTTGACTGTAACACATCCTAATCCAGAATCTGCTGTATCTCTTGTAAGAGATAAGTGAGCAAACTGGGCTTACTTCCTCATACTCTTAGTGAGAAGAATAAGATCATATATCCATAGCTACAAATTTTCTCTCAAAGCAGAGAAATGTCCCATTTCTCAAGAATGTCTTTACCGCTGATGAAAATGGGTCTTTTATGACAATCTTCAATGCAAAAGGCCATGGATTGATATGGATGAATCTCTGCAGTCTTCCTCAAAGGCAAAGCTTCATGGTAGAAAAATTATGTTGTCTGTATGGTGAAATTACCATGCTGTTATTCATTTTGAACTTTTAAACTGCAATCCAACGCTCAATGCTGATTTTTACTCTCAACAGCTGCAACATGTTCATGAAAATCTATAAAAAATACTTTGCACTCATTTATAGGAGAAACATTGTGCTTCTGCATGATAACACAATGTCACATTCAGCAAGGATCATGCAGGAAAAAATATTCTATTTAGACTGGTCTATAACCCACCATATTCACCAGACATTTCTATCTTTTTTGTTCTTTACAAAATGCTCTGAATGGTAAAAAAATTTTCTTAAAAAGATCTGATGAAAATATTTGTGAAAAACTTCTTAAGCTTGTGACCAGCTGAATTTTACTTGAGAATCAACAAGTTAGCTGATAAATGACAAGAGATGTTTAAAAAAAAATTGCAAATATACTATTAACTGAAATTAATTCATTGTTAAATCATTCATAGATAGGTTATATTTTATTAAAACGGTAATTGTATATGACTCAATCCAATAATTTTTCACCTTTCATAAGTAATAATGATCAGAATGAATGTAAACACAGACCACATGAAATAGACTTGACATATTAAGTTTAAGTCCTGTGTCAGGATGTTTTTATTTCCCTTAATTTGGGAAAGGTATGAATCTTTCACTTTTCCCACTGGCTATGGGTAAATTGTTGAGCAGATTAGACTATTTAGTCTTTTAAGGTCAATAGTCTTGGAGTAAGGAAAACTCAGAATTCAAAATTTGATGAGTGTTCCTTTGACAAATTGTGGCATTCTGGTGCATCATTGTTCTGTTATCAGCTCATCCAAAAAGAACAACGCTGATCCTACGGAATCCTTCGCTATCCTAAACAAATCACCTGTGTAGGTAGTTTAATGGTTCACATCTTTAACTGAACTCTTGGGCACTTAAATATGATTTTTATCTACAAAGGAAAATTAGATCAATATGATATAGATTTTATTTAGTTTAAATTCAATGAATTTCATGTTGTATAGTAAGCCATTTACTGAGTAAAATCATAACTGTATCATATTATTCTTTGATATATTTATATCACTATAGGATGAAAGAAAACTAGAATTTTCCCTCAATGAAAAATTTGTATTGAACAAGCCAACCTCAGCACTTCTAACATAGGTGATGCATTACACACACACACACACACACACAGAGTTATACATGTGAAAAATATAATTGTCATTGTTACATTCACATTTAAACTAAATAATTTATTTGTATGTCCAAATTCTGTGTTTGCTTAAACACAGAATAGCTTTAAAATTTAATACTTGCGTTAAAACCGTTCTTTTTTCTCTACATATATTTTACTGTAAATCAAAGTATATATGTATCATCCATTTTTAATGTCATTATGTTAGTGAGCACGCATCTTTAGTAAACAGTCAAGTAATGTACTTAATAGAATGCCAGTCATCATCGTTGGTACACTTGTGAACAATAAAAGAAATGAAAGACAACCAAAAATAGGATCTTTTTTTTCTTTTTCTTGCTATTTTTTCTTCTTTGTCTGTTGAATCAGTTGTTGTTAATTTGGAGTTTAGGTTTAAGTTTCTTTGAAGAATTTCTAATTAATGTTTTTGATCTAACAAGCAATTTAATGGTCTATTATTTGCTTAACTAACAAAAATTCATGAGGTTGAGAAAAACAGTTTGGTATATTTAAATAATCACTTTTAGTTATTATCAACATCATTTTATGTATACTAGATGAACTGTGAAACCATTGTGACAACAGTCATTAATGATATTGATACTTCTATTTAAGAAGGAATAAAGGATTCTAATTAGCATAGTTATTTCCATTATCTCCAGAATTTGAATATTAAAAAATGGTTCAGGACAAATGAAGATACCTCAAAATTGTAATGTAAACGCAAATAGGACAGAAAATAGCATTCTTCTCTAATGTAGAGCATTTCAAGTTTATTGTTTTGATTGAAATATCACCATATTGTGTCTTGTTTTGTTTTTGTTGGGTTACAATTACATACCTACATGGGAGGGATACTTATTGTAGCAATTATTGTTGTACGATATGGAATCAGTAACTCCATTTCAAATCCTGGATAAGACTGCATTTCACTTTGTGCTAATGCCTTTTGGGATAGAAATGAATCCATATATTCTTTCCCCATCTCCAGCTATGGGTAAATAGTATGGGGACTAGTCTAGGAGAAGGAAAACTCTGAATTCAAACCAGCTTTACTCTGCTCACCAATCATCTTGTGGCATATCTTACCTTTGAGTAAGCATGAACAAATATCAGTTGGCAGCCATCATTGTTGTTTACCCACAGACCCTCATTATCAGGATATTTATTGAGGACAAGGAGAATAACTTCTACAACTCCCTTTTCCTTCCCTTGTGTGCAGGCAAGGTTCTTTGAGGAGTAGACATCTCTTTAAGACTTGACTTGTTATATGGAAATAACCTGGACAGTCAGATCTTTTGTTTGGCATGTGCTCTAAGTGCCAAGAGTATGTTGATGTGTCCCTTTTAGGGTGCCCAATTGCTGCATGAGCATCATCCCTGGAAGAAAGTGTTGGATTTGAACATAGGCAGGACTTGTGGCTTTGGTCATTGCACTAGGCTTGTGTCCGACCAGCAACTTTTTAAAAAAATGGTGTTTCCTAAGTGTAATCCTGCCTGATTCATCAACTTTGATTTGCTATTGACGATCTGGAAGGACAGTGATGACTTTGCTTGTAGTGTCTCGTCAGCAGTTGAGTTGATTTTGAATACGTACTATATCACAATTTTGTTTAGGAGAGAGGTCACGTGTAAACTTATTCTTCATTTGTACATTGTGTGTTTGACCTCATGCTGCCCATACCCACTGCTGGCCACTAGTTCCAGGCCTACCCTGCTAGTAACTAACGACAACATGCCTTATAGTGGAGTTGCATCCTAGCTATGTTATTTTCACAGTTCTAGAGTATTCATTCAACATTTTAAGACTGTTTTTGTCAGTGATACATTGACATTTGATGTCTCACTATGTCTAAGATTATATTTTATTTTGGTTTCTCATGGCCACTTCAAATACTTCTGTATGAGGTTTATATTTTGTTCTAGGATCTTTTGTGATGCTGCCTTAACTAACACATCTGCCTGTAGCACATTGATTCTTATTCTCTGAATAAACTTTATTGTTATATACACATCAGATAGATTGTGTTTACAAATAGTACATGTGAAGTTACAATCTTGTGCTCCATATTTTAGAGGAATTAAAAAGCTTTGAATGGACTCTTCACCTTGTAAAATCAATGAAAAGGAAACTCTATGCACCATTGGATTTGATTTCTGAGTCAGCAAAACTTCAAGCATGTCAAGTAGCTGGCTAGGATCAGTACCAAAAAACTCGGGGTTCTCTGTCCCAACATTTGTACAGTTGAGTACTTACTTGTATTAATGAAGGATTCATCATCTTTGTAAATATGTCCCAGTCAATTATGAGTTTCCTCAGCAGTTCTATCATTTTCTTAGAAAGCTGGATGAGTTTTGCTGCTGGAACCCTTGGATAACCAGTTAGTGGCAAAGACAATACTGTGGGTTTCTTGGCCAATCTCAGTATGGCGAGTGTTTCACCCATGGTCCATATACATAGCTGCTTGAGCATTGGAAAGTCAAACATGGGTTGGCTTTCTTTCATAAGCTTGTTTATGAAGGTCTGCACATAGACCTTGGCAAAAACAACAGATATGCCTGTGTCAATAAAAATATTCTCCTAATCATCTGTGTCTGATTCTGTTTGCAGTGCCATGTAGAAATATAGGCTAGATAGAGATGATATTAGAGTTAATATTGCTTTGACAATGAATATTAGTCATTGACCCTCTTTGTTGTTCACCCACTCATTATCAGATGACAAGGGAGATAACTTTACATTTATTTACAAATATTATCACTTCATACTAATATATTCAATTTAAATTTTTTTTATGCTTTTCATTATCTTATAAATTACAGTCAGTACAGTGTAATGTGGCACTTTCCTTTGTTTGTTAATTTGTTAGTGTTGAAAACAAATAATCTGTAAATTCACATGATTGTGTGTGTGTCTACAGTAGAAATGACATCTCACAACTGAAGATTTCAATAGATGATTTTTTTGTTGTTTTACCATAACTCAATTTGCAGGTCATTACCTTTGTATTAGCTTTTTAAATCTGATGTCTTGGTTTAATTTACATAGTCTCAGTATAATGTATAATCTATAATGATAACATGTGTTAAATGATTAAGTGTCAAACATATATTCAACACTTGTTGGCCAGAGTTACACTGGGAACTAAACAAGAAAAGATTTCTTCATTTAATATTGTTTGTTAACCACTCCACTCTACGGATATATCTTGTGGTCTGGTCTTTGGTATTATAAAATCTATATAGAATACATAATCTCTTCCCCATTCATAAATTAACAAAAGAGTTTTATTGAACAAAAGAAGTACTTAACACTTAGTCTAAACTTTAGAACTTTTAATCAATGTTCTAATCAGTGAAACCCCTGTGCCATTATGATATTTCCTACCACTTTATTACTAATGAAAAAATTCAGATATGTTTGAAATTCTTTAAGATCAATTCTTTCTGAAAAGAAATGAAATAACATGTATTTACTATAGTTCTTTAATTACCACTTTTTTGTTTGAGTCATAAGCATTTTATGATAACTATGGATTTTTTTTCATTACCCAGTTTGCCCTTCTCTTTGTAATGGAATATTCTGGCAATGTAAAAACAAATGTTTTAACAAATGAAAGGTGTTCGTGAAGTTGGTAATAATTTTAAAATCCTGGATGAGGCAGTTTGCATTTTACTTTGTACTTATACCTTTGGAAAAAGAAATAATCCATCTGTTCTCTCTGCTGCTGTAGGTGAATAGTAGGGTAGATGAGTTTTTTAGCTTTGGTATGGCAACCAATCTAAGAGAAGGAAAACTCTGAATTCAAACCAATTTTACTGTTTAAAAATTGATTATGATGGGAACACTGGATAAATACAACAAATGAGTGTATATGCATGTATACATAGTGCTTTTTATATATGTTTATATTGATGGGTAAATTGTCATTCCTAAATTACACAAAAATAAAAATAACAATGATATCTCACTTTATCAGATATAGCTACCAAAATTACGTATCAAAATACTAAAGATTCAAATTTATTATCATGTAGTCACAGAAATTTTCTTACAGCCAAGACTGGATTCACCTGCTTATGTGGCATGATGCAGAGTACCATTGCCCAGTGTAGGGTTTTCCAGCAGCCACCTTCTCAATCCAGAGCAGCACTATCACTTCCAGGCATTTGATGTAGGCCTCCACATTGAAGGCCGTGTAGGAAAATGAATGGAAGTATAGTATCACTATCACTAATGACCAGCTCCAAACACCATGATGTGGATAGAGTGTTTGGTTTTTATTGATATTGATACATTTTGTAGGGATAGATCAAGCAAAGAGTTCACCATCTGTTCCTGACAAAAACTTTTTTCATTTAAGAAAGATCAAAGTATATTTGGTTGGAGGAGATGCTGGAGTTTGTTGAAAAGCTTTGCAGCATGGTCTTTCCACTTGTCTTTCATGCTGTGTGATAAAAATTATCCTTTTCTCATTTAGAATACCAAATGTCTCTATGCACTGCCTGCCCAATAAGACACTCCTATGTCCCTGGCTATGGACCTGATAGACTTGCTGGTATTATTGTTAATCATGGCCTTGATCTCACCAACAAATTTGGGAATTCTTTTTCTTATCAGAATGATTAGAGTGAAGCTTCTGAGCAGCTGTACCTTTGTAATCACCATTGGACTTATCCAACTCTTTTCAAATCCTCTACATTGTCTTCAGATTGACTTCCAAACACTGAAATCTTCATAATGGAATTTCTGGCATGAATGACAATCAATACAGCATGCCATTTACAAATTTCTGGAGGAGTAAATACCCAACTGATTCTAGTTTGATGCACAGTAGACAAAACCTGAAACAAAGTGCATGTGTCAAATTAATAACTTAAAATCGAGAAAACTTACCCATCACACCCTCTGTGTGTGTGTGTGTTTGTGTGTATATATATATAATCCGAGGACACCAAATAAGTATTGTTTTCGTTTTTTTTTTTTTATATATTAAAAAAAAACACTTCTTTGGTGTCCTGATTATATAAAATATAAATAATATATATATTCTATATAATCTGAGGACACCAAAGAAGTGTTCTTTTTTATTTTTATATAAAAAACATATATATATGACTTGTGATTTTGTATTTAAATTGCAAAGTGTACAATTATTTAAATAATCAAGTCCAAACATATTTAATATTAAGCACTTTCCACAGTTTTTAATGTTACAAATGGGTTAGGAGTTATTAATGTTACAAGTTTCATTCAATAGTTCTCAGTAAACCTTATATTTTTATTGTTTTATGCTTTAGTTTTTGTTTCTGTTTCCTATTGAAATTTTGTTATATTTTGTTTTGGTATAGAAGGTCATTGTGCTCTCTCTGAACCTCTGCTATTCTTAATTGTACTTATCTCAAGATGATCCATGTCAGAAATGATAAGAGTACATCGTGCTATTTGCTTGCAGTTATTATTAATTGTTAAAAACCATAAGATCTTTGATTCAACTTCTAATACTTATTTGTTGCTCATTAACTACAATCTGGTTGTAAAATAAGGTAAAAATATTTTTATTTTATTTTTTTATGATCATCAGTTTTGTTATATTTACGATTGTTAGGCATGGACTGCCATTAACAATTTATCGATTGTATGGGAATCTAATCTCTCTGATAAAATGAAACAGGAATTCTTTCCAGCTGTAGCTATGTCAGTTCTACTGTATAGTTGCACCATATCAAGTGTTAGTAGACCAGCAAAAATTTACATACATCAACTCTGTGCAGACACTGGATGCCAGCTAGAGGACCTACCAAGAATGATGGCTAATAAGAACAAATGGAAAGAGAGTCAACAGAATCCATACTATCATCATGATTTGATGAAGTATTATGACCAATGATTTTATAAGAAGGTCATAAAATGCAAATATTAATGACTATAATGAGACAAAAACATCCCTTCATGTTTTGTTTATATATATTATGGTCACTACTGATTGAGAAACTGTTATCAAATTGAGCTTGAAGATCAACAGATTGATAGCATATATCAATATTTTCATCCAAATTAAGATAATGTTTTGTCTTTATATAATTAGTAATTGAGAGAGAGCCATAATTAAGAAAATATTTCAATAGTAAACTTAGGTTTTCTTTCTTATTGTCTTATTTCTCTTTTTCAAGATATATTTCATCTACCTCTTGATGGAATTGTAGGAATATTTTTTAGGAACAGCTTTCAATGCAGTTATTTACTTTTTAATGGCTTATATTGCCTCTCCACTGCATCTTGAAAGACAGGATGTGACATGAGATTCAGTTTAATGGGGAGGGCTTCCTGGGTACAGGAGAAGGGTAATAAAAATTGTCCAACCCCATTGCATTCCCTTTTGAGGGACCCCTTAGACATCAGGAATTAACCCTAACCCTTTTAGTGGTTTGAGATAGGTACTAACCTGAGGAAATTGCCTCCTAGGACTGGATATGGGGTTAATTTGTGTTCCTTAATCAAAAAATAAAGAATTGCATATATTAAGTTTTATCAAATTATTATATATACTTTACACTGAAATTCCAACTTTTCAAATATACTGATGATATATATTTAAGATCATAAATCAGCAATTCTTCTCAATCTTTAATATTAAAAAATGTATTAAAATTTTTCTATGGAATATTTGATTAACTACCTTCATTGCCTAAACTGATGTGGCAAAAGAAAAACTCTAATATCAAGGGATTAGTCTTGTGGTGTTACCCCAATGGTTTAGATGATTACATTCAAGTTTATCAATATTGTACCATTTTTAATTTTCTTTCCTTTATTCTTTTTCCAGAACATTCCCCTTAGCTGAACGTTTGTTTGCCAGTCATGGAGATCTTTGCTTGCTTCAGGTTTTGTGGCACCCAGGAAGTACTGAAGATAATCATATTGCATTCCTTACATCGGATAATATCATTCGGTAAGAGATCTTTAAATTATTTTTTGTTTTTATATATATATATATATATATATATTAAAATGAATAAGTCCACAAATGAATTTGAATGTAGTACTTTAGGTTTTATTTCATATAACTAAACTCTACACATGTTTCAGACTTTATCATTATCTTTAGGTGTTTTTTTATATATAGGTTTATCCTAAATTTGTTTGCATGCCAACCAAAAATATGATTTCTAATGTTGCATTTCTAAATAAAATTTACTCTGGGAATCAATAGAAATCAGAATTTGACATAATAAATTTTCACTCCTCTTTGTCTTTCCATGAATCTTAACTGTTGCATTTGTGCTAAATAAGCCTAAATTTCTATATAGTTGGTAGTCTTCAATAGTCGGGAATTATTTGATTGCTTGAGTTATGACTTTCCACAAACATCAAACAAGGAAAACTTGACAGAATTTTTTCTCTATAAACTATCTATATATGTGACATTTTTTCTTCATTAAAGAATATCTGTGATTTGAAATGCACTGTTTATTTTGTTTGAGTATTTAAAGATTAAAAGGTGGGAAAAACATGATAATTTATGATTACATATTTTTCATGACAGAAAATTAACCATTAATGTGTATTGTATATTCAAGTTCAGTTGCATGTTATCGTTTGTATACATGATCCTGAAAAACTTTCATTTGTTAGTGTAGCTTAGCATTAAAAGTTTGAGGTTTTAGAGTAAGATCAATAAGGTAGAAATATACAATGTTTTCCCAAATTATGCTATAATTAATTCCATTTTAACCTTGCCCTGTCATCTGAGGCTGTAGAATACACTGACTGCACCTCTGCAGAGGGGTAAGACCCCCCCCCCAATGAGTGTCCTGGATATGACAGTAAACAATCTGATGGTGAGGTTCCAGTGATGCTGGGGCTTTGGGGAATGCAGAGCACCTCTTCATTGCCATTGCTCCCAGGTCCACTCTGGCCTGGCGTGGTAGCACCTGATAGAGCCCTATCTATGGGTTAAATAGAACTAACAGCATACTTATGCTAAACTGAATTGTTTGACTAAACTGAATAGCTTAAAATAGAAATGTTTTTGACAATTAAACTGTACTTACCTTTAAACTGCGTGCTTATGCTAAACTGAAACCGTACTTAAATTTAAACTGCATGCTTATGCTAAACTGAATTATTTGAAATAGAACTGTTTTTGACATTGAAACTGTATTTACACTAAACTGAATTGTTTAACATTGAACTGTTTTGACATTTAACTATATGTAAACAAAATCTGTACTTATACTAAACTGAATTAGCTCTGCTTGACTAAACTGAATAGCTTGAAATAGAAATGTTTTTGACAATTAAACTGTGTACTCATGCTAAACTGAATTGTTTGAAATAGAACTGATTATTTACATAAAAATGGATTAGGCATTAAATAACTTACAAAGGTTGATATGCCATAAAACCCAACCACCCAACCATTTTAACCAATATGATCTCCAAGTGAAATATCATTTTTAGTATTGAAATAAAATATGCTTATTCTTGATACATATACACATTATCTTTATACTTTCTGTAAAGCTCCTATTTTCATGGAGAATTCAATCCAGCAAATATAAAAATGTTTTTGAGCATTAACAAAGCTTTTGTGTAAGTGTCAAAGATGGTCTAACAAGTTTCAATTGTTGTTTGGTTGATCACAAAAAAAAAACTTGTTGATTTTTGAGAGTTATCTGTGAAGAAAGATCTTACTGCATTGAAAAATTGATTTTGAATAAACACCTTGTTGTTTGCAACATTTTGCTAGCAATTTTAAGTTTGAGAAATCAACTTCCTTCTAAACTGTTTTCAAATAATCTGAAAGAATAGATGAATATTAATACATCTCTTTCTCTTCTTCCGTGGACTCATCTTTTTGAGCTATCAAGTAATTTGAGCTTTTAAAAAGTGCAGTATTAAATCAAAATGTTAGACACTGTCAATAATGGATTAGTTTAGTAGTTTGAATTACATCAGTCAAAAACAACTTTTATCTGGAAGTTTTGCTTACAATTTAGTTGGATAAAGTTGAATGCCAAATCATCTGAGTTAAAACTCTGCAATCACTGTAAAGATGTTGTCAGAAACAGGACTATTGGAGTTTTAATGAATAGAGAGACTTGCTTTGATAAAATGAAAAGCCTAGTTACTCTCTTTGGTGACAGTGGACATTTTCATTTAACTTGGTAGGTATTTAAAAAAATTAAAATCCTATTTGTGGGTGGGAGAGATCTTTCCTTCCCATTTTTATCACTTTTGATCTTACACATTCAGAAAATCATTTTTTATAAACTTGATCCTCTCATTCTCAGCAAAAAAATCCGTTTTATGAGTTTAAAAAAACAATGTCTCTTAGTCTTTTTACTTCAAAACTGCCGAATTTTTAAATGCTAATTGACTGTACGAGATGAAAAAAAAATTTAATAGAATTAACAATAGATTAACTGATCTGCCTACTCCTATTTAAATATGTAACTGATTGACATCTGTCTATTGTTCTTTACCAGACTCTAAAATATTTCCATTTAACCACTTTCTAATATAATCAATTGGCATACTCATATGATGGCCATTTTATGTCTTATTTTATGGGAAATTACAAATATAGTTTTTGTTTACTGTGATTGTTTCTTTTGTTTCCCTCTCAGTATCTATGTGATAAATGTATTGACTAATTATAGAAAACATTCATGTGATTCTGAAAAATCCACATGACTGAATTATTCCAATTATAAAACAGGTCAAATATAACTCATTACCTCTGCCATAACCTACCCAAATGTATATCTTCTCAAAGTTTTGTGGAGGTGGGCTTTTCCTATTCATTACAGATCTTGAAAAAAAACTTTTTGTTGTTGAAAGTCATCACACATTACATAATTCATTCTGTGTTCTGGATATTTGACCATATAATATTGGTTTACTAGAGGATTTTTTAAAATCATTCTCTATTCTATTGAATGTCTTCTTGTTTGTTTGTTTGTTTGTTTGTTGTTTTTTTTTGTACGTGTTTGTATTTAATCATTTACAGAGATTATGAAATGTAAATATTTAGATAACCTGTGATCTACATTAATTTTTAAAAAATATCAAAACTAATTTCTAAATCTCCACCCAACTTAGTCCATTTTTTTATCTAGATAGTTTTTGTAGTCATAGTATCATTATGAAGTTGTTTGGTTCTGTTTTTACCTGTTACTATCTTCACTATATATTTATTAACTTGTTTGCATTTAAGAAATATAAATTCTATCACCTGCAACAGACAATTGCTAAAACTTTATTTTACAATGAAAACAATATATAAGGATTGATTAATAACAAAGGTCTTCTACCCTGTATTGTTGATAATTGGGGAGATAGAATACAAATTAAAACCCATTTCTATCATATGATCTACTGTTTAAACATACTTAGGGTCAATTTTCTGTATGACAGCATTGAATAATATCCTCTATTAGTCTGGAGTACTATCTCCAAGTTAAATATAAGGTATCAATCAGTGAGTGAACTTTTTATACTAATCAAAATTCACAGACATATAAGAAGATTTATACAATAATATATGGATGTGATACATGTCTACCAGTGAGTTTGATGTAGCAAAAGCTGTTGTAGAAGCCAGATTAGTATATTTGATGAAACAAAGACCAGATCAAGCAATTTCAGTGATATAAAAAGAAAATCAGTAGATATAATGATTAAAGAAAATCATTGAATTAAGTGACATGGCTCTGACCTAGATATTGGTCAAGAAAAAGTATAGCATATTATTAAAATACAGAAAAGTCCATTTTAGATGGGTCCCACAAATTGGACAAATAATAGAAAAATGTTTATCAAGAACTTTTTTAACTAAAATTGTTGCAAAAAGGATTATTTCTTCATGAATATTTCCATTGAGAATAAATCTTGAGTTTATCACTAAGACCATAAAAACCAAAGTAATCTCTGGAATATTGTCATCCAGATTCTCCAAGAGTAAGGAAATTCAAAACAATTCCTTCTTCAGTGCAGAAAATCATACTCCCATGCATAGAAGTTTTGCCAAAAAAAATTTCAATTACTTCAGTAGTTTGTAATTTTAAAAAACTCTAAACATTGAATTAACTCTCATTTGTAACTTTAAATTTCACTGTTATAGCTAAAGGACATTTAAATTTAAAAAATGTTCAAACAGTTGACTTCCTACAAAATTGATTATTTTCACTAAACAATATAATTTTTGTTTGTTTTTCTTTTTTTCCTTTAGGATCCATAATATCTATGAACCAGAAAAAATGATGCAGGTTATCTCTTTAGGCCAAATTGATAACAACAGAGGTTTGTCACCAATGCATCCTTCTCTCTATTCTGTTTTTGGAGACAGTGCTGTCAGCTTTGACTTTGGAACACCTGTTTATGTCCCTTCCAAGCTAAAATCTGCTCCCAATAAAACTGTAATGGTGTGGCCCATTTTTTTTCTGCAAGGAAATGGTGAAATTTTGCTACTTTATTCTGATATTGCTTCAAAGTAAGTTCTGGTTTTGTTTTAATCTTTTTTTTTTCTTTTCGTTATCATCATCATCATCATTTCTTTTTTTAATTTTTTTTACTTGCTATATTTTTTATTTTTAGTTAGTGTAAAACATTTAATTCCTATGAAAGCGTACAGAAAAATGTCTCTATACTGCTTTAACAACAAGGCTATTTACCCCTGGATTTTTGTGGGAGATGGGGGATTGTAATTATTTGGCTTGCAATGTCATTATTCTTATTCTCAGAAATTGTTTATAAGATTAAAAATAAATTACAAACTAGTAAAAATTGATTTTTTATTAATATCAGTATAATCACAGAGTACTGAATTTTCAGTATATCTACTTGTTTACTATGGCATTGAGAGGAAAAACCATTGCCTCTTCATTGGATGTCCTTCAAGAGTGGTTCCTCAACAATTTCTTGTTTCCATTTTTTTTTCCCCATATAGTCTTGAAGAATGTTCTGGACTCATTTCTGTATATAATATCACCCCATCTACCCTGTTTTTTTAACTATCTACTAATCTCCTGTGATATGTTAGTGGACATTTATATCTGAGGAACTAAATACTGATATAGGAAATTAAGGCACTTCCATTCATTTACTTGCTAAAAATGCTTGAAACTTGTAACATGTTAATTTTAGCATTGTACTTCCTTTAAAACTGTATCTTTGTGTTTTCATTTTAAATACAAAATGTAGAATGAATTAAAAATTTCAGGGTATGCAACCTAGTGTTCCTCCTAATTTAGAACCTGGTTAATTTAATACTAAATCTCTTAAGTATGGTTAACTAAGTTTATCTTGTCTAAATTTTATTTGATTAAAATAACTTTTAAGATATTTATTTTTGTTTTTTATAACAAATAAGCATATAAAATATTTCCGTTTTTATATTCCTGTTGAATTGAGTAGAAAGAAGAAGCATATTCATGCCTAAACCTTACAGTATCTGATGTTACTAAATGGACACTCATCTAAGTACTAAGCAGATGTATGACTACTTACTTTTGGTAATCTGGTTGGAACCAATGTTTCATCTGACTTGTGTAAATCTATTGTTGTTTAGACTTTTGAATCTGTTATAACAGAACAAATCTTGGAATGATGATGACTCTTCTAAAAATTATAGGAAACATAGGGAAACTTTCAACTCTGACTTTCTTTTTTTTTTTAATTTTAAAAGGTTACCTAATTTTTTTCTACTAAAAGAACTCATGCATGTATCATTACTTTTTTACTGGTCCCATGACCTGGTTTTGGTTTTTGTGGTGCTATTCATGTAACATATCTTGAAAAGGAATAGTCTGGTGGAACCCATCCCTCTCCAAGTCTACAACTGATTTGAATTCAGAGTTTTCTTTATAGACTGTTTGCCTTACCAAGGTTAAAGAGCCCAGTCTGCTTTACTTCATACCCATAGTTGGAAGAAAAATAGTTGAATTCATACCTTTTCCAGGGGTATTAGCACTATGTGAAATGTTAACAGCCTCATCCAGGGTTTGAACTCTGATAGCCAAGTTCACTTCTTATAATAATAACTGTTGGACCATGGGTACCTCTAATGTAGGATTACTTTATAAACAACTTGGTAGTTTTTAAGCTTCTAGTATTTATGAAATAAAACTACAATTTATTAATAAGTACTGAGATTTAGATTGTGTGCTGGATCAACGAAACTAAATATACTTGGTCCAATTTTGTTTTATGAGCTACTCTGTCATTGCAACTGCCAAATATTGAATTCAAGAAAAGTGAAAAAAACAAGTTGACTTCATATGTCTGTTATTTTGCAGCTTGATATGTTTTTGTCAAATTGTTTTATCATTGAATAAAGTTTTATCTAATTCAACCTAGAAAGATAATAATGAAACAAAAAATTTGTCCTGGCTTCTATTCAATTATAATTATCTTTGATGTTTAACTAAGCAAATTCATGTATTGAAGTAAGTACCTAATTAGTATAGTGAAGCATCCCCACCATGGTGTTACACTTTGGGTCAGTGTCAGGCAAAATGTCCACATTTTTCAACTATCTCTTATCAGGTCAGGTGGTCAGATGAATCTACTCAACTTGAAAAGTTCAGTATTGGATAATGAAGATAAAGACAAAAAACCCTCTTGTGAATTTACTCCCCAAGTTTATTGTGATAGACATCCAGATAGATTCATCTTAGTGAGAGAGTGGGTGGGTCACTCAAAGGTGGCAGAAATTTTCCTGGAATTCTTTAAAAGGTTGTTTAAATCTAATTCTAAGATAGAAATCACTGGATTATTCTCATGTTAGAAATTTTTTCCACTTTGGATACAGTTCTATAAACATTTTCAGGAAGAAGGCCAACAATTAATGATTGTTAAAGTGGCTGTAACTCAATGTCTAAACAACAAAAAAGAAAACAAGACAATCAAACTTGGAATATTATTTGTTTTGTTGTTAAAGTACATGATAAATGCATCGAGAATGAAGTGCATTATTGTGCAATAGAAAAATCTAAATCGATATAGTAATTCCTTTTCTACTATTAGTATTAGAGAATCTTTCTAATTTGTAAATTAATTTTATGTATATAATTCGTGAATTGATTGAGTTTAAAAGCATGTCAACCTGTCTGCTGTTATTTTATGCTTGGGGTAGTTTTTGCACATGTTTATTTGATATCAAGTATTCCTATCTAATACAAATAATTTTTAAACTGATCTATTTATCCCAGGGATGTGACTTTAATAGGTACTACCATTCCAGTTGTGAGTAGAGTTGGGAATAAAGGTCAACAAGAGTTTCACCACCATATACAGTTTAGTATCATATCTAGATTATTCCTTTTTTTTTTCTTTTTTTTCTTTCCTTTTTTTTTTTTTTTTTTTTTTTTTTTTTTCCAGGAGTTGGTGGGTTTTTTTTTTACCCCACTGCAGGGGATACAGTCAGCATATTTTAAGCCTTGCTGACAGGGTAGGTATTTTCATGGAAGTGTTGATGGCCCAATGATTAATGGCATGGAAAATAGAATTAGTGTGGCAAATTCCAATTCTGATTGAAACTTTTGACTTTACCCTACTACACTTTCCTCATTGCTGAACTATGAGTCAAATAGGAGGGTAGAAAGGGTTCTCTGGCCATAGCAGGGCAATTAATATAAGAGATGAATAATGCTGAATTCAAAACCAGGTGATAGTAAGACTAGCAACTCCACATTCTGAAAATCTACTGAAACCACAGCATCAGGCTGCTGTTATCTTTGTACCACAAAATATTTACAGGTTATTTTAATAGTATATATTTCTATCTATTGATTACAATTTAAACTTTGTATGTTGTCTTCAGTTAAATAAGTGTTCATTATAGCAAGTATTAAATCCAATGTAGAATACATTTATAATTTAACAAACTTACAATTAATTGAAATAGTATGATTTTGTATAGTTATTTACTAAACTTGGATTAGTCTGGCATGGGGGTGGGGACTTTTAGGAAGAACTTCACTAGACAAACTTGCGAACCATTGTGCTAGATAGATACCCTTGGTAAAGACAGTATATGTATTGAAGTATCAAAATTTGCTTACCTACTCTTGTTTAAAAACTCTGAAATTGCATATATGCACTTTGTGTATTCTGACATGAAAACCTAGATTTAAAGAAAAAAATAAAATCAAGAGGATTAGTTTATGATTTTTTTTTTCATTAAGATTTATTTGCTCAAAATATAGATGGAACAGTATCAGCTTCATTTAAACACTTGAATAAAAAAGATCAAATGTTTCAAGATTTAGTTGTTGTCTTAAATTTGATACAAAACTATTTGCTGCTGACTGCATATTGCTTGTGTTGATGCGTAATTGAGTAATCCAAAACACATTCTTTATTTTAGTTAGTGTTCAAGTTTTGGAGTTAAAAAAAAAAAAGAAGGATAGCTTTCATTTGACTTTTTGGTGGGGTTGGAGAGTGGGGAAAAACTTTTGAAAAATAGGATTGTTCCCAAGGGATTATTTTGATTGTTAGATTATCCAAAGCTGATTAGTTTGATATTAGTTTTGAGCCCTTACAAAAAGATGAGTCCCTATATATAGATATATATTTTATGTTTTCAAAATATTGATTTATTGTCAAAATTATTTTCTATTTGGTCATAAAAGCAATATTTTTAATTAGTAGTAATTGGAAACTTCGAATATAAAGTACTAGGATAAAATCCCATTTTTTTTTTCTTTTTTTTTTTTTGCTATGCCCTGTTATTTGTAATATTTTTATCACTTTTATTAGATATAAACCTTTATGAACTATAACTTCTGAAGAAAAACACTTATTCAGGGTATTTAAACTTTAATGAACTATAACTTAAAAACAAGACAACACTTATTCAAGGTATTAAAATCAACAGAAATTTTTAGTGTTGTATTCATCAAAAGTTCTAAACTACTTAGAAGATAACTCAAAACAACAGGAAGTAGCCTGATTCTCCTCCTTTAACTTAGTAAGGATGTATAGTCTTATGTACTTATTTTGGGTGGTGAGTTACTTATTCAGTAACCTCTTTTCCCTTGTAAGAGAAGAGGAATGGAAGCTCACCTTTTAATGATTAAGTAAATGTTGATACTTTGTACATGTTTAAGTGCCTTTGTGTTTATAGGAGATGGATTTTTTAATACTACATCAAAAACCTTAACATTTGATATAATTGTTTGCAATCTATGTCAGTTATGAAATATGTTGTTGGAAAATAAAACTGCTGCATTGTGATGGACATTGCTGATTTTTACCAGAACACTACCCATGCTAATAGGTAGTAGATATTCTGATTAAATTTTCCAAGTCTTCAGCCATCTTGTGACTTAGTAACATTCATACTAGTGCACTATATCATATGTATGTGAGAGGTTTGTCACTAGTGTGATACATGGTATATTTATAAGGGGTCTGAGAACTATTGATACACCCCTTATTTTGGAACCTGTGCATAGATATGTGATCATTTATTTTAATGTTATTTTGAATTCAAAGTTTTGCTTCTCTTAAACTTACCAAGCCTAAAGAACTCAATCTGCCCTGCTTCTTACCAAAAGCTAAGGCCAAAAAAAAAAGATTGATTGATGCCTTTTTCAAGGGCATAAGCACAAAGTGAAATCTCAACAGCTTCATCCAAGATTTGAACTCTGGTCACCAATTCCATTTTCTTCTACAATAACCATTTTGCTAATTGTGCCCCCCTCCACCTATAATCCAACTATATGACCTGTATGTTTCATCTTCAGTCAATTGAAACACATATTCAGAATGTTGCAATTTTATTTTCCTTCAGTATATTTTATTCTTGGTATAGTGTCTTTGAAAAATTTACAGCTCTGTTAAAAATATACTGACAAAACCATCTTCTGTTGAAACTGATTTTAGGTTCTAAAAAATTAATTAATAAAATCCAAATTTATATTGCATCTTGAAATGATTTAAGATTTGCTTCCTGAATTCAAATTAAATCCATTTTTGTGTTATGACAACATAATTGCATCTTGAAGATTTGACCTCATCCACATGAACTCATTAATCATCAATAATAGGTCAATGAATCCATTGTTTTAATACAACCATTTTATTGACTATGAATATCTTTTCTTTTTTTTTTTTTCTTTTTTTTGTGAAAGTGTTGCAATTACATTAGCAAATATCATTTAAGTAATTTTTGTTTTTTACTTAGACTTTTTGGTTTATAATTTGTTGTTGTTGATTACAGGTGAGTTTAGCCTTTCTATTTTTATGTGACCTTCTTTATATGTGAATCACATTCTGGAAGTATTCCAAAGCAGCTTAACAAACTGAAATAAGCCAATTAGCCAGATAGACAGCTAAAGCCAATAGTGACTGATATAGACAATCACAACAAAAAACAAAACAATTGGTCTCATTAAAATAACTTCATCAAGACAGTACATCACTTCTCCTAAGTATTCCTTGTTTTTCAATTCTTTTATTTATGCCTTATTTCCTTTCTTAAACCTTTTTATATCAATATCATATAATTATTTCATTATCAGATTTGTATTTTAGTGGGAATTTTTGGGCTATATGAAAACTAAGTTCTTCTCCACCTTTTGATCTAATAAAATTCAATAAAATGTTAAGGTTTTTATATTTTTTGAAAACATGTTTATATGTTTTTAAAAAAATATAAATCACTTAACATTTTATTGAATTTTATTCTGTATATCAGATAATTTCTTTTTTAAATTGCATAATTAGGATTTTTTTTCTATTTCACTAGTTTATGGCCTTGTTAAACATGTAACCAAAAAATTATATATTCTATTTTTAAAGCAGTTTCATTTTTAAAATGATCTAATTCTAAAATAAACTTATTTGTAGGAGTCCAGGATATAGAGGATAAGTGTTTGGTAAGCAGTGAAGAGTTCTTGACTACAAATTATGTTGCATTTTTTTTACTATTTCAATAAAATTATCTAGTAATATTATTCATCACTAATAGAATTTTAATTTCCAAATAAAAGCTCATATTCTGTCAAGTAAAAGAATGCAAAAATTACTATGGTTTCTTAATATTTGGATATTACAAGCTTATGAGAACCTTTTAAAGGTAAGATAACATAAAACAATGAAATATGGGGTGCTAGAAGGTTTGTTGGTTATTTGTTTGTGGTGTAGGTCATTGGTGAACAGCTGGGTTCTATGGAAATGATTCCTTTGTTCTTCTTACACCATTAATTTGTCTTCTTTTTCTGTGAAAGGCTGCAAGAGAATTTAGGAAGAAAGGAAAGAAACAAAAATACCCTTTAACTCAAACTTTATTTAGGGTTTAATGACTATTCTGTGGTGTTGGCACATTTTCCTATACCAGAAGAAGTTGTGTTTCCTAGACAAGGTGTTGAAATATATTGTTGTCATTTTTTCAACATTATGAGTCTGAACTTTGTCATTTATCGAGTGGGTGTTTTCAGTGAGGTGTGTTAGCAGTGATGGCTTGCTATCAGGAGACACAACCTGCTGCTGAGTCCAGGACTTAGTGCGCATGTATGCTAACCTGCCAGCAGCTGAGAGAAAAAGGTACTTTCAATCTCATTGGTAGTAGTTGAAGTGAGAACAGATTTATTTTTGGTGCCAGGAAGTCTCTCTTTCAGGCATCCTGTCAGAGGGCTTCCAGAGTGGGGGGAACTGCTATATTTTTTATTAAAATTTTTTTTTTTTTAATCCCTACAGAGGGCAGGAACTCAAGCTCAGTATAGATTTAAATCAGAACAATTGTCTTATCTATAACCTAACAAAAATGCTACCAAAAATTGTGCAATACATGTAACATGTTTTCATTTTATAAAAGAATTGAACAAATATTCCTTAGTTAGTGTTAAATGGCTTTTGACACTAATTAATAGTTTATCAAATAAAATCTTGCAATGGATTTTCAAAAAACATTATCTAATTTTGAAGTGTAAAAGTTTATTGAAAATGAAAAGTTGAGCCTCTAGAAAGTTGGTTTAGATTTGAAGAAATCTTGCAATAAAGTATGTTGTGGTGACTTGAAGATTTTCAATTTTATCTCTTTGGATTTTATTTCTTTTAAAAAGTGAACATGTGTTATCATTTCTGCAGTTATGTTTAATATCATTTTCACATAAGTTTATTTCGGAATCTTACTCAAATGCCTACATAATTAAGCCTCATGTTATATATATATATATATATATATATATATATATATATATATAATGAAAATATTCAATTTTCTTACCTATCAAATTTTTCTTTTCACCACTTTTAACACTTGAAAGTGTGTATGAAAAGTTTCTTTTGAACATTTTCCAGATAGCAATATTATAATTCATCAATGTCATTCACTGAATGAATTCAACCTTTCCTGGCTGATCTGATCTGTTATGGGGTTTGAAATTACCATTAAAAGAATTTACTAGTTTCCTCTACCTCTGATTGTAAAAAGGAAATTAGTGTCTCCTGCTGAAGGGTTTGTTTGTTGTTTTGTTTTCTTCTTTCTTTCTCAAAATGTGTATGTATTGATTTAAGACCTTGATCTTTTGATACACTGAATCTACAGGTCAGTATCTGTGGACCTTAAAGATCTTCTCTCCAAACCCTATGTAACTCCCCTCTCCACCATCCTGACCTTGTCTATTCTGAACTGATTGATGAGGATAAAGGAGTGGTTATAGTTAAGACTTACTGTGGTGCATACTGAATGCTAAAGACAACAGGGATCCTGTTGAAAGAAGAAAATCTTCTCCTCTCCCCTTTTGATGACCTCTTGTACCCAACAACTTGAGCTTGAGGTCACCAGTTCCATTTAACATTAACCTACCCTTGAAGGGAAAGATAGTAAAATTGAATTTCCTTCTCTGATATTTATACACTATCTAAATACCCTTGTGGTGGGTGAGGTTTAATAAAAAATCTCTTTACTCTTGGTATTTGATTAGTCTCTGCACTGAATCATATCTATCACTTGTCATTATAGATACTCTTCTCTTTAGGTCAGATCATTCTCTACTCTACCACTAGTCTAATAGTACTAAATCAAATTTACCAACTTCACTGTTATTTTTTATTAATAGATAAATAAATTGTATCTATTTTGTATTGGTTAAGAACAAATTTCAATTTTTTGATTAAGTTATCCTCACCTGTCAACATTCATTGTTGCTGATCCCTGAGAGAACTCTAACCCTTGATTTATTCAATTATCATTAAATAATTATCATTATTACTCTGAATTTTTCTCAAATTTTAACTGGTGAGTTTTACAGAAGTCTGCAAGTCACCTCAGGTCTCCAGGACTCTTTGACATATTCCATTGTATGGATGATCTTGATTCTTCCTTTGATCTCAAGTTCTTTCAGTTTCTTTCCTAGACCTTTGAGAACCATTCCAAGGGTATCAACTTCAATTAATATCACTTTTATATTCCACTGCTTTTTTTAAGATCCAAGTATTTGTCTGTCTTTTTATTTATTTATTTTTTTTCCTTTTCACTTTATGGTCGGCTGGAATGGCAATATCCTCTTGTTGACAAGTTTTATTTTTGGGGTGGGGTTAATTAACTTTGGGTCTGGTATTGGTGGTGGTATTATAATTATTATTATTTGCAACTTATTATCAACTTTTTTGAATAAGAACTGTCATTAGAGAAGAAAAATACAGATTATTTTTTTTAAAAAGTTATCGAAGAAAGTGTCTAAGTTTTTGTTTCCAAAAGAAAGTGGTTGAGAGCAATGAAAGGGTTAAGGAAAGAAATCAATAAATGAAACCATAAGTATATCATTGTACTGGGTGTTTATATTTCTGCAGCAAATTTGGTATGTTGGGATTAAATGGTATTTATTTTAAATATCATATATTTTACTGAAAAAAAAACTTACAATTGTTTAAGATTAGATATTTTTTAGAATAATTAAAACTTTTAAATAAGTTGATTTAACCCACCTCATAATTTTGTGATAATCTACCATCCCATTTCTCTGTTACCCAAGACTTAAGCTATTTATATAAAAGGAATAAGTTTTGATTTTTTTTTTCTTTATTATATTCATATGTATAAGAGAAAACTAATAGTTTTGTTTTTAACATGTCAATAGTTTTGATTGATATAACAAAATATAATTACTAATTTAGGTTAGTAACATTAGATGCCTGTTCTCAGCATGGAATAAAATGGAAGTTGTAGAATCAGCAGCAGTTATATTTTCAGATAATAAGAAAGCCTTTGTTTATTTACTGTATGATTTCAATATAAGTTTCTGCCTCCATTTTTTTTCTTCAACTTTTTACTTTTTGATACATTTTGTAAGAAGCAGTTTTATATTTTTTTCTTTCAATTACATGAATAAATACAGCAAATCTTTAGTAGATTAAAGTTAAAATGAATAAACACAGCTGTCTTGAGTTAAACCCTATTTTAAAGAATTTTTATTTATTTTATTGTATTCTGTTTTCCCTTTGTGGTTATTTAATTTAATTTGATAAAAATAGTAATTTTTGGCAGACTAGGGAATGATGATGATAATAATAATTATAATAATAATAATGCTTCGGAGTACAAAGGCTGAATAAATAAAGTGATGATCTACTAAGAACTGTGCAAGCGACTTGTATATGCTCAGAAAAGAATCTACCTTCAAGAATTTAAAAAACAATCTCATGGACTTTGAGGTTCAAATAATTTGTCCAGTTCAAACCAGAAGACCAGATCTAATCATCATGAACGAATGGAATTTTTTTTTTTTTTTTTTTTTTTTTTTTAAATCAGCAGATAATTTTATTTATTGGGATTTAATAAAAAAAACTCTTTACAATTTGTGTTAATCTATAATAAACAAATCAATACAAAAATACAATAACGGATTCATTAAAATTCTAATTAATATCAAATCTTTACTTTTTTAAAAATATTTACTGCTGTAAGGTTTCATTCACTTAAACTGAAAATCTAGTTTATAAAGCAGAACCCAGTCAATTATGCTAAAAATGAAACATAATTCTGAGAAAACTTTCATGTACCAGCAGTTTTCAATTAGTAAATTCCAAATCATTCAAAATTTCAATTTAGTAGGATTAAAAAATTAATGTAAAATTTCATTTAGTACAAATCAATTTTCAGCTAACATGACATCTTTTTAAAAAAAATTACCAAGTTAAAATACACTTCTAAAATCCTTTTTCCTTCAGTGTTGCTGGCAGCTAAGTCATTTTGATTGTTGTTACATTATTAAATATTCCTGTAATTAGTTGTCCTATCACTATTCTGTTAGTATTTTATCATTTGATAGAAAAGAAAGATATTTAAAACGGTAGTAATAGAAAAAAACAAAAAAACTAGGATTTTAAATTTCATTAAACTCAGAATGAAATTTTAAAAAAATATTAAGTTTCATCTGCAAACTACCATTAAGAACAAAAACATTAATGATGGATTAACCTTTTTTTCTTTCTTTTATTTTCTAATATTTTTAACATTTTAACCAGAAAAGAATTGTTATAAACTTCTAATAGTAATTAATAAAAGAAAGGTTTTGTATTACTCTATACTAATCTTCTTGTAGTCTACCTCTCATTTAAGTTTTTATCTCCCTATTTCCCTTAATCTTTCTCTGTGACCTGCTTTGTGAGGTTCAGTTGATAAAAGAGAGACTGATTTTCAAAAGAGCCAGGGAGGAAGTTGGCTGATAGGTTTTTTTCTTGCCTATTTCTATCCTTGCTTAACCCATTCCTCCCATTATTTGGCTTCATCATAAATTACTTATACAAGGAAACTCAAGAGAACTTAAAAGATAGCATTCTTATACACACATCAAATCACCCACTACCTTTCTCTTTTTTTTTTTTTTTTTCTCAAACTTACTGATCTACAAATAGCAAAGAAAAGATTGACCTCTGAATGCCTGAGGCTGTATTGACTTTGAGTTCACTTGGCAATAAAATTTAAAAAAGAAGAAAAAAATGGGTTCAGTTTTAACATCAATTTCTTTTCCCATTGTTTTTGTCAATCAGTTTTCCATGTAAATAGAATTATTTTATGATGATTTTAATTTTGAATATTTAAAATGTTTTTTCTAAATAGACAAAAAACAATATTTTGCTAAAAAAAAAAAATGGTTGATTGATTTTAGTAGCTTGTTGACCCTTCTAGTTACTTTATGTCTAGAAATCAGGGAATCACTTTCATTGTATATTCATATTTACATTTTCTGTGTTGTTGTTTCTTAGGGATTTTTTTTTGTTTTTGTTTTGTTTTTTGCACATGGTCCTATCAAATATGAATAATTTTTAAACATATCTATTTGACCCATAGATGTGGCCCTAACAGATACTACCACTCTGTATCAGAATGAACCTTGGAATAATGACAATAAAAGATAATTCAACAATCCTCAGAGGTCCAGAATTGGAGCCTCAATATCAGATATAATTTAGGGTCATACTTGGGACACTCCTTTTATTTAAGGATGGAGAGGGCTTACACCTTTGCAGGGCAAACAGTGAGTGTATTATAAACTAACTCAAAAATAACTTTAACAGTTGTAAGCTATATTGAATTTAAACAAGATTATTTTAAAAGAAAAAAAGGTCTAATGTAGAATTAGCCTCTTTGATGAACATGTTTGTAGTATATTTGTCACTGGCTTTAAATGATAGTTTGTCAAGGCTTATAAATATTAAGATATCTGCATATTGCATGCAAGACTTTTTTGTCTGAAGATATTTGACTATTGGCTTAAGTTGTTATTCTGAGAAAATATATCTTTTAAAAGAAGTATTCTAATTTTTTTTGCTTATATGACAAATAACAATCATTAATTTTGTCTTCAATTTTCTCACACTTTTGATAGGTTTATAAAAAACCTAAAAAGATTAGATTTAATTGGATCAATATTCAGGGTAAAAAAATACCTTGAGATGAATTTCATTGACCAACATCATGGCATTGAATTTTTTCTAAAGATTTTTTATAGGAAATATTGTTTTATCGTTTACTAGTTATTAAAATTCTTTCTATATACCACAATTATTTTATTCGTACCAAGTGGAGGAGGCCTTTAAGAAAATAGGTCAGCTAGTATACATTTAGGATATTGAAGATTAGTTAGTTATTCATAGTGTAGGTCATCATGTGTCATGTTGAGGTCTATGGGGATGATTATGTAGTTTTTTATCTGACTCCTTTTTCTTCTTCTTACCCTATTAACTTGTTGTCTTTGTCTGTAGAAGACTGCTAGAGAATTTAAGGAAGGATGGAAAGAGATGAGGATACCTTTTAACTTAACTTTATTTTGGGGTTCAAGACTATGCTGTGGTGAGGAACATTTTCCTGAACCAGCAGAGGCAGTCACATCTCCCAGACAAGATGTTGAAATATATTTGTCATCTTTGGTGGTTTATGAGTTTAAAGTTTATCCAGTGGGTGTCTTCTGTGAGGTAGCTTGCTAACAGGAGACATGACTGACTATCAGGCCCTGGGACCCAATCAGCCTAGAGAAAGTTTCTTTCAATAGTAGTGGTAAGGGCTAAATGGCAGAATTTCTCTTCAGCACCCAGAAGCCCCTTTCTTTTGGTATGTGCTATTCTTGCTTCCTGTCAGAGAGCTTCTGGAAAACAGCTATGTTTTTTCATTTTTAAAATTTTTGTTTTCTTTTTAATTAGTCCTGACATAAATGTTCATAATTTGGTCCATTTTAAATGTTCATATTTTCTAAGAATTTTGGTCAATCTGACTAAATGATTTGTTGAACCATTATATGACTGATTCACTTGTGTTAATTGTTCATGAAATCCATAGCTAAAGAGACCTACCATAATTTTTCAGACAATTACTTGCTTTTAATTTTTTTCTTGCTTTTGAACACAAATTCCCTTTCCATTGATGAGAATATTAACTATTCATGTAACTTATGATATCACAAGTTGTATCTTTTAAATATCTCAAAAACTTTCATTCACTCATGTTATTTAATATTTAGGCACATCAATAAGTTCATAACCTCATGATGAAAAAGCATCTATTTTTAGCTTAGTGTCAATGCACTTAATTCATTAGTGAGTATTAATCCATATTATACAGGAAAAATTTTAGATCAAGGTTAGGTTAGGTTAGTTGGGTTTTACGGCATATCAACCTTTGTGACTTATTTAATGACAAATCGTCTTTATAAATATTAAAGGATTTGTAAACAGTTTCTAGATAATATTTTTAAATGAGCCAGAGCTCATTTGTTTACATAGGGAAATGGTTATACATCTGATTTGTAATCCAAAATTTTGTTGGTAATTTTATTTTTGAATACACGAGTATTACTATTATTTGCACTCATTTAAGTGGTTGTAAACATTGCTAACATCAATAGTTTTATTTGCGTACAGTTAAATGGTTTCAAGTATGTTACACTTCAATTTAGGTAAACACTTAAAGTATTTTAAGTATTGCTTATCAAAACTAATAATTCTATTCAATATCCCTCATTTGTTAGCCCACAGTTAAATTATCCCAAGTATTGTTATATATCACTAACAATTCAATTGAACATTAGTCATTTGTTTACACGCAGCTAATAAGACCCTATTAGATGCTCCCACTCTGGGTAAGAATGGTCATTGGAGTATAGCAATGAAGGTGTACTCTGAATTTGCCAAGACTCCATTTTGGCAAATTCAGAGTACACCTTCATTGCTTTTACTCCAATGACCATTCTTACCCATTTTTTTAAATTTGTTTTTGCAAGTTCTGAGTAACTGTATGTTGTGCCTTGGAACTCAAAAAGAGAGATTTTCATTAGTCAAAAAGTAATCAAAATGTTTTTGAGCGAATAAAGCTATTTATCTATATTTTGAACAACTGTGTGATATTTTTCTGTTTGTTTTTTCTTCCATACATAACTTCTGCCTAGAATCATGGTATATTGGTGCATCCTACCTATGGCCAGTTTATTTGTAAACCCTAAGATCAAAATATATCTGTCTTGGATCAGTGTATGTATTTACCTTACCCTTAACTATCTGACAGGATGGGACAATAGGTAATTTTTTAGTTAGAGTAAAGCTGGTTTGAATTCAAAATCTTTACTTCTAGACTGGTTGCCTTACCAAGGCTAAAGTCTGCCTTACTATTTACCTATAGCTAGAGAGAGAACATAGATTCATACCTTTCCCAAAAGGGATTAGCATCAAGTGAAGCACAAACAACTTTATCTAGGATTTGAACTCAGGTTGCCTATTTCATTTCCTCTGTTAATGTTTCGTCTACCTTCAAAGAATCTCTGTGTAGTATTTGTATCCAAGAAAATTTAATTGCAAAGAAAATGAATATTAAAATAATAATCTCTCTCTCTCTCTCTCATATATATATATATATATATATATATATGTGTGTGTGTGTGTGTGGTTTGTATTTATTTTTGAGGAAATAATTAATTTCATATTCTTCATTTGAATATATATATATATATATATATATATATATATATATATATATATTACGTAACTATGAGATTTCCCGGGATACTTATACAACACTCAAATCCAAGCCAAAAGTGTTAATCCTAACATATATATATATATATATTTTTATTTGATGGGGAGTTGTTTTCTCATCTACTCCCTACTAAGGCTTGAATAGTTAACCATTCAAAAAAATTTATCTCTCTGTTCCCTTCAACTCTTATTTGATATTTTGGCTATTAAAATGGTTTATGTGATTATTCTCAGTTTAACAAGTTTGTATTATTCTTCATAAGTTTTATTTACCCCTCATTTTAGGGCTTTTTTTTTTTCCTTTCAGAGAGTACATGTTACAAATTCATTTATTTTTATATTTATCCCTTAGGCATCTTTCAATAAACTTTTATTTATTTCCAAATATACTAATAGGAATATTTTTACCAACATACTTCCTATTGTGTATTTGTGTAGAAGTGATTTTTTTCAATTTTTTTTATAAAAAAAGAAAACAAATATTTTTTCATACAAATTTTTTATAATCAGTTTTTGTTTGATGATGCAAAACTGAAGAAAAATAGAATTATTCACTAACTTGCATACTGCTGCATTTTTTCTCTCTCCATAATCAGTTTTTTCTAGTACCAATAATGATCTCATCATGAAATAAATTTGATATTCTCATATCTATCAGTAAAAGAAAATATTCAATATGAACAGGATTTTTATCAATAAATAGTTGTGCAGTTTCCTTGTGCTATCCAAAGGTAGTGTATATTATCATATGATAATACATACTGGTTCTTTTATGCCTCAGTTGACTTTGAGAAACCCCCTACCTACTACCCATCTGAGCAGGATGTGACACAGAGGTCAAGTGAATGATGAGTGGTGCCAAAATAGTATTCCATCTTCAAAGATTGACCCTGGCTCTTTTTAGTAGGGGCAGGGGTGCTGTTTGTGGAGACATCTCTCTAAAGTTGAACCAGATAATTATTCCTGGTCACAAATGATCTATTAAAAATGTCTCCTTTCCTGCTTTTCTTTTTTTCTTTCTGATGCTTGAATAGTTATAGTTAATAATTTAAATAAAAATAAGTAAAGTTGGTGACCTTAGTCGCAGGTGACCTAAAGGCTCCCTTTTCAATAGCTACTACACTGAGGTGTAGGGGAGGGTGCTACTCCATTCCCTGGATTGCTCCACTTTACTCTTGATCCTTACTTTATAATGCTGAGTGTTAAGCGAGGTGGCATCAAGTACCATTTTATTTGAGTCTTTGGTATGACTCGACCTGGGATTGAACTCCGGTCTTCCGGATCATTGGCAATACCCATAAAACTTAGCTGCTGACTTTTAAAAAAAAAAAACAATTTTATAAAATTGTCATTTTAAAATGATGAGTTTGCCTCATCATTCCACTTTGTAATAGATTTTCATTCTCATTGGAAGCCCCATTATTGTGAACCTGTCTCAGATTAGTTTTGTATGCTTGAAACATTTTTTTATATAAAACCATTTTCATAAAGACTGGAAAATATTTCTAATTCAAAGCCATTTTCAATTTTCCTAACTCCTGCTTCATTTTTTTTTTTTTTTTTTCCTTTGATAACCAAAAGTTAATATTTACTCCTGAAAGTTAAAAAAGAAAAAAATTGAGACCTGTGGCCATTTGTGGATTGTAAATGAAAGGGAATTTTATTTCATGGAAGAAGAACTAAACAGAAACAATGATTTTGAAGAGAAGGAAGATAGCTTAGTGAATGCCTAAAATCAAAGTAATTAATGATTATAAGACAAAAGAAGACCAAAAAATCAGCATATCCTACCAAAACAGTGTGTACTCACCATCAAAATTCAATCAATAATCATATTATTATATTTTTTGTAAAAATAAATAAATGCAGTCATTATTAAAACTTGACACATTATTTCTACTCCAAACAGAGCAGACATTATGAATTGAATAACACATGAATTGAATTTGATATAAAGTAAAATAGTCAATATCTATGTAGCCTTGTTTGTTTGTTGTTTTTTTTTTCAACCTGAACTCATCAAAAGCAATGTTTAATCTATATGTAGTTGGATTTTTTTGGGGGGGAGGGGTTCTAAGAATAAACTAGCAGTAAACTTTGATTCTTTAAAAACAAAACAAATATTTTTTTAAGGAATCAATACATTTAGTTTAGTTGTAAGTTACTAGAAAACATGTTTTTCTTCTATTATTTAATATTTGGGAAAATGCAATAAATTTCTCTCCCTCTCTCCCTTCCTTCGTCTCTCCCAAGAATAGTAAATTATACTTTCTGCTCATAGCCCATTTGAATTCATTATTTTATATTTTTTAAATCTTTGATCTTGATAGTTTAAAGATGTGGTGCTTTGACTTTATTTTCATCAAAGGAATGACAGAAACATCACCAAATGGAGTAGTTTTAATTTTCAATCTCTTCTTTTATTGACACATTTAGAATTTGTAAAATAATTCTTGTCTTATTAACCTTGTTAATAAATCACTTACACACTGTGGCTATACAATTAAAAGGGCATTTTAATCAAGTTAAATTTTAATTGACAATTTCCTGATTGGCAGTTTTTATTTATTGATCAGTTAGAAAATAAAGAAACTTTTCACAAAATTACAAATCTAAAATGAAATATTTCCTTCTTTCTATATGCCCATGTGTACAACACTTTTCTACACATTCAGGTGTTATTACATAGACATGGGCTAATAGTCTATATAATGAACTCTTTTGCTGATATAATATAGATAGATTATTCTTTCATATATATTAGACTTGCCTGATAAATATAGTGACACAAATTATAATTTTTTTAAATTTTAAACTTAAAAAATAAAACCGACTGAATTTATGTCTAATAGTATTTTAGCTCCTAGGTAAATAGAAAACAAGGTAGAGGATCTATTTTTATTTTTACCTTATTTCACCTTTAGTTTAATTTTCAGACATTGTTGAAAATAAACAAGAAAATGTAGAGCAACATATTTTTTTTTAATTTTAGAAATGCAATGCAATTGCAAAATGATTTGAATTCTGTTGTCATTTTTTGTACAATAGCCAATTAATAAAGAATAAAATAATGAAATAGAAGCCAAGCCTTAATGATTAATTGGTTCTGTTAGTTAAGGAAAAAATTATAGAAGTTCAAAGCTTGTTATTAAAAACTTTATTAAAATTAAAGGCTTTAAAGACATTTTCATCATTCTCCATCTTTAAAAACTCAGTTTTAGAAAGCTATATAATTGTCTAACTTAAAATGGTAAGATTGCGTTTTTGTCATTAATTCACTTAAAGCATTTATGTTAATGATTAAACACACACACACACTAGCACATGTGTGTTTGTTTGTCTATGAGTGAGTGTGCGTATTTATATAAATTTATGTTTGTTTCCATGTATGTAAGAATGTCTAAATGTTAATATACATGTGTTTTAACAAGTTTGGTTAAAGACCTCGGAACTTTCCTTTTTTACGATTTTATATTTTTTCTTTAGTTTTCTTGATAGTTTCTTTGTGTCAACGTCCAGTTGATATAGAAGTCACTCCCAAGTGATATTGAAGTTCTGCTCCCAAGTGCTTTCGATCAGATCAGGGAGATTTTTTTCTTTTCTTGTTGCTGTTGTTTGTTTAGTTTGTGAGTGAAATTTATTTCTTTAACCAAACTTGTCTAAACAATAACTTGTTGCCAAAATACTGATGAGAGAATGTGTGTAAGTATATATATATATATATATATATATATATATATTGTTTGTATATTTGTAAGATAATGTAAAAAAAAAAAAACTTTCATTGCTCTTGTGAACATTAACTTTCTCTGATAACTTTTTTCACAAAGATAACTATTTCAATGAATGTTACATTAATATGATTGTAAAAATAATTAACAACTCTTTATTCACTTACATTTGAATAATAATATTCTATGAGAAATAGATTTTTTGTTGAAAAAAGCTTGTTAAAATATACAAGGAAAAAAGAAACTGTTTAAAATAAATAAATAAAACCCTGGTAGTTATTGTGAAATGAAATTGATTGTTAGGAAAGATATTTTATTGATAAAAGTGTGTCAGTAAGACATTGATCTTGTGCTTTGTGTAGTTATGAATTAAATAAAATCAATAAAAAATATTCTGATAGCTTTTGAAAGGTAATTATGATCTGGGGTAAAGTAGTAGAATTTAACATTAAAAATAAAATGAATAAAACTTTAATGATTTAAAGTTAAAAAACAAGAAAAGTTAATCTATTAATGAATGATCAGGGGATCTTGGATTTGAAGCCATGTTAGACCATAAGTAAATAACATTTATTCATATATAGTATTATTTTGAGGATAATGCACCCTCCTTTATTTTTATATTTAAATATGTTGTATTTTCTTGTAAGGGCAATGCCTATTTGACAAGGAAAATGGAAGTGTGAAAAGATCAGTATTCAATTTGCATAAAAGTTTATTGCAAGATGATTTTTCAAACCTGTGTAAATCATAGACTAGGATGACTAGAATCACTTAAGAGAAAGTAAATATACAGGTTTTCGCAACAACAACGAAAAATTGCATGCTCAGGCTAGAAATTATTTTATTGATACTAGTTAAATAAAATTGCAAAATATACTATTATCATATACAATGTTGTTTCTCTCTCTCTGCCTCTGATTTGGATACAAAATTTCTCTTGGGGGTAAGCAAATTGTAAAATGATAACCAGCTTCCCCAACCTTCAGGCTGAGATTAATGTATTATCTGTTTATCTCCTTTGGCTGGATACAGAAAAAAATTAAAAGTAAATGGAGTTAGGAAGATTTTAATGTTGAGGCAGCACCTCCCTGCCATATTGGAAATTTTGGGGTTAGAATAGTCTGACAGCTTTGTGACACTGGTTGCTGGGATTGAGCAATTATTGTCTTTGCCTCCTGCCCCTACCTTTAGGTTGTAGTAAAATATCAGCTGTAAGATATAACTTAATCATTAAAATATTGCTATAGTCATAGTAAGAAAAATAGTAATAGCAAGAGTAATAAAGATCCTAATCATAACTCTTATTCACTGTCATGATTAGATGTTTCAAGATTTAATCCACTGGTGATAACATGTTAAGCCTTTCTATTTTTTCATTTTCTTTAGACTGTTGTCATTCTATACTTTCATGATGATACCATGTTGCGGAATAAAGCAACAGATAAAATTTCTGTTGATTATTCTGTGGTAATTTGAAAAAATATATGGAGAGAATTGTATTTACATTCATCATCCTGTATCTATCACTTGGTCCTTTTTTCTTTCTTTCTTTCTTTCTTTTTTACCGTTAATTCCCCCAAATTACAATTTCTACATTTGTTTTAACTCAACACCTTCTTTATGATTAGGAGAGAGAAAGACCTAAGAAATATGGCTGACGGGTGAATTGTTGGTAGTTGAATACTCTGAATGGTGATTTTAGGTATATAGTTTCTATATAGTTTTTTTTTTTTTTAGTATGCAGAATTAACAAATCATCTTGGGTGTCTTATACTGGACAAACATTGATTTTATTTTTTCTCTTTTAAAAATAGTTTTATTTGGTGTACTTTCTACTTGATACAGTGTTTGTTAAAGTTAAGTTCCTTGGGCATAGTGGCTAATGTGCTAGACTGTCACATCATAGTTATAATTTACGAAGCTCTTTGCTTTCATGTGACACAAGGCCGAATGAATGTGGCACCCAATGAGACTCAAACTCACTCATGTAGGTTTGTTACACCACCAAAGGTGCCCTGACTGTCATATCGTAGTATGCCAATTCGAAATCCACTTACACTAGTATGTTCACTTTCAAACTAATTCCTTTGAGGAAGGCATGAACCTCCTTTATCCTCTGGGCTATGGATTAAATTGCACCTCTACTGTTCTTATACAAGGACTGCTTTGGCTTTGAATAATCTACAAAGGTCGATATGTCATTACAAAGAAAGAAACTAAACCAATATTTGTTAAATCTTTCTTTTAATAGTTATGGCCTGATTAATATTAAAGGTCTAATGCTCAGAAAATGTTGCCTATGCCTGGCTTAGATAAAATCTCCATAATTGAACTAATCTAAGAATTTTATAGCAAAAACAGATAACATAATAATTGTAACTATACTAGTACTCATACAAGTAAAAGCTAAAATAGTTGAATTGATAGCAACGGAAGCAATGACTATAATGGAAGAAGTGTTTTTCTTTTAATATGAATAGAGAGCTTTGAAGATAAAACTATCCCAAATAATAATAATTCATAATAATAAAAATCAACTAGTGGAAAAAATACAAAAGATTTGAATAAAATAAGGATTTTGCAGAACAGCTTCAGGTCAAATTACTAGTGATTATTGTGAATACATCTATGTGATTATTTATTGAATGAAACCCGACTGCATCAATATTGTTCATTCCTTTTTTTGAATCAATGGTTTTGTTCAACACTTCTACTCTGCATACACCCTATATTGAATTTTATTCTTGAATAGAGAATTTCTAAAAACCAAAGAAAATTGGCATTTTTATTTATTGTTTATATATATATATATATATATATATATATATATATATATATATATATATATATATATACACACACACACACACATGCATACACATATTATATATGTTAGCAAGATGAGTTCGTGTTGTTTCAGTTAAAATGGCTTCTCACATCAATTTTACTCTTTGCTAAAACATTCTATTTTTTTTTATAAAACTGCATTATGGAAAAGTAGAAAATCCTCATTCCTTGTATTTTGTCTAAAATCTTCCAGAATCTGTTTATTATTTAATGAAAATAAATTCTCTTCATTGATTACCAAAATGTTTTTGTCTAATTCATCTCATTTTTGGTTTTCTGCTAGTTGAATATGTATAAAGTGAAGGTTAGATATTAACTTTCATATTAATAATCTTAAACTTTTTCTTTGTCAGTAAATTATCTTTTATGTATGGAATGAACATTTGCTATAGATTTCCATTTTTCCACTAATGTTGACTGGAAAATTTGATGAGCTTACCTAAAAAGAAGTTTAAAAAACACAGCAATTCTGAAGTTAGTAGATATAAATAAATCCCTGAGATCTTTTTACATTTTCTATAAATAGTTTCATTCCTATACAATGGTTGATTCAAAATCTTAATAGTTTAATTATAAAAGTAATATGATAGACAAGTAAAAATTTGAAAACCATAAAATCAACTGTTTTTTTTCTCTCTACATTTTCTAGTACACGATTGTGTGAAGCAGTAAACTCTTTACAGGAAAAAACAATTTAACATTGATCATTATATTGCTATTAAGTACTTCTAGATGCAAATATTAACCCTCAAAGACTAGGGTCTTAGACTCAGACAAAAAAAGGCCATTATATTTCTGGGGAAGAAGTGCAATTGTGATTCAATTTTCACCAGTTCTAGTGTTAAATTGCAATATAGCTAATAGGTTGCTAGGGTGATCCTTTAATATCAAAATGAATGTGCATATGACAGTAAATGCCTTGGAGTATGTGAACTAGTACAAAATATCTAATGGCCATAAAAAAATTAGAACAATGAATTTTAATTAAATGTTGAAGTTCAAGGAAAATATTAGTTAAGAGAATGGTTCTATGGTCATTGTTTGATAAGTAGTTTTCAAGTTACATGTTAGAGTCCACTGTTGTAGGAAAATATTAATGAAGATAGTTCTGTGTCTGCTGACTGTATCCCCTGCAAAAGGGTAAAACCCCTTCCTCTAAAAAAAAAAAAAAAAAAAGTGTGTATTGGGTATGACACTAAACTTCATGTGATAATGAAGCTTCAGTTTTGGAGCTCTTGGTAATATTGAGTAGCCCTTCATTGCAGTTACTGCCAGATCCACTCTGACTTGGAGTGGTGATGGCTATGGATCAAATAAGTCTGTTTACAATTGGAATACTCAATAGCTGGATGCAACAACTGCACAAAAAAATGTAAATATCAATATACACTTGTGTGATTTCCTAACTTTTAAGCAGAAAATATTCCTAGATAGTTGATATGCTGTTAAAATCAATCTGGAAAAGTATCAGGTGAAAGAAGGAACAAAACATCTTTAAAATTGTGGAAACTTTCTTTATTTTCAAAGAAGACTTACTGCTTCCTGAGCTGATAACATCAGCCTTCTTTGACATTTTTCTTTTACTTTTTTGTGCTAATCAGTTGTACTAAGTATTATAATGACCTTACTTTTCCATTATTTCTATTTGGAGAGCTTTTAGAATCAGAAGTCAATGCCATTGATTGTTCAGGAATAACTGGAGTTAAGTAACCAGCAAGTCCTTGCTACTTAATGTGACTAAAGATATAAGACAGTTGCAAATATATACATCAGTCAAGATTACACTGATATAATTTAGGTGACCTGGAAAAAAGTATATACAACAAGAATATCTAGATTGATGGCAATGCATTTGTCCACACTCTTGTGTTTAGGATGACTACTCAAACTCATTTACCATTTAATCTTTTAATCTTTTTTCATAGAAATTCTTGATTGGTATGGATACAAAGGAAATACTTAGAATTTAATTAGGACAAGACATTTTTATTTGTGGAATCCAAACACTAAAGGATCTCACCACGACCAAAAAAAAAAAACAACTATAAAAAATATTTTTATTCTTCAAAGTAAGCTCCATCTTAGAATATTAAATGTTCAACCAAACCTCTTTAATTCTTATTATGCATAAAAATATAAATAAAAAATAATGTGTTGATAGAACAATGATGGATGTTTAATAATAAATTTATTAAACATCCATTGTTGTTCTATCAACAGTTGTTTCTCTATCTGAAACTTCTGATGAAAGTTCATTAAAACTGAAATGTTTTAAAATCGACTTTCCTACGTAATAAATTCATCACTTTTGAATTGCTTTGTTTTTCAGTTTTTTCCGAGTCATATATATATGAAACAGGATTTGGTATTAAATAACCAACAATAGTTTATATGCCATCAAACCAAACCAATCAATCTTGCTGACAATCATTAACTCTATCCGAAATTTCTTTACTGTTCTTTTATTCCAACCTATTTTCCTTATTTGCAAAAAGTATTACAGCTACAATCTAATTGTACAACTCTTAGTGATTCTCTTGCTGAAGCCTATTTGCTATTTGATGAATAAACAAATGATCGATAGTTAGAGATATGAATATCTTTTTATCTCATATGTACATTTGTTGTAACATTTTGATTTACACCCAAAGATTTACACCCATTTTTAGTTTCTAGTTCTCTTCTTTTTTTGTGTGTGAGAGATCTCTATAGAAAGGTTGTTGAATGAAGCACTTAATCTCAAGTTATCATAAGAGAAAATCTATACCAACTACTTTTATCTGGTTCTTAGTGAAAATAAATGTGATATCTTAAAATTTATTCAAATAAAAAAATGGCTTGCCTCTAGAGAAATTCTAAAGAATTTAAAGAAGAATGAGTTTTCCCCAAATCTGATAGCTTTAGTTATCATCATCATCATCATCATAAGAAGAAGAAGTTTTTCAAACCAGCACTAGCTGATGGTCTTTTACTGGAGGCTGAGTGATAGAAAGTCTCCTGGACTCTTCTCAGTATTCTGGCTGATTTTAACAATGCTGTAATCTGGATGGTTTCTGTTCATCCTCTGATTTCTAAGTCTTCCAGTCCCTTTACCAAGCCTTTGGGAATTTTTCTGAGCACACCAATTACCATTGATATCACCATTGCCTTCATGCTTCATAATAGCTTCTTTGTTTTTGTCTTTTTTAGCTCTCTGGTAAGGTCTAAGTACTTATCTCTCTTTTTGTTTTCTTTGATTTTCACTCTGTGGTCTGCCAGGATGGCAAAGTCCACTATTTGACAGATTCTCTTTTTCTTTTCTTTTTTATGTATCTCTCAGTCTAGTCTTCTGGCCAGGATTAGGGGATCTGTTTGTATCTCAAAATTCTACAGAATTTTGTGCATCTCATTCTCCAAGACAGATTCTGGTTTGTAGGGTCAAATTTTAATTTTTTGCATAATTCTCAATGGATCACCTTCTCCATTCTAGTCTCCTACATTAGGTGATTAATTCTTTCTTGCAATTTAATAAATTTGTAGCCTCCTGTACATTTTCTAAGTATGTGATTGAGTGGCATTATTACCATCACAAATAGTAATGGTGACAGCATATCACCTTGGAAAATACCTCTTTAGATGTTCACCACTGCTAAAGTTGTCTTCCACTTTGCAGTTTTTTATGGTTTCTGTGATGGATTTTATGATTTTGTCAGATATCTTGTACATTTTGAGACAGTCTATTATCCAGCTTTGCAAGACCATATTGTAGTCAATTCCATAGCTACATTTTTCCATCTTGTTTTGCTCTTCTTGAGGATGTTGATCTATGTACGGTAGATCACCTATTTCTCTTGTGGCATCCTTTCTGTTCTTTACAAAACAGTCTGTGGCTTACTTGCAAGTTATAGATTTCCTCCCTAATCTGTACTGTTAGGATTTTCCAATTTGGTGTTGTTGTCTTTTTTTTTTTTTTTTTTTTTTTTTTTTTTTTGTTTAGTATTGTTCTGAGCAAATCCAGGTGTTTTTTTGCTTTAGAGCCTTCTTCAATTCCTTATAATTCTTTTTCCATGTTATTTATCCAGTCAACTTTTCTGTTATGTTCTTTCTGTTCTCATATTTTTCTCCAAAATTGTTTGGCTTCCTTTACATCTGGTTGTTGGTATGTCCTTGTGCATTCTCCACCTACTTGTAGGTAGAATTTTTCACTATTTTGGAATATCCTGTTTTGTTTCTATTTCTTGATCCTGTCTCAGTATCTTTTAGGTCTCTCTTCTTTCGCCAATATCTTTTGATTTATATCCCCAAGTTGTATTGTTAGATTTGCCTCTTATTTTGTTTTTGTCTTTTCATCCCAACATATCCACGTCTGTTTTTTTTTTTTTTCTCTTCCTTAGCATCTTCGCTTATTGTCATAATTTCCTTACCTGTTCTTCTAATTACTCATCCAGATTTTGTATTTTTGTTTTTTTTCCTTAGGAGTACACAATTTTTTATTTCATTTTATTTTATTTTTTTTTATCACTGACTAATTTTGCTCCTGTATAGAACAGCTTGTTAAATTTAGTGATGTTTGTTGGGATATTTGTTAATAATTTGCTTATCTTTTTGGTTTCTATCTTGTCTTTTTTCCAGTCTTGTTTCCTGAGAGATGGTAATATGGTCTTCTTTTCAGTCATGATTTTCTTTATCAACTCTACATTTATTTTGTCTTGTGTTAGTATTTGTTCTGTGGTGTTGGGATATATGGTGTTTTGGTTTCCATTATTTTGCATTTAAATCTGATCAGAGGTTTCTTGTTTTTCAGTATTTAGCATCTCAATTAATGTAGTAGAATCTTGTTGATATTCTTCCTCATTTTTTTGGTATATTTCTAGTACCTCAAGGTCAGAAAACCAACCTTTCTTTAATATCATTCTAACTTGGTCAGCAAGTCTTTGGCTTGTTGTATTAAATCTAGTGCATTCTGTCCAAATTTCTGTATCCTTTCTCTATACCCTCTTTGTGTCGGATTGCTCCTTAAATAACAGTGAAGAGAATGTTTGTTGTCTTCCCTAATTCATTTTTTCCATTGATATCTCTGAGTTGAGTAGTTGCTTAGGTTGTTGTTGTTTGTGTACTTGAAATTAGAACAGCCAACATTCACAGGATGCCAATTGAGTCCTCAATGTTGGCTATCAATGGAGCACCTGCCAATCATGACATGCAAACCTATTGTTTGGGTCCTACATTGAATTATGTTTAAATATGTCTTTTTTTTTCTCTTGGGTAGTATATTGTGGCTATGCCAGACCCTGGGGTTCTTTATAATCTGCACTCCTGTCACAGATGTGACCAAGTACTCATAAAGTAAGAGAACACTTAAGTGGGTCACGAAAAGAGTATTTTAAACTCACTAAGTTCTAACTTAGTTAAAGTTCCAAATGGTCATTTTGTCCCCCCCCGTTTTTATTTTACCTGTTACATTATTATTAAGAAGAAGTTGTAGTTTGTTCTCCATAGACAAAAAAAAAAAAACAGTTTGATGGAGAGCTATCAAATTTTTATGCATTCCTATTGGATCCCGGGAATGTTTTAAAAACAAATTTTGTTTTACACCAAAAGGAGACTGTCATCAAAAGATTTGGAACAATAGACAATAATCACCAGTAAGACCCAACTCATCACAGGAAATTAAGATTTTCGAACTTAAAAGAAAAAATAAATTATCTGTATTTAATTAAAGATTGTTCATTTGTAAAGTAATTACCTAAAATTATTGTTTAGTTAGAACAAAAAACAAATCTCTTAAGTGTCACTTAAATTAATATTTTTCTACAAAACTTGTTGGATTTTTCCCTAAAAACTGAGGCTGTAGAATACACCAACTGCATCTCTGCATTGGGGTAGAACCCACCACCACCTCCAAGTGTTCTGTATATGACACTAAACAATCTGATGGTGAGACTCCAGTAACACTGGAGCATCGGGGAATGTGGAGTACCCTTTCATTGCCATTACTCCGAGGTCCACTCTGATCTAGAGAAGTAGCACCTGATAGGCTCTTATATTTAAACAGAGTGCTAATGAATGACTTGTGCTAAATTGAATTGTTAGAAATAGAACTGTTTGATCATTTAACTGAGCATATCTACAAAATATATTTACAAATCATATTTAATATATATGTAAAAATAGAATTTAGTATTAAATAACCAACAGTGGTTAATATCCCATAAAATTAAACCAAACCAAACAATTAGCAAATCTCTTTTTGTTACATTGGTGTATTTTTTTTCTTGGTACTGAGGAATCATTTTATTATCATTTTAACCCAGTCTTGACATCTTACCTCATGTAGACAGGTATGTCATCTTGTTGTCTATAAAAACAATCATGGCAATTTTGAACAAATCTTTGAAGCAGCACTTTACAGAACAGCAACAGTAAGGCCACTTATCTCGTATCTCATAAACCATTCAAGTAAGATGAATAAATCATGCTGGGCGTTGCTGAAGAAGTAAGAACAAACTCCTATGGACTACTACCTGTAGACACACAAATGTTGGTAAACCAGAAAAAACTTACATTCATCAACTTTATATGGACTCTGGAACCTTCTAAAGGATTTGCTAAGAATGATGATTGATTAGAACAAATGGTGAGAGATAGTTAAGGGAATCTGTGGTGTCTGCATATTTTGATGATGATGATCTATAAAAACAAATAAGATTTAACAACTAACATATTAATCTTAATAAAAAAAAATATCAAAAGTAGTATTTGAAATTAGAACCACTACTACTACTACAACCAATCAGATTCTGCAGTACTTTGAAGCACTTTCTTTTTTATTTTCTCAATGCATCATTATTTCTGAATACAGTAACAATAGTTTGTCTTTTTTGAGTTTTTTTTTTATTACAGTACTTTAAGTTAATGAATGAAATTTACTTGTTAAAAAGAGATTTTTCTTCTCACTCCTTTTTTTTTTAAATCCTTATTACCAACAGAATATTCTATTGGGGAATGTTAATTAAAGGAAATGTTCTTGATTAGGAAGTAGTGCTGTTAGCCAATTTGTTTTTGTTTTATTTTGTTTTTTTCCCAATTACTATTTATCAACTTTATTAATTTTTATCATACCTTTTAATCTTTTCTTTTCCTTATTTTAACTGTTTTCCTACCTGTGGCCTAAAGACCCACTCAATAATCTGACAATAAAAATGAGAGTATTTGAATTGCAGAAACTGAAATATATATTTAAAAATCAGACTGAAGAATTATCAAAAGAATTTCACTGTAAAAGCCAAATGTTTAATTATGATGGTACTTATAAATAAACTACACTTGTGTTATTTCTTCAATGTAGATATATCTATCTTTGCAATTATAAAACACTGACATCCCACAAATCTTTGTTGATCTACATTAGTTATCATCACAAAACTTTAATATAATTTTAATCTCTATAATCTGGTTTAACTCTTTGAGCCCTGTGTTCTTGTGCCTAAATTTACCTGCTGCCATTTCAACATGATCTGCTAACCTATAAACTGGTTCTGGTATATGGTGTAACAGACTCAAAGGGTTAAGCTATAAATTATAGCACCAACCAGTATATTTTGAAGTTGATATCTTGTAAAAAGTTTACAATTCTCTGCTTTTTATTCTATCATACTACTGGGAAAAAATTACCATCATCGGATTTTTTATTTTTTTACACTTCTGTCCAGTGACATTTTCATCTAACAAAAGCAATTCCCTGTTGCATATATGTTCAGACTTGTAATTTAATTCCATTTGAACTTTTCTGGCATCTGTCAGTCTTGCAAGACTATGGCTCTGTGCCTAGATCTTTGTACAATCCCGTGAAAAATTGTATTGATGACCAACAATTGCTTATGCTGCAAGTCTCTCCTGTTGTGAAACACTGATGTTCTTCAAGGGAAGGGCAAGGTGCTATACAAGTTGGCATTAGTGTTGTTGCAGGAGTTGCCAAGAATAAGGTTGAATGCAACATCAAATTGCCTTAGGGACACCAACTCTTAATTTTTGCTTCTCTAACATGGTGAGTAACACTGTTATGGTATGAGAGGGGGTTGAATTCAGAATTTTTAGCTAGCTCAGTCTATTTGCTGCTGGTAACTGTTACACCCATTTTACCTTAACTTAAAGGATCACTTATATATAATGTAAATTTTGTGTGGTATACTGCAACAAAAATGGCATATTGTAGTAAGATTCCTGTTAGCACAATAACCTTAAAAGTTGTAACGTCCGCATTTGTGCTCACCCACCATCATGATAATTCCTCAAAGGAGATTTATCATTAAATGCTCATTGTACAGTATTTCCCCTTATTATTTACTTATTTCTTTATTTGAGTTTAAGTGTATCATCATCATCATATCGCGCTGGTAGCACGGATATCCCTGACCCTCTCTCGCCACTCCTCCCTATCGTTCATCGCCCTAGGTAGGTCTTCAGGACAACATCCCGTATCCTCACATAGCTGCTGAATGTACGTTCGTGCTGGTCGTCCTGCTTTTGCGCGGCCATGTGTGGGGATCCATAAGAGTACATCTCTTATGAGTTCATCTCTGCTTCTCCAGCAGTGTCCTGCATGTCTGGTTCATCTAACTTGAATAGTTTTCGTGATAGGGGGCAGGTGGCCGTACAGTTGGTGTCTTGTGGGGTGTTACTGCCAGGACTTGTTCAGGATTGCACGCAGCATTCTTGTGTAATTGCCATCTAGCTTCTTCTCCAGCCATTTTGTTAGCGTCCATGTAGTGCATCCATATAGCAGTATCGATGTGACCGCTGCCTGGAAGAAACTGCGTTTCATTTTATCGGTTAGGTCTGATTTCCATATAATCGATAGCCTATTGATAGCTGTCCATGCTTTCGTTAACCTCGTTTCGATGTCCTTTTCGGTTGATTCGACGCTGCTTCCTAGGTACGTGAATTTGTCTACTAGTTTAAGAGGGGTTCCTTCTAGAGTGGAGAGGTCCCCCGTTTGGTTATAGCACATATATTCCGTTTTGTGTGCATTAACATAGAGGCCTATGCTTGCTGCTGCTCGTTCCAAACTATGCAGAAGTGTTTCGGCTTGGTCAGGTGTATTTGCCAATATCGCTATGTTATCGGCGTAGTCAGCGTCGGTAATTGTTGTTGCGGGGTACCTTCTGCTTCTTTTCTTCGTCAGTTCGAAGCCATTCTCTTTGATTTTGTCAATCGATGTTCTAAGTACGTAGTCTAGACAAATGATAAAGAGGTACGGGGCCAGCGTGTCCCCTTGTAGTACTCCTGCTACAATGTCAAAGTATTCTGTGTCTCCATCTGGTGATCGTACTTTTACTTTAGTGTTTCTATAGAGAATCGTTATTGCCGCTACGGTTTCTTTAGGTATGCCGTACGCTAGTAGGATTTGTTCCATCTTTCCTCTGTGAATGGAATCGAAAGCCTTGGTAAAGTTGACAAATATTAATGTCGCTTGTAGGTTTTTTGCCCGTACACCTTCAAGGATTCTGCGGATGGTTAATATTTGTGAGGTCGTGGATCTATTTCTTCGGAAGCCATTTTGGTTTTTTCTAAGTATGTTGTCGATTTTGGGTTCTATTCGGTTTCGTAGTAGGGCATTGTAGATTTTGGCTGCTATGGATGTAAGTGTTATGCCTCGGTAGTTTTTGGCTAATCCGAGGTCCCCTTTTTAGGGAAGGGGAGTATGCATCCCTTCATCCATCTATCTATCGGATTTTGATTGTATACTGCGTTGCAGTGGCGGAGCAGTATGTCGTCGAATTGTCTGGTCTTCCATACTTCCGGGGGAATTTCGTCCAGGCCTGCAGCTTTCCTATTTTTAATTTTTCTGAGAACCGAGTTGAGTTCTTCTTGTGTGAACGATCCTAGTTTAATGTCTAATTGTTTGCTAATTATTCTGGTGATTGGTTCATGTGTTATTTTCGGTAGGTTTCCAAGTAAGTTTTCGAAGTGCTGTTTCCACAGTTTTATTCTTTCTTGTTGGTTTGCTGCTTTAAGTTTTGCTTTGGCTGTGTTCTTTCTTCTGCTCACTTCGTTTATTGTTTGCCAGGCTATTCTAGATTGTCTATCTTCCACCGAGTCTCTAATCTTATCTATCTGATTTTGAATGTATTCTGTCTGTTCCTTTATATATATGCCTGCTAATTGATATTGTGCCGTTTTTAGTTTTAAGGCATTTGTGTTTGTTGGGTTTTTCGATAGTTTTTGGAGGCTGTTTTCACTAGTGCACGTTTTTCTCTCACCGCTAAAGTTTCCCATAGGACTCTATATTTAGTTTTAATTTTTGTTGGAATGTATTTTGCTGCTGCCTCGAGGTGTGCATTGACGAAATTTTCATATTCGTCGTTTGGTGTACTTTTTTCCGTCTTTTCTTGTAGTGTTTCGAATCTGTTTCTTAATTCTAATACGTATTTATCTCTTATATCTCTGTTGTTCAATAGGGCCCAGTCATAGTGTTTGGTGGTCGCTGTTCGTTTGGCGTTTTTTCGTAGGCTTAACTGTATTTTCGCCGTGACTATTCGGTGATCGGTGGACACACCCTCAAAGGAGGAGTATGCCTCGCAATTCAGTGCACTATTTTTCCATTTCTTGTTTATAAGGACGTAGTCTATCTGAGCTTTAGTATTGTTTGCGTACGTGTATGTCCATAGTTTGCACTCTCTTTTTTGGTAGTTTGTATTGAGGCATGCTAATCTATTTTCTATCATGAAATCTGTTAGATGTTGCCCATTCCTATTTGACGTGTTGTGGAGGCTGTATTTGTTGTTTCCGTTTTTCCCGATTTGGGCATTCATGTCTCCGCCAATGACTAACATGTGTTTCGGGATGCTAAATATGTATAAATAAACCAAACTTGATTATGACATGAAATATATCTAAAATGTTTTTGGTTTGAAGTGATTCCTTCAAAAACTGTTCATTTTAAATGTATCATTGATATATAAGTATGTGCCACTACTGTTTATTATAAATAGCAGCAGCAGATTCAGTATAATAGTTGTCAAAAATGACTGGATTATTTATATATCAGAATTTCAGGTGTCCTGGGTATAACACTAGACTACAAGCAGTAGTGAGGACCCAGTTTTAGAACTTTGTGGAGTCACCTTTCATTTCCATTACTCCTAGGTCCACTCTGACCCAGAGTAGTAGTACCTATTAGTTTCATCTATGGATCAAATAGATCTATTTCAAAATTATTTCTATCTAATAGAAATACTTGAAACAATGTGATTGTGTACAAATTATTTGTATTAATAAGTTTCTTGATGGAGGTGCAATTAGCATAATGGTTATCATCAAAGAAAATGGGATCAGCAACCAGAGTTCAAATCCTGGACGAGACTGCTTGCATTTCAATTTGCACTAATGCCCTTCAGAAAGACATAAATCCATTTCTTCTTCTCTCCCCACCATGAACAATGGGTATTAGTAGGACAGACTCAGTTCTGTAGCCTTGGTTTGGCAACCAGTCTAGGAAAAGGAAAACTCTGAATTCAAACCAACTGTACTCCACTTCAAAATTGACCTTGTGTCACATTTTGCTTGTGGTAGAAGGGTAGGTAAATGCATACTTGAAACTACAGTTGTTTACAAATGGTTATTATTAGTTAATTGAAATCCTAAAATTATTTGCAAAAAAACGTGTAGGGAGAGGACTGACTTCAGCATTAAAATAACCCAGCAAGAGTTTTGACATACGTTCAAAACCAACCAACAGAACTTTACCTTATAATCAGAGTATCTCTGCATTCTACTTTGGATCAAATTATTATTCCCCAGCTTTTTGGCCTCTGAAAAGTGTTACATACACAATCTATGTGTGGATACACATTGGCTTATATATATATGAATTATTGTGTTATTTTTGTTATACAATTGTTAAGTTTCATGCTGAACATTTAAAGTCTGTACTATGCACTTATTTATTGAAATAATATTAAAATTATCGGCATTTATTTCACCCTTGAAAAGCTTAAAACAATTTTTTTAGATATGCGAATGGGGAATTAAATTTCCTTGTAAATACATTTCAAGTTACCACCTTTTAAATTATTCCAGACAGTGTTTCATTAAGATAACCTTTATATTAAATAATACAATAGATGAATGAATTAGAAAAAGAAAAAACGTCTGAAACTAAAGTGGAGAAAAATATTTATTAAACCTTTTACGTGTATTGGATTTTTCAACTAATCATATTAGGGAAACACTAAACCTAAAAAATTATATTGTCTTGAGGTTTATTTTTCTATCAGCATTGTCAGTTAATGATATTTGTATCTTATTGTTTCAATCATATTTTTCCATTGAAAATATCCAGTTACATTCTAAGATTTTCATGTGATATCTAATTAAATTGCAGAGCTGATGTTTCCTTTTCTCTAAGGAGGAGGAGAATGATTATGTTTAACAAACTTTTTAATGTTAAAAATCTATCAACATCAAAGCCATTTTAATTATTTCAAGTGAGCAAATATTCTGAATTATAATACATTATCACTTTATTTTTGGGGTTTTTTTTGTTTTATTTTTTTTCTAAATATTTATTCCCAGTATGTTTTAGGGGTTTGCATGTATTTGGGTTTATGCAAATTTTATTAACATTTTGATAAATTTTGAGCATTTACACCTAGTCATATTTAAATCAACTTATGACTACAAGGGCGAATCAAAAGTTTTGCAATATTTTTGTAGTATGTGCTAGTTTTTAGCACATTCACATGATCAATGCAGTTCATGACATGTGGGGTAGCCACTGTGGTTGGTAATATTGTGGTAGTGGGTGTGCTGACATGTTGTGCCTTGCTTCATTCCATGTATGATTTGAAAGCTGCACAAATGAACATGCTGCATAGTTTAATTTGGAAACTTATGCTTTACAAGTTCAAACTGGTCTTTAATGCTGCTGAAATATCAAAAACATTAATGGTACAAAAGATTAAGGTGATTAAAGTAACCAGATGGTTGAAAAAATTTTGCTAAGGTTTCGAGAACTTTGATGATCAGGCAAGGTCATGTTGGCCTAAAAGCAAAGATTCTGATGCCAAGCTCCAAGCCATAGAAGCAAATCTAATGTGTAGCCCTTGAAGAGTATTGGGCAAACTTGGCATCTCACAGTCTAGTGTGGTGTTTCACTTTCATGACATCAACAAAAGCATTCAGAGTTGCCAGTTTATTCCTAAACTTGGGACTCACTTTAGTAGTTTTTGTTAATTGAAATAAAGTTCTTATCTCCAGTAGTTATTCTAATTATTCATAGAGTACTTCAAATTTTGCTTGTTTTAACTTTAACTTTTAAGCTCAATATTTTGAACTGAACTCTATTTTACTATATATTGTAAGCCTCATATTTCAGGCTAAGTGCTATTTTATTATACATTGTAAGCCTTATTTTTCATTCATGGGAGATCACTTCAGATATTAATAAGGAAATAAAATAGATATGATTATTCACAGATTTTTTTTTTATTAAAATGATTGGATAGCTTTTGAACAAAGATGTCTGTACTCTGAAGCAAAGTTTGAATGTATTTTGTGCTCAGGTATTTTGGTTTGGTTTTGGCTGTTTAATGCCAAATCCATTTTTATACATATAAACAGTTCTATTTCAAACAACTCAGTTCAGCATAAGTGTAGTTTTTTGTTTGCACATAGTTTAAATGTTAAAAACAGTTCTTTCAAACAGTTCATTTCAGCATAAGTATACAGTTTAGTTCTATTTGACCCATAATTGGACCCTATCAGGTGCTACCACTCCGGGCTAGAGTGGACCTGGGAATGATGGCCATGAAGGGGTACTCCGCATTCCCCAAATCTCCAGCATTACTGGAGCCTCACCATCAGATTATTTAGTGTCATATCTTGGACAGTCATTGGGGGACTCTTACCTTTCTGCAGAGATGTAGTCGGCGTATTCTGCAGCTCCAGTTGGCTGAGTCATAGGTTTTTTGTGGGGGTTTGTTTTGTTCACATACAAAAGTACATGAAGAGCCAGAGTTAATTGGCAATAATTTGTATCTGTTAACTAAGATATATTAAAAATGCTCCTTGTATTAAACTTAAACAAACTATAAAGAACCTTAAATATCTTTTCATATAATTAGGTATGTCTTGGCTTCAATCACAATTCATCTAAAGTGTTAGCAACAAGTACTAGTTTGTTTTTTTTTTGTTTTTTAATATCAATTTGATTCAATTTATTTTGAGGATATTCGTACTCATGGTTTTCTTTTGGTTATATATTTTAGTTTTCTTTTTTTTTAATTTTTTTCTTCACTTCTCTGTCAGTCTGTCAAAATTCAGGATGTGTCAGTATTATGCAATTCTTAATAATTTTATCAATAATATACGATGCAGAGTTCATGGTGCTTACAATCAAATCTCATCACTCTGTTATCAGTTGAGATTAACAACATGCAGAGTAGAGCTTTGGTTTAGCTCTTTACTGCTTTTGGTTTGCACCCCTGCCAACTGTGTACTTGTGTGTATTGAAGGATACTAAGAGTTATGTTTTTTCTCTCTCCCTCTCCTCACCCACTTGCCCTTGCATGCCTCAATGGGCAACTATGATTTATGCAAGTTTGTCTATTGGCTGAATAATTTGCTTTTTATTTGTTTGCTTGCACTACCTCACTGACAATGGTTCTTTAAAAAAGAAAAGAAAAAGAAAGACTGATGGAGGAGAAAGATGGGTGGAGCTAAGTATTAACCCTGGTGCCTGTACTTTTCAATGTTTTTCACACCTCACTAAAAATGGGATGGTCTCTGTCCCATCCTACTAGCTAATTTTTCCAGGCTTTGAATTCTTATGGTTTGCTTATGTTTAAATTGGGAACTGAATCCATAAGGTACCTTCTATATACCCTAACCCTCCAATCAGTTCTATATTTCTTTGTGCTCTAACTATTCAAAAGTTGATCCAATCCTTTCAAAGGAAAGCTCAAAACTATTCACTCTCCCATCACTCTTTGCCTGTCATACATTTTATTACTTTATATTAAGTGTTTTATGATTTTCTGCTTCTATCAACATCTTTTCAGAATGTTCTGAAGAGCTTTTTGCATCAAAATCACTTATTTTTTTGTAGCTCTTTTCTTTCTTAAACCAACTTATGAAATGGACTATTCGATAATTTAAATTCATAAAAATGGTTTCTTTTTTTTCCTTCTTTTCTCTTTCTTTTTAAAATACTTGCTTATGATACTAGAATGCATCTTGTGTCAAGACTCCAGTTCTGGGGGAGTGTAGAGTATCTCTTCATTGCCACTACTCTCAGATCTACTCTGACTTGGAGGGGTAGTATTTTAGGGTCCCATTTATGGGTCAAATAGATGTTTAAAAATTATTCATATTTACAAAAAAAACTTGAGAAACAGCTACATAAATAATGTAAATATGAATGTACAATGAACATGATTCCCTAACTTGAAGGCATAAAATAACCTTAGATGAGTTGACATACCATTTAAAATCAATAACTCAAGCTAATGCTTATAAAATCTTCCTTCAGTTTCCACAAAACATATATCCACTCATTCTCTGAATCATTGATTAGTCGGCTTTCATTCTCTTACTACCTATTTTTGATGTTTTATTTGTATGGATTTATTTTATTTGTACTTCAGCATTAATTCCTCTAATCCTGTCACTTGCTTTAGATCAAATTATTTGTTTTTATGGTTAATTTGTTTTTATAATGAACTGTTGAGTTGATGATAATAATAATTATTATTATTTACTAAGCTTTGCATAGATGTGGCATAAGGCCTGATATATGGGCTACTCAGTGAAACTCACTAGTTATAGTTTGCTAGTCATTACACCACACAAGGTACCCAGAGTTGATAATTATCCAATGCAGTTTCAAACTCATCAATTATTCCATGGAATAAGAAATTAAGATATCATTTTAAAAAGTTTTTATATAAATTAGCAATCATTGCCTTGTATTTTTATATCTTAGGGAACATTACAAGTATATCTAGAGAATACATTTGTATATTTTTTTTATTAGACTATGAAAAAGGTTTTTTCATATATTTCATTAGACTATAAGTAATGTTTCTTCTTTTTTTATAGATGAAAGTAATGATTCCGTATATTGGGAAAGAGGAATTTTTAATGTTTAATAATTGTTCATTGCCAAATTTATTCTCTTGTATAAAGTCTAGACTGTCTATGGTGACTAGATCATATAAACCAATGTTTGTTAATCTAAATTGTCAATGTATTTCCAGCTTATTAGTTTAATCAAGTACATTGTTGAAACCAATTATCTCAGTTAGAAAATTTAAGTCTATGATTAGTTTATTTAATCACTGATCAAAAGTAAGAGGTAAGTTTATATTAGAAAATGAACTTTAAGCTAAATGTTTCTTTTCTTTTTGATTTTTTCCATGAGGTTCATTTAATATTAACCTATTACTAAAACTCTTCTTAAATTAACTTTTTTGAGACAGTTTATTTAAATAAACAGCTATTCAATTTTCCAAAAGCAAACTTAGTTTTCCAGATATATATATATATATATATATATATATATATATATATCTGCATTTCCTTAACAGGTTTGGTTTAGTTTAATGGCATATCAACCAGTGTAGGTTATTTAATGCCAAATCCTCTTTATACATGTATATTAAATATATATGATTTGGTTTGGTTCTATTTTATGGCATATCAACCATGCCAAATCCTCTTTATATATATATATATACACACACACTAAATACAGGATTTGTAAACACATTTTGTTGATAACATTTTTATATGAGTCTAAGGTCATTCTTTGCACACTTTTAAATGGTTTCAAGTATTTCAATCTAAGATGAATAAATCTATTTACTATTAATCTAGTGTTTTCATACAGTTAAATGGACATACATATGATTTGTAAGTGAATACTTTGTAGGTAATTTCATTTTTAAATGAGTTAGAACTAATTTGCTTGCACACAAGTATTGCTATTGTTTCTATACAGTTGAGTGGTTTCAATTTTTGCTATCTAGCACTAATAAATCTATTCAATATTATTTTTTTGCCACCAATGAAGTTGTTGCGAGTATTGCCATCCAACACTAATTTTATTGAACAGTATTTATTCATTTGCACACAGTCAAATGGTTACAAGCATTGCCATCTAATACCAATAATTCAATTTAGACACATAGTTAGAGTTTCAAGTATTGCTATTTAATACTGATAATTCTATTCAACATTACTCATACATTTGCCCACAGTTAAATGGTTTCAAGTATAATATCACTAACAATTTATCTAAACATCAGTCATTTGTTTACACACAGTTGAATGATCAAACACTTCTATTTCTAAACATTTGATTTAGCATAAGTCATTTGTTTACACACAGTTTAAATGTCAAACAGTTCCATTTGACCCATAGATAGGACCTATCAGGTGCTACCACTCCAGGTCAGAATGAACCTGGTAACAATGGCAATGAAGGAGTACTCCACATTCCCCAGTCTGATGCTTTAATGTCACCTTCAGGACACTCATTGCAGAGGGAGGGGGGTCTTACCCCCACTGTAGAGATGCAGTCAGTGTATTCTACAGCACCAGCCAACTTGGCTGGTCATTAACAGATGAGTTGTCACTAAAAATAAACAAGATACAGTTTCTAACTTTTTCCTTTCATTTCAAAGCATAAGTTTTAGATGAATTTTAAGTAAGTTGATATAATTTCTTTAAACAATTCAATTTGCTCCTGTTGAGGGGGGAAAATAGATTTCTGAAGTGAATGCAGTCATAAAAGCACACTTGATGGCAAATTCCAGCTTGAGTTCACATTGATGTTAGGAATAACTCTAAAATTTTTCTCTTGCTGACCATCAATATTTTTATGCTGAGAGTGCATTTTATTTTGTATATATTTGTGCAAGCAATGGGTAAGAAGGCTTACATATTAAGAAATGTCCATTTTATCAAACATTTACTATCCTCTTAATTGAAACTAAACTCACTTTTTCATTTTTTTTTCTCTTGTTTTAAACGTTTTTTTTACTAAGTGGAATCTGGTAACATATAAAAAGGAACAATAGAATAAAGTTTTAGTTTATCTTAATATTTGTTTCTTTCTAATTTTTATTAATTTATTTATTTTGTCAAAATATTGTTTCTTGGTTCTCATGATCATTTTAAATATTGTTTTTTTTTGTTGTTTTTTTGTTTGTTTTTTTTCAAGATTTGCACATTTAAAATCATTTTTAAATATGTATTTATTTGATCACTGTCTCTTATTTGTACTTGATTTCAAGCTAGCTTGATGATTACTTGGAAAATCAGCATTCAAAATTTTAGCTTTTTACCTGGGTTTGAACATCAACCACTGTCACATTAAGCAACTATCTCAGCCATGAGGCAAGATATGTTAAGTTTGATTGTTTAAACAAGTAAATTAATAATAATAGAGATATATGAATGTAAATGGTTGTTGATATTGTTAAATATTTTGACTTGTCACTTCACACTTGTTCAACTCTTTATGTTTGGAGGGTTTTATGCTAATTAATAAGCAATTCCTCTGCCATTTTCTTGCAAATCTAGTCAACCTATTAAATGATCTCTGCAATCTTACCCTGTCTGTAATCTTCTATCAGCTGGAGGGGAAAGTACTTGTTTCAGGCGCCTCACTGGTCACATTTATCAGCTTATTTATTTATGGCGAGACACACATGCTCAACATATTTAAAAGTAGTCAAAAATAATGCTCACTGAGGCAAGAACTCTTCTTAGCGGCGGCAACATTTTTTTTTTTTTCCCAAATAATAATGTTCTTCTAATGGAAGAAAGAAGTACCAAAAAAAGAAGAGGGAGCAAATCAGAATTGCTAAACCAGTCCAAAAACCTTCAAGACATTTATAGGAACTAGGGGAGAGATAGTTATGTCGTGTCCTCAAATAAAATGCGTATGATGTGAAAGTAATAGATACTGGAAGAAACCTGACTCCATAGTTGTTGTGTGTATGAATTCTACTTCCTAACTGAATAATGATTATATAAAGTATATGTTAATATGTACTAGATATGGGTCAATGCACTGACCTTTCTTTACAGTCTGTGTTTCCGCTAAATTACATTCAGTAATACTTCAATGCCTGTGAATGTCCTGACACTTAGAATCTCTACCTCAGTTTTTGCTATTATCAAGGACAATTCAAGAAACTTATTTCTGTCTAGTGTATGCTCTATGAAGGATAATCCCTAAGCACTTGTCTCAAATTCATACTTTGGACATCTACATGATTGATCAAATTATATTATTTTAGAGCTTAATTCACTGGAAGTAGTTTCACTTTACCTCATTTTATCTATCTATATATTTACCCCTTGCCCTACCACCACCATCCAAAGAAAGAAAAAAATGAAATATTAGCCATTTTGGTTATGTCAACATGTATATTTCATAGTGATTGGTAGATTTGAATTTCTTGATGCTTAATGTCTGAAAAAGAAGAAAGAATTTACTTAATGTTTTTAACACATTATTCAGTCTTGAACAGTTTATTTTTATTGGGTAGGGGGGTGTTTTTGTTTTTAAAGGAAGTTGTTTAAAGTGATTTTATATATTATCTCATCTTTCCAATTCCTTAATTTTCTATCTGTCAGTTGCCAGGTAGGAAAAATGAGTTGTACTTCTTTTTATTTTATCATTGTTTATTCTTTTTTGGCTGCAGGATATAAAATTCCTATATCCATGGCAAATGCCATTCCTTAAGCAGAGAAAAAGTAATCCATTATTGACTACTGCTTCGCTTCCAAAATTTGGTATTCCTGTTATAACTCTTTATTGAATTTTAAATTATAGGTTTATTTATTTGTTTTATAAATTGTACTTAACCCTAAAAATAGATTTGTAAGATACTCATACTTCTTAAAATCAAATCAAAAATTTGTCACATTTTAATTTGTCATCATCAAAATTTAAGTTTCACTTTTGAATAGATGCCCAGTTTAAATATTCTTTTAAAACCTTTACATTTTAGTTCATAAACTATTCAAACTGCATCTACTGGTGTGGTTCCTGTTCTAGAGCTCTGGAAGGGGTAAAGTACCCTTTAATTGCCATTACTCCCAGTTCTTTTCTGATTTGCAGTGGTAGTACTTGTTAGAGTCCCTTCTATAGAGGTCAAATAGATCTGTTTAAAAATTATTTGTATTAGATTGGACCATATGCAAAAAGAAAACCCTTATAAAACAACACAAAAAATATAAATATGAATGTATAATGAACATAATTCCCTAAGTTCTAGGCATAAAGTAGTTCTGGATGGGTTGACATGCCCTTAAAATCAGTCAATCAATATATCACTGATTCTTCATTGGTAGAGATTAAATAATAAGAGCTATCAATTTAACCTTGGTTTCTTTCAGGTTTTTCTATTTACTTACCTGTTAGATTTTTTTTAGTGAGCACCAAGTATGTTATGAGTGCTAAAACAGACACTCAGATCAAGAGCCATTGACATGTTTTAAAATCAAATCATCTTCTCCAAAAGAAACCACTTTATAATAACATAGATACCAACAGCAGAACCTTAGATCTAGTGTCTTAAATGTTTCCTCTGAAGATTCTTTGTGTAACAATTCTAGCTTACTCATGAATTACACAGTCAATAGTGCTTGGTGACTATCAGTTTTTCACCTATGCAATCATGATGATTGTTGGTAAGTGCCGTTAACTCTGTCTACACTATTGTAATTTTATATATATATACACTCTATCACTGATATTGAGCACTCTATTTATAAATATAGCAAGCTATATTATTTATAAATAAATATATAAAATCTCATAACACTGGTAAACACATTTTATAGCTTGTAAATTGTTCTAATTGTTTTATAATTGTTTCTTCACAAATATATTAAGACAAACAGCAGCACATAATTTTAAAGTTAGGAGAGAAACCTTATTCTAAGATACTTTTAAAGGTGATATAAGATTTGTGTACAAATTCAGTTTGATTGAAATGACAGTTGCCTTAAATGCTTCAATGGTTTTAGAGCAACTAAGATCTCTTGACACTGTTTTCAATGTAAATAATTATTGAAGATATCTATATTACATGGGAATAACACATTTTACAATGCCCAATTCAAAAAAAAGAAATATATTTTACCTAACTTGACATTTTTCCTTTTATCTTTAGATTTTTGATAATGAGTTTCACTAACACATCATTTAAAATAGAACTTATCATTTCAGTTTTACTGATTTATAACTGAACGGTAATAAATTGCTTGAGTCTTTTTTTTCATGTGTTGGGGAGTGAATTGTAGTTTTTGATTATAGCTAGTACTCTTGTGTAGTCTCTTATTTTAAATTAGTCGTATTTATGTTTATAAACTGCAGTCATCCAATAAATTATTTACACTCTTCAAAAGTAATTTCTATTAGTCATTAATACATTTAAAATGGTATTTGACTTTCCTAAAGTTTTAGCAATCCTTTCGCATAAGTAAACTCAATTGCTCCACCAATCCCCCCCCCCCATTTGGTTCTGTTAAACTACATACTGAGCCAAATTGATTTTTTTTTATACTTGGAGCCAGCTTTTCTCTTTATAGTTGTTTGGATAGAGTCATATAATTAGAAGTTATAAATCAAAGCAAGTGATATTGATTTTTTTCTCTCTTTCTTGTTTCAAGAATTTTAATTCCTCTCCAATTGATCCCAGTTTAAAGTTGATTTGTTACAGTCTATGATAAATGTAATAATAATTGAGAAGGAAGATACTATCCTTGACGTATCAAGATCCCCTACTGCATTTGATAATTCATGTGGGAACTTATAAAATTTTTGCCATTTCTGATTTTGATCCTAGGTTGTTATCCATTTTTCACAAACTTATGCTTTTGTTTAATGTTAACCATTCTAGTACTGATATTGTTAATATTTATCAACCTCCAGACAAGAGATAAATAAATATAGTCTGATTCCAACAGTATTTCTCTTCTTGGGACACTTCAGGCATCAGAGATTGACTCTGACCCTACTAATGAGGAGGTGTAGCCTTGGGGGTAGGCAGAATTGGACAATGAGGGTGGGGGGTTGTTTGGTTTGTTTTTTTGGGTTTTTTTTTTTTACTTTATGACCTCTTATATACCATACCTATGAACATTAATGGGTATGTCCCAATCTTCATAAATACTTTGGACACTGATGTAAGGTGGGGGTAATATGCTGACTAAGTAGTACACCACTAATAGCGATTTACCTTCTTCACACCGCTGGCGAGTATTGTATTTTGTTAATGTCATAAAGATTTCCATTTCATTTCCAACCTTCATTTTGGTTATTTCTCATTCAGTAACCTTTTGTTAGGTTACAACATAACCTAAAGGTAAGGTTACTTAATTTTTCAGTTTAGTTGGAATGTATTATGATTATAGATAAACATGTAGGGAAAATATTCAAAATACATTTTTTTTATAGTTTATCATGGTATTATGTAAAAGTGAGATTATAGACACACACACACACACACACACACACACACACACACACACACACACACACACACACACACACACTCGCACAAGTTAGAATAGCATCGACACAGTCAAGAGTTTGGTGACTTAGTTTTTCCCTGTACAATCATCAGACCAAAAACTCATAAGCAAGAAACTGATAGTTGCCAAGCACCATTAATTCTGTCTATGCTATCCTAACTTAGATCCGCATAGACTCTCTCACCACTCTTTATTTATAAATATAGCAAACTATAATTATATATATATATATATATATATATATATATATATATATATATATATATATATATATGAATGAGAGAAATAGATTTTCATCAGAGAAGACCTAAATTTGTTTCAGTAATAAAATAGCTTTAGTTGTTGAATTGCTTAAAGCTGTGTTAATTTTTAGAGGTGAAATGTGAATACTGAGTTAAGGATAGCAATATGTTTTTGTCATTGCATTCTTCATTATAGAGATCTTGCTCCTGGGCGTAAAAAGTATCTAGTAAAACAATTTAATTACACAGCCCCCCCCCCCCGCTCCTGTTTTCCATGGAGTCATCCATGGCGTCAAGTGGATGCTGTTGATTGCCTGGTTCCCGGAAGCCTTTCGCACAAGGCAGAGCATGCTTAGCAGGGCTAAGTTTATTTCTTGGCACCTAAGGCATATTTAAAAAGAAATGCCAAGAGGATCAGACATTTTTTGTGATTACTATACAAGTTTCAATTGATGCGTACCTCCTTGCATTAAAATGACCTTGTGTCAAATCTGGTATGATGTAAGATCATTTAAATCCTTTATAAAACAAAAGGCATTTTTGTCATTACAAATCTTTCTAAAGTTTTCAGATTTCTAAAAGCTGTGTCCATTTTACTTCAAAAATGTCTTAAGAAATCTTATTTGAATACATATACTTTAACAATGAAATTGATAACTTAAAAAATATCAAATATATTTTACTGTTAAGTGCTATATAAATGGTTAACTTATTTGGACCATGAATATATTGGTGGAAAATGAAATTATAACACCCCAAATATGTTTCAATTTAGTCAAGATTGAACAAACAAGCAATACACCTGTTTTACAGTAACTGATCATATATACAGATCATTATCTGAATAGTTTCCCAAATAAAGGTGTTACAATAGTAGTCCAACACTATGCACATACTGTGTACCCAAATGTTGCAATTTCATTTTCTGTGTAATACTTACTAGATTGATATTTTCATATAATTATAAAATATTGATTAGATAAATTTCTAAGCAATAAACTATATATGAGTACCCTACCCTTTTTATTTATTTATTTATTTATTTATTTATTTTTCGGAAGAGGGAGTTAAAAGACAAAATGTATATATTTTATCAAGATTTTATGGATATAAACATAGGAATGTGACATAAATACTCAAAAAAATTTTAGGCATAAAGAAAATCACTGATTGATTTCTGAGGGGGCTTCTTTTTACACTGTCTATTTTTGTTCCATCTTTTACAAATATGTAGATTCTTTTTTTCACCACTCACTCATGAACATCCAACATAGAGCTGGCCCTATAAAAACATGGATATCATTCATCCTACCATTTATAAGGTAAAAGAAGACATTTTTGTACTTCATAACAAAATATCTATCTCGTTCTGTTTAACTAGAAATAGTCCTGGGGCTGTAGAATATGCTGACTGCACTTCTGGAAAATGGTAAAACCTCTCTCATTCTCAGGGATGGAATCCTGGTGGCTGAGCAATCCATGATCTGGTTGCCTTTGTGGTCATGTCACTTGTAATACCCTACTGCTAGACAGGCAGTTAGACTAGCCCAATCTGATCAATTGGTTGATTGTGTCAAGCCCTAGCACCAATATGATCGGCCCCAACCATATCTTTCAATTTGCACTGGTGGTAAACAAACACCCAACCCTTTTTGTCTAATAGGTGCTAGAAAGAGGTGGCTGAGAGTCATTTGTGTTGTGAGAATAAGACTTAGACCATTGTTGAATTGTACAGAACTATGTATTGTCTACTGAAAGCCAGAAATTGGCAGAGGCTCAAAATCTTTTTCTCAACTTCAGCATACTGGTAGTGTAACCCTGTTTTAACCAAGGCAAATGGGCTTACCCCTTGGTAAATTCCCAACACAAGTTGGACTCCATAGTAGGTGGCAGAGAACAGGACCAGCAAAAAACAAATATTACTTATAGATTTTTCAAATAAAAAAAAACAACAGTAGTCAGTTTCCAAGATTCATTGTAATTGAATCATTGGAGGAAACTTCATTAGCTAAATTGTCACCATTTTTATCTAGAGTATTTTTGGACCGTACAAAAACTAAGAAACAGCAATCCATTTGTTGAGGTAGATTCCAAAAAATATGCCAAATGTCACATTAAAATGAAGACTTTCCACAACTTAAAATGTAAACTTACCCTCATGAGAGGTTAAATACCTTAAAGTGAGTCATTAAAAATTCGAAATTATATCTGGTTACTCTTAATGAAATTCAGATGGTCTTAGGAAAGCAAGCAGTCACTAAATGTAAAAGGATTACGACTAGAAGGAACAGCAAAGAGATAAAAACACAAACTTATATTTTAATGTTTAACAAAGCAATGATTCCCAAAGAATAAAGATCAGGTTCTACCTTGAAAAGTAGAACCATATATCTCAACACTCTTAAAATGATTCAAATGTCCAAAATATGCACACCACAAGGAGAACTGCTGTAGATGACATCTGACCTGTGGAATGTGTGGCCAAAGGGACCCAGACCATGTAGAGGAAGATTGTCCCAATGAAAATAGATGCCCTAATTGCCAAGAAGACGATCCAGCTATTTCAAAATTCTGTTGTATGTACAGAAGAGAAAAAGAAATAATGGAAATCAAATACAGAAGGAATATTCCATTTTGGGGACCAAGAAAAAATAGGTGAATCATGCATGAAAGTGGCCGCTTACATCACTGTAACACAAAGAGCAAAGCCAAATCAACCAGATAAATACAAAGCATTTGTCAAGAAGCTTATAAAACTGAGACCAAGCAATTGGTCCAAGTTTCAGAAGCAACTATAAACCTTAATTCTACTGACACTTGTCTATCAGTATCTCATCTTAAATTAAAAGAAGCTACTACAAACACCCATATTACTGAACAAATAACTGATAAATCACTAACTAAAATACAATAAAACCAAAGCCACAAAACTCTCATATCTACCCAACAATAATCAAAATAAACACTGGAAAGAAAGACTCAAGGGGACCCCCCCCCGATCAGCGGACCAAAAAACCACAAAACCAAACCAATCTAACACCTCTGCCAAAATAATTATCAAATGAAACTAGAGACTCCTTAACATCAATCAAAACAAAAAATTAATCTAATCCTCTAGAAAGAATGAAGATACAGGAGCCTTACTCCACAAAAGTGAAATCAAAGAAATCTGATCCAAACCTACCAAAATACAAAAAGAAATACAAAATCAAAATATCCAAAATGCATTATACAACCTTCATACAACCACAGAGGAATTAGAGCCAATCATGAAGAACTCTTACAACTTCTGAAAAAAATATAACCCAAAAGTAGTATGTCTTTCAAAAAACATTCCTCAAAGACATCAACAAACTGAACATCCGAAACTATCAACCATTGAGTCATATATACAAAGATGGACACAGAGCCTCTGAGGTGTCTCTGTTCTGATTAAGAGATATCCCAACACCAAATCAACATTGATACTGAACTTCAAGCATTTACTGTCGAGGCACCCCCTACACAAACCAATAAACATCTGCTCCATTTACATTCTACGATATGACCCTATAGAAAGTAAGTAGACTAATAGAACAAATCCCTAAACCCCTCATATTACTAGGTGACCTTAAAAAAGTAATCAACAACAATAACATGTGCATTCTAAACAATAAATCACAAACCTATCTCAAGACCTCTACAGGCTCCTACTCAGCTATGAACATAATCTTATGCAATCCTTCAAAGTACATAGAATATAAATGGAAAGTCCATAACAATCTTTGCAGCAGTAACCACTTCCCCATTATACTTCAAAGTTCACAACCTGTTCATAATAATTAACTTTTCTGTTTGAAATTAAATTAAGCAAACTTGGAAGAATTCCAAACCCTTTGCAACCAAAACTGATACAAGACTCAAACAAATCACTTCAGTGAAAACTTAATCTCAATAGCAAGGAAACTATAACAAAAACTTCATCCTCCAACAGACACAACTCAATGATGATTGCAAAATAGCAATCCATCTGTGAAAAGCTGCACTATGCAAATTTGATAAAGAACCCACAATCATAAATTTAAACTCCTTCAAACTACTCAGACCAAAAGCAAGCAAAACCAGCAAGAAAGTCAAGAAGGAAAGCTGGCAAAATGCCAACCTGTTATTCCTAACCTTCAAACATAATGCAGAAAAACATAGCCTGAACTTCAAATCAGAAATCTCTGAAAGCTATAGCAAACCTTTCACATTACCAGAACTAACAGAAGCTATTCAAAGATTCCACAACACTACAGTCAGCCCAGATGAAATCCATTTTGAATTCCTTAAACAGCTACAAAAATTTCTAACCACTGTCAATGATATTTAGATAAATGGTAAATTCCTAGAATCATGGAAAATATTAACTATCACCCCCATACCCAAAACAGGGAAAAACAGTTCAACTCCAGAAAACTATCATTCAATATTTATAAGCAGCTGACTTTGCAAAACCATGGAACATATGGTCAATAAATGGTTTATTGAATCCAACAACCTAATTACCAACTCCCATTGCTGCTTCAGAAGCCAAAGATTTACAGTGGGTCATTTGGTCAAATTGGAAACCACTATAATTGAGGTAAATATCCCGAAACAACACCTCATAGTAATATTTTTCAACCTGAAGAAGGTGTATGAGACCATCTGGAAGTATGGTATAATGAAGGATCTACACAACTTTGGACTGAAAGGCTGACTGCCTAACTTCATAAAGAATTTTCTCTTAAAGAGGAAAATCTGAGTCCAAATAGAATCAACCCTGTCAAACTTTCATAATCAAGAAGAGGGAGTACCTCAGGGTTGTATACTATCAGTGAACCTCTTCAACCTAAAAATCAACAAGATCACCAAATGTGCGTGAACCCTAGAATTGATATATGGAATCTTTATGACGTCAAAATCCAAATACATGTATACAGAAGAGTGTCAACTGCAGGAATCCATCAAGAAAATTAACCAATGGGCAATTGAAAACAACTTCTTCAAGATCTCCAAAACTAAAACTTAATGCATGCATTTTTACTAAGGAAAATGCATAACAACCCTACACTAAAACTAGACAAAATAGAAATACTGATCATCAATCAATACAAATTCCTAAGTATAATCTTTGAAAAAAAATAACTTTTATCTCTTGCTTACTACACCTAAAAGAAAAATGTTTCAAAATACTACTACTTCTCTGTGTAATAGCTGCTGCAAACTCTACTAAAACTGTATAGAATTCTAATCCACTTGAAAATCAATTATTGCTGTTTTATATATGGATCAGCCAGAAAATCTTATCAGAAAACACTGCACACTATCCATACTGAAAGATTGAGACTTATCCTCAGTGCCTTCAGAACATCCACTGTGGAGAGCATAGACATCAAGTCTCATGAACCACCTCTACAGAGTTTCTAAAAATTAGGCCTTTAGTAATATACTAAAATAAAATCTCTACCTACTAATCCAGCTCATTCTTGCATTTTCAATCCCAAACAATGACCTGTTTAACTAAAAAGAAAAGGCAATAAAACCTTTTGATCTCCATGAAACTCATTCTGGAAGAAACAGAAATCTCACTCACAAACATCCATAATACCATACAACTAACCTTTCCTCTCTGGTTACTTAAAGCTCATCCAAAAGAACACTTAATCTATCAAGAAAAACTTTCCAACATCCAAGAAAAATACCCTAACTACTCTCACATTTTCACAGATTGCTTCAAAGACAGCAACAGAACTGTATGTGGAGCCATTTCAACAATAAAATTATCAAAAACTGCCTTTCAAAAGAATCTTCCATATTCACTGTTGGAACCTACACAATAAAACTGGCACTTAACATTGTCTTGATAAGTAACTCTAAAAGATTCATCATCCATTCAAAACTCTGAATGTACTATCAAAAATGGAAAACTAATCATCTAACCCATAAACAAACTAAATTCCATAAGCCATACCATAAAGCTGACTTTAATAACCAAATCTGCACTTGACATGGTACCTAACAAAAACTCCAAAATAACACACACTGACCTAAAACCTAAAATTCTGACAAAGAAATGGCTACAGCTATGGAACAAACATACTACAAGTTTTACCAAATGCAACCTATTTTAAAAGAATGAAAACCAGATCCCAGTAAGACTAGAAGATCACCCTGCCTCAACTCTGTAGCTCATTTCTTCATACTAAAACAAGAACCTTTACCAAAGTGCTATACGCAGTGAAACACGTATTGATAGAATGTAAAAATCTTGCTTATTCTTGAAGATTTTTCTACAACATAAAATGCATAAACTATTGGAAACAACACATCCTTATAACACAATCAACTTCCTGAAAAAAAATCAGCCTCCAATCAAGGATATTGATCCATAGACCAAAACCCAACTTACAAATATCTACATACACTTTTGGATATCTAAAACCCTCGGCTGAAATTCTGGCGAAACTACTAAACCTTTGTAACTATGCTCAATTACCAACTCGTGCAAAACTTAAATAGTATACAAATACTTACCAAATAACAACTATGCCTCAAAGAAGGAATAAAACAAAAACATCTTCAGCATAAAATAACCCAAGAGTTGACATGCCATAAAATGCAACCAACCAACCATAAATGGCATATTTTTGCCATTAGGTGACCTCCAGTGACTTCAATTGACATCACATAATCAATGTTGCAGTCTGAGGTCAAGTCAAAAAGTCGGGCTTTTATTTATACTTTTTTTTTTTTTTTTGTCACTATCTTTGGAAACATACACACCAAAAAAAATTCATAATAATAGATTTATCTTAAAGGCTAATTTCATGAACTACCACCACCACCACCACCACCACCATATGAAGAGCTGTCACATTTATTTAGCAATTGCTATTAGAAGTTCACCTGGATATTGAATATTGCACTTCAGAATAGCCAGGCCAATTCAAAAGAAATTTCTTTGGTTTTCCCCTCTGACATTAAATAACTTCTCTCTAGTCTTCAGCCTTAGAAATCTTGGTGGCAGTTCTTATCAGTTTACTTAATAGAGCGTAAATATCCACTTTTTTTTTAGGTTAGCAAATAAGCAATCTCTTGTAACATAAGTGGAACTATATTGAGATCATTATTTTATGACAGAAATGATTTGGTCCCAAGTAGAAAAAATGATTTAGTTATTCTAACTTAGGCTGACAATCTTATCTATTGTGTTTGTATAAAAAAATGAATTGTGATAAACCTTCGTAGAAAAAAAACTCTAATGACTTCATTCATTGTTACAAATTGAAAATAATGTCTAATTCTTTATCTCAGTTTATACAAAATATCTGTAATTAGTTCATCAAACAATTATCATTATCTTAATTAAATCCTCTAATATTTTCTAATGAATTTTTACCAGTTTTGTTTATCTTTTTTTTTTTCCAGATTCCCCAAAATCAAACAAAAATTCAGATTTATTTATTTTAAACTTTATAAGAGGATTCTTAGTATACTTATCAGATTAGTTTTCTATTTACAGTACCTATGATAAGACATTCACCACTATGAATAGTACTTTGTTTATTGCTATCAAAAGAGTACCAGTGTTTTATATATTATAACTTAAGCACAAGTATTTTTATGAGATGCTACCCAAACTTTCAAGGAATTTAACCATGATAAAATGACTTCCTCTAAAACCTATTTACTCTTATATGTACTTTGATCTTTGGGCATAAATACAATAAACTCATCAAGGGTTGTGCTAAAACTCTGTACTAAATTTAATTTTTGCTCTGTTTCATTTCCCAACGTCTTTCTTTGATCATTTAACTAAGTATACTAATTGGTACTTTATGTAGAATTACATGTAATTCTAACCACTTACCAAATGATCCAGTGTATACCTGTTCTTACAAATTGGTGAAAATTTTGTGGCAAAGAGGATTGATATACCTATCTTCAGTGAAACAAACATTTATAATTTGAAATATCAAGGTGTTTCTAATGTTCAGGTATGCAGAATATGATTTTCAGCCTTCACATATGATTGCAGGGATGCATTTGACTCGCATACACACACCAGGTGTTTAAGAGGTTAAACTAATACTTCTCTCAAGAGGAAAATCAGAGCAAACTAGTTGGGATTGTAGTTTATAATTGTTTTATAAATCACTGAAATTGAAGAAATGTGGTTTATGTTATGTGTTTTTCTGCTACTGCTACAGTGCATAAGTGAAATTAGGATTACTGAATTAAGTGAATTCTTTCACAGGGATTTTCTTGTAGTGTAAAGCTTTTAAATAGCATTAGGCAAGGAGACCTTTACAATATCCATATATAAAAGATTTACAAAACCCACATATAATGTACAAATAAGTCATTTTCTACATTTTTCTTTTTAGGTATCTTGCTAAACTCTAATTATCCAGTTACATTAATTTGAATAATTTAAGGTTGGTAAAATATGTTTTATGTAAAATGATATTCAAGAATAAGCATTCTGATAATAATTAATACAAATTTCCAAGCTATTTTCCTACAAACCAATTTTGTACATTACTTTTCTATCTATTGATTTCTATACAATTGATTTCTCATTTTCTGACTTTATAAAATGTTGAAATTCCAAAAGTAGGAAGATCTGGTCATTAGTTCTTAATATAACTGCCATAATTTAAATCATTAATGTTTGATATTACCAAAATTGTTCTGTATATTTGTCTTCTCTCACCCAAATCATTTTTCTTTCTTTGTGATAGTATCTTGCACTTCATCATCCTCAGATTTGTGATATTATCCTGCAGTTCAGTGCTATCACTTTTTCTATAACTATCTTTGATCCATCCCCACAACTATAATTATATTACTGCCGATGCTCCCACCAACTTCTCTGTCCACCATTTGTCATGTTGTAGTTCAACCAATGAGAAGATGCTTCTCAGTTATTTTTGTAAAGTTCACTCAGTGGTTCCTTGATTATGCCATCAATGATGCATAATTCACAGCTCTAAGTATGGAAAAATTTAATGCAGAATCTTACAAAATACAGAAAATACTGCCTGTTGCCCATTATTTTCTGTTGGATCTATGATTGATTTTTGACAACCATTGTTGGATGATAATTATTTTAAAGCTATGATATTTTTGTTTGTTTAGATATCTACAATGATCAACTTTGTTTCTTATTCCATTAAAATTGAGTTGCTTTTAAATCTTAAATTAGATTTTTTTCAAAATTTATGAAATGACTAATATGAAATACAGATATTTTAGAGTAGGAAATTCGAATAATATTGAAAATTTGTTTGAAAGCAGCAAAATGCTACCTTTTTGAAGTAAATACTTACCAAAAACATATCTCTTTGATACTTATTGTGGTCATTCATGATATTTAAATATTTTAATAATTGCTTTCTCTTCAGAAAGATTTTTACTGAGATTTTATCATTTTTAAAAGGTCATTGATATTATCAACAATTTTCAGATATGTGTATTTTTGATCCAATTTCCTAATCAATTGTGTGTGTATTTTTTAAATATGTAAACCTTACCAAATTCTAAACATATATATTTTGCTTTTTTAATTAGGAATGTATTTAATTTTGTCAGTCAAATTATTGCGAATAAGGTTAGAATAGAACTTAATTTCAAATTGTTTCTTTTGTGACATGTATGGATTAGGTGCATTTATTCAGTTTGCATTCGTCTTTTTAGCAAGGTTTATAATACACTAACTGTATTTCCCCCCACACACACACACACACCTGCAAAGCGGTAAGACACTCTTTCCACCCAAAAAAGGGGTGTCCTATGTATGACACTATACTGCATCTGATGGTGAAGCTACAGTTCTGGTTTTCTAGCAAGTGTGGAGTAACTCTTCATTGCCATTACTCCCAGGTCCACTTTGACCTGGAGTGGTAGTACTTGTTAGTATAAAATCTATGGATCAAATAGATCTGTTTAAAAATTATTCCTCTTCAATAGGAATACTTGAAACCATATAACTTTAAATTGTATTAAGAATAGTTAAAAGAAGCTATAATGGTTTAAGGATTATTATTGTTAGTTAATTGAAACCATATAACTGTGTGCAAACAGAAGTCTTATTAAATAGAAATAATTGCTTAAAACTATATAACTGTACAAATTATTTCTATTTAATAGGAAAACTTGATATATAACTGTATGCTAAAAAACTATTACAAAAAGATCGCACAAGAAATGTACATATAAATATATATATTAACCAACCCCTCCGCTCAGGAAGGATATGACACAATGTCAATTTTTAAGTGGAGTTTAACATGTTTGAATTCAGAGTTTTCCTTCTCCTAGACTAGTTGCCTCACCAAGGCTGAAGAACCCAGACTGCCCTACTATTTACCCATAGCTGGAGGGAGAATAATTGGATTCATACCTTTCCCAAGGGTATTAGTGCTATGTGAAATGCAATCAGTCTCGTGCAGGATTTGAACTCGTGTCACCGTGTCCATTTCCTACAACGATAACCATTACACCACGGGCACCTACATGTACATATAAATATACAATGAATGCAATTTCCTAACCTCTCTGCATAGAATAACTCTACTAGATGGATTGACATGTTGTTCAAACCAATCTATCAATTTCCTTTCTTTAGATATAGGAGTGCATAATAATTTTTATGAAGTAAAACTTGCTGTGTGTTTCATTAATGAAATACTAGTTACTAATCTTGTATTTTATCTTGGCAATGATAAATGAAAAATGATATCTATGAATATCTATACTACAATTCGCTTTCTTTTTTTTTTTTTAATGCATATTGAAAAATTGGCACTGCTCTTGTATATAAAATTCTTTAAGTAATATATACCAACTAGAATACTGAAAGTATATTACATAAATCCAAGTTATAAACAATCACCTATTCATGATTACTTGTTGATATTTGACTCCTCAAAGATTTGTATTCTAAGCTACAAGGTCTGTGGTTTTAACATTCAGTATATTAGCTTAGCTTAGATTGTGTTGTACCAATCTTCCAAGTAATGAAGACCTATCTATATGCTTTGAAAATAGCTAGCTTTTACCTAAATTTCAAAACTGAAAACTAGTACCAACAGAAGAGACAACTATCTAACCAAGAAAGCAGACCAAACTTAGGGTTGACTGTATATTCATAATACATCTTGAAAAATCTAAATGTAATATTGAAAATTAGCCATATATAATGACTTACAATAAAGAGAAGTATACTACAGAAAGATAAAAAATAAGTTTTATAATGGTAGAAGAGACTTTTAGATTAACCCAACATAGCACATTAAAGAGTTATCTCTTTCCTTCTTCTCATCCCAGCCCAGTCAGGTGGGGCTGTAGAATATACAGACTGTATCTCTGCAAAGGGGTAAGACCCACCACCAAATCACATAAAGTGATCTATCCTAGTCCACTGGTGCTGTAAAATACACCAACTGCATATCTGCTGAGGGGATAAGACCCTCTCCCAAATCACTTGAAATGATCTAGCCCAGTCAGCTAGGGGCTGTAGAATACACCGACTGTATCTCTGCAGAGAGATAAAACCCCACTCCTAATGAGTGTCCTGATATTGACACTAAACCATCATATGGTGAGGTTCCAGTATTGTAGCTTTGGGGAATATGGGTACCCCTTCATTGCCATTACTCCCAAGTCCACTCTCACCCAGAGTGGTAGTACATGATAGGGTCTTTCCTATTGGTCAAATAGAACTGTTTGACAATTTAACTGTGTGCAAACAAATGGCTGATGTATATTTGAATTGTTAGTATTTCATAACAATACTTTGAACCATTTAACTGTATGCAAATGAATGAGTAATATTGAATAGAATTGTTACTGTTGAATAGCAATATTTGAAACCTTTTGATTGTGTGCAAATATGTGAATAGTGTTGAATAGCATTATTTTTTGCTACTTCACTGTATGCAAACAAATGATCAATATTAAATAGAATTATTAGTGTTAGATAACAATACTTAAAACCATTTAACTGCGTGTAAACAATAGCAATAATTGTGTGCAAATAAATTACTCTGACTTTCTAAAAAATGAAATTACAAATTATATATGTATATCCATTTAACTTTATGCAAAAAAATAAATGATGTTAAATAAAACTGTTTAATCATTTAAGAGTGTTTCAACAAATGACTGATGTTAAATTGAATTGTTAATACTTGAAACCATTTAAATGTATGCAAACAAATAAGCTCTGGCTCATTTAAAAATTTGCAAATCACATAAATTTAATATATGTACAAACAGCAATTTGCATTAAATAACCTAGAAGGGTTGATATGCCATATAAGACATATGAAATGCACACAACCTGGTTTCATGACAGTAACTGCACACAGTTACATGGTTTTAAGTATTTCTGTCTAACACTAATAGTTTTATTTGTACATAGTTACATGATTTTGAGGGTTGCTATTTGACCCATAGAAGGGACCCTAACAGGTACTAGAACTTTGGGTCAGAGTGGACCTGGGAATGGCAATAAAGGGTACTGTACATTCCCCAAAGCTACCGAACTGGTGCCTCGTTATTAGATGGTTTAGTGTCATATCCAGAGATGCAGTCAGTATATTTTGCTTTCTCAGCCAACTGGGCTGTTACTACAGTAACAGGAAATTCTGTTGTTATAACACAAGGCATTACTTGACACAACACTACTTACTCTCTCTCTCTCCCATATTCACTATAACTTTCCATACTTTTTTTCTGTATCACTATATGCTTTCTCTTTTCCAATTTCTCTTTCCTTTCTAATATTCTCTTTGCTTTTTTTGTTTTCTTATATTCATTCAAGTAATTAGAAAGGATTTTAGTCAACAGATGCACCTGCACTCTGAACTTGCCAACACAATAGATGTGCTGATCCACAAATAAACAATCTTTTCACTTATGAAGGAAACTTTTAACCTTTATAATTTGTCCCTTTAAATTGATCCTTGTGCTTAATATTTGTAAACTATTCCTTTTAATGATAAGTTTCTTCTTTATATTTAATCTATTCAATAACTGTTTTTCTCTTTCAGAAACCCCAAAAGCTACCCTGTAATGGGACCCCTGTTAGTCCATCCTCCTGCTGAAGACAACTATGGAACTGATGCCTGTTCAATTCTTTGCCTACAGACCACTCCACCTGTCATTGTGATGGCTACTTGTGAAGGCAAGCTCCACCATTGTATTGTACTGAATGAAAACAACAGTACAGAACCAACTAGTCCAGGTGCTTCAGAATTAGCCAGCAGTTCTGTAAGTTGGCTTATGTTAATACACTTATTGACTATCTTTTAGTGTCAGTGCTAATTCATTAAACTAACCTTTATTTATGTATTTATTTTAATATTTTTGTGCATCATGATTTGATACAGTATTGTCTGGCTTAGATATAAACATTCAAAAGTAATTTGTTTTTCTTTTTGCTAAGCATGAGAATTTTATTTTGTATTCTTTTTGAGTAGAGAGAGAGAGAGAGAGAGAGAGAGAGAGAGAGAGAGAGTGTGTGTGTGTGTTTTCAATTTGATTCTGCACAAAATAGTCTGTCTGTGTATATATATATAAAGTAAAGTTAGCGACCATAGTCGAGGGTGACCCGAAGGCTCCCTTTTCGATAGCTACTACACCAAGGTGTAGGGGAGGGCGCTACTCCATTCCCAGGATTGCTCCACTTTACCCTTGAACCGTACCTTATGATGCTGAGTGTTAAGCAAGGTGGTATCAAGTTCCATTTTTAAAGTCTTTGGTATGACTCGGCCTGGGATTGAACCAGTCGTTAAACCAGAGTTAGGAGTAATTCCATCAGGACAAAAAACCATTCAACAGTGAACATTTAAATTTTCCTGATAAAGAGCTCAATTAAAGAGCTCCTGTTAGTTTTTTTTTTTTTTTGGTGGGGGGTGTTTTTGATTTATATCAAAAACCAATAACAGGATGGAAATAAATTTATAATCCTAGTGACACCGGTTTTGTTTTTTTCTTAAAGAAATATATATATATATATATATAAGAACACATATTTGTTCAGGGAGAGTCTTTGTGGTGTAATGGCTTAAGTGCTGGATTTCAGTCTTGAAGTAAGTGAGTTCAAACTCCAGTCCATTCACTTTTAGACTTATAGCCTTGGGAAAGGTATGAACCATGTTATCTCTCCAAATACAGGTTAAAGATTGCTTTGGCATTAGATAGCCCATGAAGGTTGATATTCTCCTGACACAATCATTTATCACAAAATTATACATATTTGCTTTTATACAGAAATCTGTATAAGTGCTCCTGCTTTCATGTTTGTGTATGTGATTGTAACATGTATTTTAAAAGACTGTTGTAACTGATTTATTCTTGTATCATTTTCTTTGTGTATTATCATGTATAACCAGCAGTCCTCAACTTTGTAGGCTGAAGCTGTAGAATACCCTGACTGCACCTCTACAGAGGGGTAAAAAAAAAACATGTAGTCACCTGTAATACCTGAGGATAGTATCCTGGTGACTCTGCAGTTTGTGACCTGGAACACTCCACTTTAGCTCTTACTTGGACTTGAGCAGTTGAAGAGGTCTGATCCAATCAATTGGCTGGTCATATTAAGCCCTAGAAATCGCTCTTATGACAAACGTCCAGCCTTTTTTTTATATTTAAGATGCTAGAAGGTGGCACAAGGTCAACCACATCAAGAGAAACAAGACTGACTATTGTTTAACTTTAAGGCACTAAGTTTTGAGTACTGAAGGTTTGAAGTTAGCAAAACTTGAAATCTCGCTGTTCACATAAATATATTAGCCCCTATATCCTCATCTTAACCAGGGTTAATGGGCATCCCCTTGGTAAATTCCAACAGAAGTTGGACTTTATGTTGGATGGTGAAGCAGAGGACCAGAAAAGACAATTAAACAATAACAACACTTATGGCAAATACAAACAGAAAACTCAAATGAAACTTCTGAATCTGATTCCAAGATTTATTGTAATCAAATCACTAAAAGTAACTCTTTAAGCCAAACTGACTCCTTTTTTGATTGAAAAAATAATCTCTAGCAGAGCAAACCCTCAAACTGTGAAACAAATTAGAAGCAGTAATCTACTTATGGAGGTGAATAACAAAAACATGATGAAAACCTAATTAAAATGATAAGCTTCCACAATTTGAAGTGCAAAGTTTACCCACATAAAAAAACTGAATGCCTCAAAGGGAATTATCAGAAACAGTAAGTTATCCTTAGCTATAGCAGAGATAATTCAAACAGCCTTAAGAAAGCAAGGGGTCATGGACTACAAACAGATAACTATTAGAAGAGGTGAGAAGAAATACAAATACATGCATTTTGACATTTAACAACTCTATAATTCCCAAGGAAATAAAATTGGATATTACCTTGAAAAGGTAGAACAATACATCTTTGCACCCTTAAGGTGCTTTGAATATAAAAAATATGGCCACCACAAGGAGAGTTGCAGAGGATGTCCCATATATGAAAGGTGTAGCCAAAAAGACTCAGACTATACGGAGAAAGATTTTCGCCATGAAACTAATTGGTCAAACCAACCCGTCTTTTCAAGAACTTACAAAAATTACAAATGAGAGAAGGAAACCATGGAGGTAAAATATATAAAGATATAACATTTCTAGAAGAAAGAAATATAGAATCTTATATGGAAATTAACACCTACACCAGTGTAGCACAAAAGTTGAGCCCAATCAGCAGCAACAACAAGCAACCAAATAAATACAGAACTCTCATTGAAAACTAGGAACAAATGACTGGCCAAATTTTCAAGAACAGGTAAAAAAGAAAAAAAAATACATTTGACTGAAATTAAATAAAAAGAACCCACAACAAACATCCATATCACTGCCCCAAATATATCAACAAAAAACTCCAAATCTCTGACAAAAATAGAAACCCTTAACAAAAATTCACAACAATTACCAACTATGAAAACAAAACACATTCTAATTACTCCAACCAAACTTGAACCTTCCCCTTCTAATCCAAAATAAATCACACCCAGCTAACAACTGAACATATTAAACTCCTCATCTCAATCTAGAGATTCTTCAATATCAAGCACAAAATAACCAAAAAAAAAAAAAAAAAGAAGAAACAACCAAATATTAAACCAGATCATACAAACAAATTAAAAGAATGTTATTCTCAAAGATCAAAACATAATAAAACCAAAACTAATTTGATCAGAAAATGTAGAAAGTTTGGTTGGTTGGTAGGTTTTTATGGTATATCAGCCATTGTAGGTTGTTTAATGCCAAATTCTGTTTTTGCACATGTTAAACCTTATATTTCTGGATGAATAATTTGAAGATAACGTTTTAAACAAGCATGAGCTCATTTGTTTGCCCACGTTGATTGTTTTGGTTGGTTGTTTTGTTTTACAACAAATCAACCCTTTTTGAGTCATTTAATGCCAAATTAAATTTCAAACAATTCAGTTTAGTATAAGTATATTTTTGTTTACAGTCAAATGTCAAAACAGTTCTATTCAATTTAGCATAAGTACAAAGTTTAGTTCTATTTGACCCATAGATAGGATCCTTTCAGGTGTTATCACTCCAGGCCAGAGTGGACCTGGGAACAATGGCAATGAAGAGGTACTCCACATTCCCCAAAGCTCCAGCATTACTGTAACCTCACCTTCAGATTTAGTGTCATATTCAGGACACTTGTTGGTGGGTGGGAGTCTTACCCTCTGCAGAGAAGCAGTATATTCTACAGCCCCAGGGATGTTTAGGATGTTTTGTTGTGTGCATGTCATATATATATATATATATATATATATATATATATATATATATATGAGAGAGAGAAAAGATGTGTGTTTGTGTGTAGAGTAACAGTTATCACTATTGAAAATGGAAATCGCAAACCATGTTCAAATTCTTGTCTAGGCTGTTTGCATATACTTTGATCCAAAGCTATTTGGAAAGGCATGAATCCATCTTTTTCCTCAACTATTGATATAATAATTGAAGACTGGGCTCATTAACCTTGATAGGAAAACAAGTCTAAAAGAAGGACGACTCTGAATTCACCCACTTGCCTTTATCAGCATGTTGGGGGCTAAAATGTTAGAGTATTCCCATTATCCCCCATGTCTTACAGACTTCATTGATAGCTAAAGTCTTACAGTGAACTGAAGAAAATGTTATGTGAGATATATATATATATATATATATATATATATATATATATATACGCACACCTTCATGAGTTTGTAAATCTGCCTGTCAACTATTTATGTAATTAAAACAGTCCTTTTATAATGTTAAGTATAAGTATTGTGATAAACAAGTAGATTCCAGTTTGTTTGATTTTTTTTTTTTTTTTTTTTTTCCAAAAAATTATTTAAAACTTTTTCTTTTTTGCTTCCACTAGCAAAGAATTTAAATTTGTGATTCCACAAAAAATGGTGCAGATAAACAATGGAAGAAAAATAACAATCATTGTAAAATTGTGCTGATACTATCAAAAAGAAAACAAATTTCTTTGAAACTCCTTCCCATTATGTATATATTTGTACACACGCAACTTTTTTTTTTCTTCATAAATATTTTGTTGTTGTTATAGTCAGAAAGGAATGCAATGAAAAATAATGTTATATTCCTGTTTGCTTTTAATATTATTGCATTCAATCACTACATATGGTGTAGTCAAGACAAAAAAGAATTGTTTGATCGCATCCATATAAATACACTTAAAAGTATAGATGCTTCTTAATTACTCTTTATGCAACAGATGATATCTGTGTGCATGACAGAAACATAAAAAAACCAGCCATGTTGTCAGATATGATTTTGTGATGATGATGATGATGATGATAAAAAGAAGAAAGAAAAAATATTTTTAAAAGGAAAGGTTATGGAAAAGATGATATGCTCTAAATAAAGTCTAAAGAATTTTTTCCTGTATATACAATCTATTTTATACTATTAAAACTGAGAATGAGTATTTTCTCCTTTTTATTTATTACTTTGTGTATTTTTGTAATATTGCTGTTATATCAGCCACATTGTGAATATGACAGAACAACATTAAGTAGTTCATTGTGGAAGTAAATATGCCCATAAACTTATATAAATATACACATGTACATTAACAGTTATGAATATATAGCAATCCACCCACTTAATTACTTATTTACATAATAGGTTAGTGGGGGAGTCAAACTCTGTGTGTGTGTATATATATATATATATATATATATATATATATGTCTTTGTATGTATTTTGGTTTGTTTGTTCACTCTGGATAATTTTAAAACTGTTTAAAGAAATGCTGAGCACTTTTAATGTAAAGGCTGTGTTATATGAGACAAAATATACAGATTTTTTTAAATTTTTTTCTTTAGCTAATAATTCTAAATCTAAACTAATGGGTCTTTCATAACAAGTTGCAGCAGTAACTTATATATATTTTATCTACTCTTTAATATGTGAGCTGTTTTTCTTTTGTTCCTTTGGACACTCTTGAACCATTTTTATTAAAAGATTTTTATATGATTCACTAGGAAACCTAATAAGAAATAGTGTTTTTTCACCCTTTCACTCAAACTGTGACTTGGTTAACATTGTAAGACTTTGATTTGAATCTGTATTTCACTCTTATAAGCAGTTGTTTATTTATTAAATGTTTGGGGTTTTTTCAATGAAATATAAGACTTTTTAAAATTTCAATTTTATTGGACAACATATTTACCATTTCGTTTGACTGTATTCTATTGCCAACTTTTAAACTTAATAATTCCATCCTTATTTTAGCAAAGAACTGCTCTAAGTGCCTTTTGAAGTTATCCAGTCATATAAGGGATGCTTATATCTTTTTATTTCCATTGAAACTAAAACAGATATAAAGAGTGCTATAACACTTTTGGATAGAGCCTGTTTTCAGCTATCACAGACTTTTTCCTATAGTCACTTATATTGTCAATGATAAACAAGAACCTAAATGCCATGCTGATAAAATATGCACCAGTGGAAGTGACCCACATTTTCACAGAGGCAATGACAGCATCAATAACCAGAAAATGTCTGTGTAGTCCATCTTTCATTGGCCCAATTTACACAGATTAACTCATTGAACCATTCTTCATTTCATGAATTGACCACTCTATTGAATGTGGCTTGTCATTCATATTACTGTCACTACTGTTGAAACTCATCACTCACCACTGAACTGCTTACATCCACTGTTGGGTCTTCATAAACATTGAGCAACCATTAATAAATGTTAATAGGCTTTTTTTTCCACATGGAGGACTTCAATGACCCATCTCTGCTCTCATGTGAGATACTATTTTGCCCAACTAACTCTTAACTGCTATATATAACAAGGAAAAAGAAAATGATGTGTTATTGGTAGAAAGGTCCAATCTTTACTGCCATACCACCACCATCCAATCCTGTTGATGGAGAAAACATTAAAGAAATGTTATAGTGTTTATAAAGATTACTTCCTCTATTTTAAAAAGGCTGATTTACTCCAGGGGCTACCATCAATCCTAATGCAGTTCTGGCTGCTCAAAACATTCTAAAGAATTTGGTTTTTTTTTTTTAAACTTGTTTAGTTTTTTTTTAAAATAAGGACACTCAAAAAAGATCAACTGATTACAGTGAGTTTTTGTTTTAAAAAGAAGAAAGAAAATAATCAGTCTCTATAATAATGTTCAATGCACCTGTTATGTTTTTGTCAAGATCCACTTTAAAAAGTTAGTGTGATTATGTGAAAATCATTCTTTAAATTATTTTGTCAAATTTTATGTTGTGTAAGCTTTCATTTTCTATCATTTTCTTGGGATTTCAGTTTCACGTATGATAAAATAATGTAGTTTGCTATATTTGTAAATAGAGTTCTCAACATCAGTGATTGAGTAATTTATATATAAGTCAAAATAGCATAGACACAGTCAACATTGCTTGTTGGCTCTGCTTCTCACCTATGCAATCATCAGACCATCAGCTGATGACATAGACAAGAAACTGACAGTCACCTAGCACTTTTGACTATGTGTCTACACTAGCCTAACTTGTGTGTGTGTGTGTGTGTATATATACTCAGTAAAAATGACTGCTATATAAGTAAATAACTCAAAGAGAACATTGAAAAAAAAACAATGTACTTACATCTAATGCTGTTGGAATAGAAGCATTTAAAAATAGATATGTTTTTTAGCAATATTTTGTGGATACTTTTTCTCTTCTTCTAGTAATAAAAAATGGAAACTGTTGAGTAATTTATTGCTTTTTGTGCAATTGTAGCCTTGAATTATTCCCTGGTTAAATTCTGACCCTGTTTTACATTAAGATGTTATTCATTTGCTTCACCTTTAAATTGACTATTTTATTTACTAAATTTTTGTACCTTTTGAACTAAGACAAGAAGGCTGATTAGTATGTTTTTGTTGACCTTAATATAATTATATACTCAGCTGGTTTTATTTCTAACATTCCCATCCTATTTGCCTTGGTTCTAATGCCTTCTTTATAGTCCCTATCCATCATCTGTTCCTTGTTTGCTGCCTTCACATCTTTTAATCCTTGCAATATACATGTCCTCTTTTTTTAGCTTTTCTTTATCCTCTTTATCTCTACAATCAAATTAACTCTTCATTTCATTATGTTTCTTTCATTTTTTCAATATTTTCTTCCTTGTTAATCAACCTGTTTATGCTTCATTAATTAATAGTTATATCATTAAGATGATTAATTAATTGGAAAGTCCCTATTTTTGCATTAGTACTAGTGTACAATGGCCCAGGAGACCAGAGTTCAATCCCAGGTCAAGTCATACCAAAAACTCAAAAAATGGTACTTGAAGCCTCCTTGCTTAACCCTCAGCATTATAAAGTATAGATCAAGAGTATGTGAAGTAATCCTGGGAAAGAAGTTGTGCCCTCTCCTATACCACAGTGTAATAGCTATTGAAAAGGAAGCCTTCAGGTCAGAATACAACTAACAAAAAATTGTTTTCTTATTTAATATCTTAGTCAACCAAAAATATTCTGCATTGAGTTAAAACTGTAGACCTTCAACCACTTTTTCTGCAGGGATTATGATCTGCTGACTATATCCTCTGCAGAAAAGTATGACACAAAATTGCATCTGATGGTGAGGCTACCGATTTCAGGGGTGTGGAGTTCCTCTTTATTACCATTATTCTGAGGTTTGTAAAGTTGGTGACCAGAAGGCTCCATTTTCAATAGCTACTACACCGAGGTGAAGGGGAGGGTGCTATTCCTTTCCCTGGATTGCTCCATTTTACTCTTGATACGTACCTTATATTGCTGAGTGTTAAGCAAGGAGGTATCAAGTACCATTTTTAAAGTCTTTGGTATAACGCGACCTGGGATTGAACCCAGGTCTCCCAGACCATTGGCGAACACTCTACCTCCTAGGCCAATGAGCAGGTCTCTCATTGACCAAGTGAGTAGAGTGTTCGCCAATGGTCTGGGAGACCTGTGTTCAATCCCAGGTCGCATTATACCAAAGACTTTAAAAATGGTACTTGATACCTCCTTGCTTAACACTCAGCAATATAAGGTACGTATCAAGAGTAAAATGGAGCAATCCAGGGAAAGGAATAGCACCCTCCCCTACACCTCAGTGTAGTAGCTATTCAAAAGGGAGCTTTCTAGTCGCCCTTGACTATGGTCGCCAACTTTACTTACTTATTCCAAGGTTTGCTGAAGTGGTAGTATCTGCTAGGGTCTCATCTCTTGATCAAATAGATCTGTTTGAAAATTATTTGTATTCCCAGGATCACTTGAAAAGAAATATCATAAACAAATATACTAAAAATGTAAATACGAATGTATGATGAACAAAATTCCCTAACCTCTAGGTATAAATTAGATGGGTTGACATGCCATTAAAATCGATCAGTCAATCTAAACCTCCAAGTACAGTAAATCAGAATGTGACATTTAAGAAGGTTTAGTTTTGTGTATTCTTTCACTCTTCCCTTTTACCCTTGGATTTTGAGAGGACTACTATTTTGAGTCTTGTTAAGACCCCCCCCCCCAGTATTATTTATTATTGTGTAAAGCTTGTTCTTATTTGGTATATGAAAGATTTAAGAAGTTATATATTCTCATCGTTATTGATAAACCCCTTTGTATTATGTAAAAAAAAATTTTTTTAAAAACATTAACCTTAAAATCTATATATAAGTGTACATTGTGTACAAACAAGTCATACAATTTATGCATATATATCTCTATGAATGTAAAAGTAAAGGTTAGCGTGGATGTTATATGTATGTAATATTGAGTATCATATTTGTCTCTCTTTTTGCCTTATAATAAGTATTTAAAATGTTAACAAAGTGTGATGGGGGTGCTGTGTACACTTGAACTTTTCACAACTCTCTATGAAATGAGAACTTTAAGAATATTTTTTCACTATTTTGTTTTTCTTTTCATTCATTTTTCATGAGTTTTGAACAAAGAACCAATTTCTAAAATATCAGTTGTAGTTTGAAAATCTATTCATCTTTGTCAACTTATTTGTATAAATATCTCTATCTTTGCTATTTATGCAGTCTTAGACTAGTTCAAAATACCCAATATTGATAGGTCAGTCATTATACACCATATAGGTAAACTTGAGTTTTTCATATACTCAACTTTCCTTAGCCAACTAAATTGGTGAACTTATACATTATTTCAGGTATCTGACTTCTATTGATTAGCATATCAAAAGAAACGGTCCTCCGAGAAGCAATTTCCTTTTATCTATTTCTTTTTATTATGAAATTCAAAGAAAAATTTTTTAATTCTGTTAATAATATAGTTTGTAAATTACTTTCCTAAAATTTCCTGTTTTGATTTTGTTTTCTCAATTCAGATATCTTTTTTGCTATTCTTATATAATTTTTTCATTACCTTTTATTTCATTCCGGGAATATTCTTGTTGAATCTTTTGACAACACTGAAATAGTCACTGCTCTTTTTATTTGTCATAAAACACACTTTTTCTAGTTTCATATCATCTCCTTCAGAAACTGGTATAATAAATATCTTGTTTATTGTTTTTCAGCATTTAATGAGTTTACAAGGAGAAAGAAGTCTGATTTCTGGTGCTGATGAAATCTATGAGCAGAAATCATTGTTTGTTTATGAAAGTGTGGAACTGGAACTGTCTTTGGCTAGTCCATCTCATGTGAACAATAACACTGATCTGCCAGAAGAAGATGAATATACTTGTCCTATTCATCTTGAACAAGGTAAGATTACATATTTTATGGGTTTCAAGAACAGGGCTCAAGAGGGAATTACCCTTTTTAACCAGTTTGAAATTGTTATTTCTTTCATGTAAGTTTCCTAAGACATGTTATCATGACATAAAGGCTTCTTTTTTTATTTCATTTCGTTTTAATCTTGTTTTTATACTTTTTTATATAAGTTCCTTAAAACAAGGCTCATCAATTTGACATGAACATAACCATGTTTGTCCTTATTCTTTTCAAAGTTTTAAAGTTTTGGCTGTATTTTTCATTATCATTATTATCACTTATGAATTTTCCCACGATTACTAGCTGGTGGCCTTCACTGAAATCTAAGTGAGAGCAAGTCTTCTCAGTTGTCCAGGACTCTTTTCAGTATTCTAGTTGATTTCACCAGTGCAGTGATCTCCGTTCTTATTTTTCTCATTGTTAGTTTTTCAAACCATTATTATGATCACCACCACCATTATACTCTTGAATAAGATCCCAATGTTAATGAGTGTTTGTAGACATGTACATGCATATACTGAACTGTTTTGGGGCTTTTTTTTTTTCCATTAGAGACAATTACATTAACTCTTAGCTTCTTGTATCAAATTTTATTATCAATACATTTATCCTGTAAACAAACCACATTACTAATGATATTCCAAGTTTGATACTTTCTGCTAAAGAGTTAGTATTTAATACAACTTCTTTTTTTTTTTTCTTTTCTTCTTCAAAATCTTTATAGAAACAGTATCTTAGTATAAAGGATTCTTTACAGGAAGTTAAAACTCAATGTTTTTTTTTTTTTACTTTTAGATTTTGTAATATTAGCTTTTATTTTCACTTGTACAGAAGAATTGATTTTCTTGTTAATAACATTGGATGTTTTGGTCATAATTTTACCTTATCTTACAAACTTAGAATTATTGGATTGACCCAGTCTGTCAGATGTCAGCAGTGACCTTATACACTCAGCACATTTCATCTGGGTTGCAAACTGGCTATGTAATGATTTTATTGTATGCAATGCAACAGTTTGGGACTTTTCATCCTATATAGTACTCAATCTCTTATGTTCTGAACATTAAAATGGCCATCCAACTACCGTAATACAGGCTGAACTCTGTCAGTGAACTCAAAACTGAGTTCAGTAAAGGTTGTCTTTATAATAAGATTGGGAGTTTAGGTGATGTTTTTATGTTTCAATTATGAAACATTTTCATTTCTGTCAATGTTTATAATGAATTTTTTTACAAACACTTTCTTAAAGGATGCCTTTAGATGGCCATTAAGCTCAATGTAGAGTCACATCCTATTTATAGAATTCATATTATTACTAAGTGAAAATTAATGTGATTTATAATGAATATTTAAAGTTATCTCCCTTGGGTAATTATAATAATCTTATGAGCATGAATGCAGACTTTCCCCCACACACTGAATTATTAAATTACATATTGAATTGAAAATTGCTTTATTTTTTTATAGATAGTATATTTCAACACTATTGTGCTAACAAATATCTCTCTATCATGTGTCATTTTTTGCTGTTATAGTAACATATGTACAAAAAATCAAATCATATTGAGGATTTTTTTCAATAAATTGCTTATCAGTGAACATCTATTTATATTTTAAATTGTTCTAAATATAATTAATAATTGCTGAGTTATCAAGCTGGCATTTATAATGAACCAAAATGAAGGTGCAAAATCTTCTGTTATTATCACTAAAAAATGGAATCAGCAAGTGAAATTCTTATTCTGAATGAGTGTTCATATTTGTTTTGAATTACTCTTCTCGGCGGCAGATATATGAATCTACTTCTCTATATACTATTTCATCATTTACAATCTTGATAAAATGTCTCATCACTAGCATGCTATAAAGGGAATGAGAAATTGAGCAAATCAATTTCCTATACCTACCTTACCTACTCAAGCTATAGTAGCAAAATGCTGGTATATTCATTGCTAACTTTTACCTAGTTCACTCAAAAATTGAGTCTTTTTGTTTACAAGGGTATATACATAAGTTCAGTAACCCTAAACTTCCTGTAAAGATGGAGTTTGAGGATGAAAACATAATTTATTTTTATCATTAGTATTATTGCCACTAGGTTATCAATATTTGAATCATTAATCTTTGTTTTATCTCCAAGATAACTCTACCAAGAATGAAGTACTGTGTTCTGCTTTACAGGAAGTTAACAGTTAATAAATCCATTATTCAATGATAAAAAGCATTTATTTTACACAACAAATATGTATTTTATTACAATATAATTTCCTTTTCTTTTTTTTCTCTCAGTGCACTTAATTCAGTGGTGAATATTAATCACATTGCTGAAACATTATACAGTGAAAATTTCAGATCAAAATTCAACTCATAACTGTCTCAAATTTATTCCTCAACCCACATACATTTGTGATATTATTTCTAAAAATCCAATTAGATTTATGCATAAATTGTTCTTTTTTTATTTTCAACCTAATGAAGATCAACAAAAGACTTCATTTTTTATTTTAGTTTATAAGTTTCTAAAAGATAAATCTGTATTAAGAAAAGATTATTCACTGAATTTAAGATTGTTATTCCAAATGATGTTTGCCACTGTATGACTTCTATAAGATATATATATATATATACGAAAAATATTGTACTAACAATTAAACACTTGAATTCACACACTCTCTCTCTCTCTCTCCCCTAATATTTATCTTTATATTAAAAAAAAATCAAAAAACTTAAATGCTTATAGAAAAATTCATTGACTTTTACACTCAGCCATTAGTTGTTAACTAGATGGCCAACTATAGTTGAGGGTGACCCAAAGGCTCCCTTTTAAATAGTGACTACACGAAGGTGTTGAGTTGGGTGCTACTCTTTTCCTTGAATTGCTCCACTTAACCTTGATCCATACCTTATAATGCTGAATGTTAAGCAGGGAGGCATCAAGTACCATTTTTTTTTTAGTCTTCAGTATGACTCTATCTGGGATTGAACCTCTGTCTCTCAGACCATTGGTGAAAACTCTATTCGTTATGAGAATGGCCTGAGAAGCAGGTTCAATCCCTGGTCGAGTCATACCAAAGACTCAGAAAAATGGTACTTGATGCCTCTTTGCTTTACACTCAGCATTGTAAGGTTTATGGTCAGTTTATGAACTTTTTTGTTGACTCTCATATAATTATGATTAAAATTTAATACTATAAGCACTTTTCATCAATAAAATCTTTTACAGAGCATATACTGCTATATTTCAATTATGATATAAGATAATAATAAAACAATAAAAACTTACAACTCAGAAATTCATGTTGTTGATCTTCAGGTGAAGATCATCATGTCTGAATTTGTTTGATTCAACTGAACAAATATGTATTCTCATAAGTCTTGTAACTATCACTTTGTTAATATACTTATTCACATGGCTCAATCAAGCACCTAGTTACAAATATTTACTTTCATGGTGGCAATTCGCTAAAAACTTCAGTCTTTTATTAAATTATTCAAATTCAGAAAAATCACTTGGTATTTTTCTTACAATTTCTCAATCTCTCATTATAAGGATATACAACATGAAATTGCTATTGAAAGGAAAAAAGGATTTCAGACCATGGATGAAAATAAGTAGAATTTGACATAGCAGCTGTTGATGATCCCAAAAGGGGACTTTGAAAATCATGAGATTCTGTGACAAGTGCATGAGATCACAAGGGAAGTATTTTGAAGGGGACCAAAGTACAATTACCCTAGGTTGGCTAGTTTTTCATTCAACTGCTGGATCATTTTGGAGAGCACATGAAATGGAGTTTTGATATAATCTCTTCACTACAGTTAAGAATCACACTGGGTATTTGTTTATATATTTGATTTACACCTTTTAAAAAATTTTAGATTTTTCAAAAATTTAAATCTGTTGATGACACGTGATTAAAAGATGAAAAAAGAAATTTCCAAATTTACTTGGTATTTAAAGAAAAAGATCATTTTTTTTTTATATATATACTTGTGGGTTAAACCAAATATAACTTTATTTGATTTTGATACTTTCAATTACTTCATTACCGCCTTCAAAAATAAAGATTAAGGAAGTTTTCTTTATTGACTTGTTATTTATTCCTTTGGTTGACCAACACAAAATTATCTTGTGATTCTAATTTATGAAAAAAAAAATAAAGGAAAAAAAGACTTTGTAAAGTATGAGATATATATATATATATATATATATATATATATATATATATATATATATATATATATATATAATGAATATTTCAGTAATCTAATATCTCTTTTAAATGCTCGATATTATATAAAATCACAATACTTTAATCATTAAATCATTAACAGTTTTTGTAAATTGCAAGTTCTAACACTTCTTTTTATATATTACTAATTAATATAAATAGATATATAAACTTTACATTTTAAATATGTATTTATTATGAATAACTTTCTGATATGGTTGGTTGGCTGGTTTTATGGCATATCAACCATTGTAGGTTATTCAATGCAAAATCCTGTTTATATATATATATATATATATATATATATATATATAAATGATTTCAAGTATTGCTATATAATAGTCATAATTTAACATTATTCATGTACTTGCTCACAGTTTGTTCTATTAGACCCATGGATAGGACCTTATCAGGTGCTACCACTCCAGGTCAGAGTGGACTTGGGAGCAATGGCAATGAAGAGGTACTCCATATTCCACAAATTTCAAAGGCTGCAGCCTTGCCATCAGATGGTTTAATGTCATATCCATGTGGAGTGGAGTGGGTTAGAGTTAGGGTTAGAGATGCAGTTGGTTTATTATTCAGCCCTAGCAAAATGGGCTGAAATGACTTACTGAACTTTGGTTAATGAATGTCACTGTTGTTCCTTTTGCTTTATACTTATTTAATACAAGCAGTCATTGATTCTATGCGAAAAATGATATTAGTATTTTTAAATGCTACATTAAAAATGCATTGGTTTCACAGGCATTGTGTATGCATATTATTTGGAGCTTTATTTAACTATGAATTCAAACAGGCCTTTATGTGTATAGAATTCAATAATACTGTATTTTCCTTCTTTTATGACACCTGGTTTACAAGAGTATTTAAGGAACTTTCAATTTGAGCTTTAGTTGACAGCTCTTAACTCATAATACCAACGCATTAAATGTAGTGTAACATTTACATGTTTTGTTGGGAGGTTTTGTCTTCTTTTTTTATTTTATTTTTTTATATATATATATATATATATAGTTTATATGCTAGCAAACATGATCATTTTAGATACTGATTCAATTCCTTTATAGAAAAAGAAATTGAAAATAAACGACTTTTTATAGTTTATAGAAGATTGTTTAATATTCAATTGAAATATATGTAAAGAAAACATTCAGAGAATTCATGTATAAAGAAAAGGATATGCTATTGACCCTTTTAAGATTTTTATTAAGCTAACCATTATGATAGTTAAAGCAAATGTTTATTGAAACAATAATCATTAATCTGTGTAATAATAGAAAGTTATTTCCTATTTATAACACATTACAGTTTTTGTATTAAAAATAATTCATAACTGATTTGAATTGCTTGTTTTGAAAAATTGTTTACTTGGGCTCAAGCCAAAATGATCTGGTTAAATAACCAGTTGTTTTAGTAGCTGAAAACTCATAGCTCCATGTAGAAGAAAAGTAGTAAGTTTTTTGGTGCCAATTGAATGCAATTAAGATGTTCTATACTCTTGCTATAAATGGTCGTTGGTTGCTAAGTAAGATTTGTTAATGAAGTTGAGGAAGATAGTTGTAAAGAAAGCAGAGCCTGTGGCAACCCAAGATTGAATCGAAGCTGGGAAACAGAAGAATAACAGTCAAGATTGGATGATCAGATAAACACTAGATGTTTTGTTTTTTTTGTTGTTGTTTTAGTTTTTCTTCATTAAAAAAAAAAAATATTGGTAAGTGAACATTAGTTACATTGACAACATGTACCAAATATTTGTGTTTTGTGGTGTCCACTGGCATAAATAATAAATGAATAGATAATTTTATTCTGTTGATTGTTATAACATTTTATTTGGTTTCAAGGCACTCTCTCTGTCTTAAGAAGGAATGTTATCAACAATCATTGATGGAGTTTATTACCCTTGCCTTAAGACACTAAAAGCAAACATGCTAATCCCAACAGATCTCTCTCTCTCTCTCCCTCTCTCATTTTGACATTTTCAGAATATCTCTTTGTTTGTCAAAACATTTATGTTTGATAAATTCTTAGGGATGTATAAATAAGTAAATTCCTTTCCATAGAAGCATATTAAAGGCAAAAGACAGTCTTGTTTGCAATAAAATTATAATAATAACCAGTTTAATGCAAAAAAGAAAATCATCTAAGTGGAGTTGCATGATAAAGATTTTTTCAATTTGAAATTGATTTTCCTTCTCCAAGACCACATTGTGATAATGAACATCACCAATCTGACACATGAGATTAAATCATAAACTGCTCATCAACCAATTTGTCTGCTGTACAGTCGAGACACATTAATGTTTTTTTCAGGTTGATATTGAATCTTGTAATCAAATTTATAAAGGCCATATATTCATCTAAAAGTTGAATTTCTGAATGTTCTAATTTGTACTTATCTTATTTTCATCTTTACAGAATCATGTATTGTGGGTGCACCAGTAAGACTGTCTTTTCTTACAGCATACATTAATCAGATTTTGAATTTTAATTAATTTGAAACAAAAACAAAAAAAGAAATGGGACCAACAGTATTAAATAGTACATTTATAACCCCATTTTTTCCTTTTTTTTTATTATTTAAATTCTAGCCATAAATTTTTTTTCTCTCAAAAAAAATTTGGTTTATTTTGAAATACTATTTACCATTATTATACACTAATATACATGGACATGTACTGAACTTAATTTTTATAGTCACAATATTAGACACTTTCACTATTAAAAAAAAAACAAGGTGAGGATACTAATCCCAGTATGTCTCATACTCTTGAGGGGTACTGAGCCACAACCACATCATGTTTCTGATGGTCCTGAAATTTTATAGTGTACATTTTTATGTAGTGGGGTTGCTTGTCCCACACCCTTAACTTTAGAATCCAGTTTTTCCTTCTAGACCAGTTGCCTTACGAAGGCTAAAGGGCTTAGTCTGATCAACTATATACTCATAGCTGAAGATAGAAGAAAGATTCATACCTTAAGAGCATTTGAATTTGGTTCATCAAATCCATTTCCTTAGAACCTCCTACATATAATAATTATAATTCCTCAGTTTATAATAGTGATAATTCCTCATCTCAGAAATTTGAACAAAAGAAACTATTTACCAGTTCTATAAAACATGACTGCTAAAAGTAATTATGTTTAAAGTTATATACATTTTTAGTAGCCTATTAATATTTGATGATGTCAGTTGTCAAATTGGGCAATAAGTGTATCTTTTTTGAAAGGAAGAGTCAAAATACTGAGCAAATGACCTTGTAAGAATATTGAACCTCTTAGTAATGTATTCATTAACACTAATATTTAAGCTATATTTGAAAGTCCAATAAACACCAAAATAAGTAAATTTGAATTAAATATATCTGTGATTCATTGATGACTTGCTACTCATCTCAAATTTTGAAGCATAAAAATATTGGCAACAACCTTCTCTCTCTATTCTATAATTAAAAGAAGAAAGGGAAGAATGCATTTGATTTCAGTTTAATGTGCAATATAAGTTTCATTTGCTGATATTTACTCACGTGGTCACCAAATTCTGAATATGTTACTGATAAGCAGTTTTCTTACTGTAATCTTTTTTTTTTTTTTTTTACCTAGGGAAAAGTTCTTGCTTCTTAGCAAATTCATCTTTGATGGCTTTGATAGTTTTGTTGACAACAAAGATAGATCGTTTCTGAAAGAGACTTTTATTTTATTTTATTTTTTTGTTCTTAACAAATGCCTTAGAACCTTTTACAAAAGTTTGACTAAAAATTTCTAATTGATTACTTTTTAAAATCTGTCAGACTTTTCTTGTTTTAACAAAACTTTTTTTTATTTTCCAAATTTTTTTCTTTTCTATATTTTATGTGGTTTTTGTTTTGTTTTTGTTTTGTTGTTGTTGTTGTTTTTCTTTTTTTGTGTGTGTTATTAGACAAAATTGCATTTACTATTCTCTGCTAAATTTCTAGTTTCACTGAAAATCTGTTTCCTCTTCATCCTCCTGCATAATATTATTTATTTATTTTTCTTTTCCTATTCAACTACATTAGAAGACTTGCCTGAGGAAGAGCACATGTTGCCCACTCATGTTTTATTGTTTTATCATCATCTTCATCACAGGTTAAAAGTTTCTCTCCTCATTATATATATCAATCTGTCATTGCAGAAAATGAGTGTTCACTTTTTCTTTATTTATTTATTTATTGACTGTTTTTTATTTTTTTTACTGCTTTCTCTTTTGTTTTTGTTTTTTCTCTAGTTCTTGCAATTTCCTTTGGCAAGACTGTGAATTGGATTCACCTAGATTAAACTGATTAACATTTTGAATAAATAAACCAACTTCTAAAAGTCAAAGTTAGGGGAGTTTCTTTTGAATGTTTTAATGAATGGTCTTAACTTGTAACTGTTTTCTTTTTAGGAATTGTTCATTAACAATGAGATCATTTTGATTTTAAATTACATACTGAGTTTATTGTTCATCATGTGGTTATCATTTCAACTTAAATGACCTTCTGTCTTTGATATTTTACTATATTTTTTTTTTCAATTTCAGATGGTTCCTTAATATTCTATAGTTTTTCCCCAACATAAATGAAATCCCTGCTTATATCATATTTCTGTGTTTTATTATCATACTGCTATTCCTAATTTGTAAAAATTGAAGTGTTTTTTTTTTTAACTTGCCTTGCAACAGACTGAAGTAGATTTCGGATTTTTCATACTTTTAATTACATAGTGACATAGCAAATGCTACAATCATATGTAAAAAACAAGTGGATGCCAAACTTTCATGAGTATATTTAGTGTGTGATTAGATATAGTGAATATGATATTAATCCAGTTAGTTAATCAATAAATGTTTATTTTTTCTGCTAGAAAAATTTAAACAAAGTACTAACTTCATGCATAAAGGATAAAAAGGGTTCATTTTGGTCCCTTTTCACAGAGAAATTTTTAAGAGTCCATACTTAGTAACTATTGGTGTAAAAGTAACATATTAGCAATTCAAAAATGCTATTACATAATTATTATTTAATTCAGTCATACATGATACTATAAATGAATGAATGAAAATTATAACATCAATGCTTAGAGGTAGAATATAAGGATGAATCAGTTGATATAAGATTAAATATGAACAACAGTATAATAACAATCTCCTCCATTTCTGCATAGATTGAATAAATGTTTCCCTGAGGGTTACTGATTATGGCAGATACCTAAAAAGGATATAAATGTCCTAAACATGATTATAATTAACAAGATGAGGACATCATTGTATAATAATTATTTTATACTCTGTGCAATATCATACATTTACACAACTTGTTTTTTGTGTAGCTTACCAGGAAATAAGGATGATTTAACTCTTCATCTTCAAAAGGCAAGAAAAGAAAAAGAATAAATGCTCTTCTCTTAAAGGAAAAGGTACCTACAAATACTAACAATGAATATCCATAGAGGATTCTTTAGTTTAGAGTTTGGCTTCTGTAAAAAGATCAAAGTGCTGTATACATCAAATACTGTCCATTCATTGTTCATACATTTATTGATATTATCATCATCATGTCATGCTGGTAGCACGGATATCCCTGACCCTCTCTCGCCACTCCTCCCTATCGTTCATCGCCCCAGCCAGGTCTTTTGGATAACATCCTGTATCCTCACATAGTTGCTGAATGTATGTTCATGCTGGTCGTCCTGCTTTTGCACGGCCATGTGTGGGGGTCCATAAGAGTACATCACTTATGAGTTCGTCCCTGCTTCTCCAGCAGTGTCCTGCATGTCTGGTTCGTCTAACTTGAATTGTTTTCTTGATAGGAGGCAGGTGGCCGTACAGTTGGTGTCTTGTGGGGTGTTGCCGCCAGGACTTGTTCAAGATTGCTCGCAGCATTCTTGTGTAATTGCCGTCTAGCTTCTTCTCCAGCCGTTTTGTTAGAGTCCATGTAGTGCATCCATATAGCAGTATTGATGCGACCGCTGCCTGGAAGAAACTGCGTTTCATTTTATCAGTTAGGTCTGATTTCCATATAATCGATAGCCTATTGATAGCTGTCCATGCTTTCGTTAGCCTCGTGTCGATATCCTTTTCGGTTGAAACAATGAATTTGTATTCAAACTTAAACTGATACTTACTTGAATATCATTAGAAAACTTAAATAACTTACTTAGTTTTAAAGAATTGTAAATCAGTGTTTTGGGGTTTTTCTTTTAAATTATTATTGAATTAAATGCATTTTTAAAGATAAAAGCAAAAATATGAATTTATTAATGACTTTTCTGTTTGAATTTCTTTGTAATTATGTCATTAAAATACTTTCTGTTGTAATTGTTCTTACGACCATTCTAGTATGTTATAAGATAGTGATATATGTCAACTTTGGCAGAAGCATAAATATCTTATTGTAGATGCACACATGCATACACTATACATTTGTTCATATTAAAAACTTGCTTTAAAACCATCTTTATGCTCCATATCAAGTCACATCCTATTTATTGATAAAATAAATAAGGGGAAGTACTACACAATTCACATGTATTATCTTCCTTGAGAAATTATGATGATCAAAGTAAATGAATATATCCCTACATACTAAAAATGCAAATAGGATTAAAAATTGCTTTATTCTTTAAGTTAGAGTATTTTAGCTCTATTGCCCTAGCAAAAATTAGGCTATGATGTGTCATTTGTGTTGTACTATGGTAAAATACATGTACAAAAATCATATCCTTGTAATATAGATCCTTTTAATGAAAGTTAGCAAAAATATTTGGGTCTAAAAATATATCAAGTTTTTTCTTCCTTTCATATTAACTGTCTCTTATATATCTCTTTCTATTTTTAATGTAGTTGTTCCTTTACCCTATCTACAAATTTTGTTTTTCATGCACCAAAGCATCATTTAGAATTTTTTCCGTTATCAGAGTCAATTATGTGGACATTTGAAATCCTTTCTATCGACAGTTTGTCATTCAACAGCTGCTGGCTTCATACAAGCAACAAGTACACTTTGATATGATTACACTGGGGGAATCAATGTTGCTCAACTGTGAAATAGCCTCACTCATGTCCTTGTGACAGAACAATCTTAAGTTCTAAGCTTTTATTATAGTCACACCATCTTTATTGCTTATATGTGTGTGCATATGTGTGATCAAGATAGATCTGCTATTAATTTGCCTCCTTATTTGTTCATGTCACATGTAGATATATCACCCACATTCTTTCTCTATATGTGCCTATCTATTTATCTATCTATCTATCTACCTACATACACACACACACACACACACACTAACACATACACACTTTCTTTTTTCTTCATTATCATTTTGCCCTTAGAGCACTTTTATATAGAATTGTATTTGTCTATCAAGTTTGTGTGTTCTTTCATACATATATAATTGAATTTTTTCTCCTAGCATTATCTAACCCTTAGGCATTTCTATGCAGAATGTTTGTCATGTGTGTATGTCTGTATGCAAACATAGATACATATATACAGACTCTTTCTAACCTATCAACCAGAATTAACCATTAGAAACAATGCTGCATTAGTTTTTTGTAGTCGTCTTTTAATGCCATATTTGTATCTTTGGTATCTACCAATCTTTTTAATGATCCCTTATTACAATTGAGGAAAGGGACTAATCAATCAGCTGAATTTCTATAGCTATGAATTATCCAAATTAAGTTCCTTTCAATATTTTTTTTTTCTTTTTCTTAACTCCTTTTTATTGTTTCTTCAAACATTAATCCCATTTGCAGGGTTATTCAAAGCCTTGCCCCAATTTTTTTTTCTTTTTTCAGATACTGCCATACATCTTTTAACTAAATTGCACATTGGTCTTGATGCTATTATATGTATTTTTTTTTTTTTTTTTTTTTGTTTCTGACATTGAAAAATAATTCCTGTCTTTGCTTTTCAATATTGATTAGCTTCTCATTAGAATATCTCTGTTTTTCTCATTATCATGTTCATGTTTTATTTCTTTTTTTCTTTCCCCTTTTTGTCTTCTTTTACCTGCAGCCCAAACTTGTATTTCTTTTATTTATTTTTTTTTTTTTTTAAATTGTGGCTGAAAGCAAAATGTGATGTCCTGACTAATGATTATTAGTAAACATTATTGGCTGACAAAGATAGAACTAAGTTAAACCAGTAAAAATAGTTCTAACTCTGATCTTTCACTCTATGAAGCAAACAAACTTGCTTTATCTTTTGACTCACCACAAGACCTTTTGATCTGAACATCTATATGCCGATAACTATCTCGATGATAATAATGTTGAAGATGCTTTTATACTGATGGTATTTTTACATATCTATGTCTACATCCAACTCTCTCTCAGTATGATTTACCAATCTCTTGGAATGTGAATTTTCTGATGTAAAGGCATATGTTCACATGGATACTTATTTCTCTATGCGCACTCTCTCTCTCTCACTCTCACACACACACACACACACACACACACACATTGCATGTTTTACATGATAGAAAGAAAAAGCATTACTGATCTTTTTACTTTGTTCTTTGAATTTATCTTCATCTGTCTCACTTGAGCAATCTCAAGATTGCTATGGAGTGCCCAGAAACTGAATAAATTTTGATGAATGCAGACCAATACCAATTTGTTCATCAAGCGTTGTAAAAGCAGATTGGTGAAATTATTATCTCTTCTTTATTTATCTTGCTAAAAGGTCTAAGAATAGAAACGGGTTTGAATATTAAATTTCCTTATGTACTAAATACAGTAGTGACTTTTCAATATGATTTTATCTAAAAGTTATTTAGATTAGTTGTTAAACATATAGATATCATTTGACTTTATTGTGGTGTAAATATGAAAGTATAAATGATGATTATCAGCAGTAAAATGTTGCATTGACAACCAAGTAAATCGATACTTTTTAAAAGACATAGGATTAAAGATTATAAAAGGATTTATTGAAGAAATCTGAAAAAAAGCTATCCTGAATCTTTAATTAAATAAATGTGGACAAAATCATATAACTGTATTGAATTGACCAATAATGTTGTTTTGTGTTTGTCATTAGAGAATTTTGATTTTAAGTACATATTTACCCAACCCCTTCATGATGGGCAGAATGTGACACAAGGTCAATTTTTTAAGCAAAGTAAAGATGATTTGAATTCAAAGTTTTCCTTCTTTTAGACTAGTTACCTAATCAAGGTTAATGAACCAAGTTTGCTTTACTATTTACTCATAGCTTGGTAGGGTGAGAACAGATGGATTCATGCCTTTAGTAAGGGCATTAGCATGAAGGGAAATGCAAACAACCTCATCCAGGATTTTAACTTATTCATTTTTTTTTTTTATTTATTCTGATAATTAACATTGAATAAAATCTTTGGCAAAGTGCAACGTTTTTATTTTATTTCAACATTAAAAATAAAAGAAAATACGCAACATTTTTGACATTTTTTTTTATATTTGCAAAAGGTAAAAAAATCCAATGTAAGATTTGTGCAATTTATGGAGAAGGTACTATGAATGATTCAAATGTGAGAATAGTGAATTCTGAAGAAGTTCCATTCTGGGGATTTTTTGCTGAACAATATACTGCAAATGAATATGTTCTTTAACAATAATCAATGTTATACAATACAGAGATAGCTGACATGTTCATAATATCCAAAAGAAGTGATGAAAACCATTTGCATGAGCTTGGTTATATTAGTCACTTTGATGTGTAATTTCTACATAAGTTAAACAAAAACTTCTTCAGTCTACAATTTGCTACTTAAATGATGTAAAAATATTCTATTTTTTAACAAACAATAGAATAGTTTAAAACAATTTGATATACAAGAGATTGTGAAACAAATGAACTGTACCAAATACTGATCTTCATCCAAAGAAAGTGGTGCTGTATATAGATATATATATATATATGGGGGTTAGTTGTCTGAATTTCTGAGACAAAGCTTGATGATTTTATCATTAAGGGTTTTCAGACTATTGTCTTCAGCTTTATTCTTATTTCCCCAACATTTCAGACAACATATCCTCCGGCCTTCTTCAGGTGTTAGTCACACTCAGGAACCTACATGGAATAGAACTGTCCTTTATTGAACCCACGAGGGTCACCTGTTCTGATTCCGTTAACCATAACCAGGTACAAGTGTTAAGAGTTCCTGTATTGTTACTTGCCTGCAGTTAGGATTGAACCTTCAACCTCCAGATGATTGTCTCCATAGAAGCTTAGTGAACCAACGCCTATAACATTTGTCCAGAGTTAGTTAAGGAGGAGGCGTGTAACATCCAATCAAGATAATGTTCACCCAAAGGTTTCTTTGATGACCAGGTAAAATCATTGAAACTTTGATGGGAAATTTTACGTACCATCTTATATAGCAGATAGTGTACCTTTGGAATACCATTTATTTTAGTCTTTACTGAATTTGCTTAGTTTGTGGGAATTGGAATTATGGTTTTGCCCAAAAGATGGCTGATAATGGAACAAGATGGTGAATTTGTTCAATAAAGTTGATATCAACTTTTTATTTATATATATATATATATATATATATATATATATATATATATATATATATATATATATATATATATATATATATATCTTACTTTTACTGAATAAAAACTGAACAAACTTTTTAGCTAGCGCAATAAAAATCCTTTGTCTTTTCTTTTTTTTTTTTTTTTTTTTAATCATAAGTAAAGCTTATATTAAGAAAAACAGATGCTAGCATTTTGAGTGAGTCATCATTGTGTTTGATTCCCAAAGAAATATTTTTAAAATAACTTCTATATTTCACATTGAAGCTCTTCAGTTACTTTGAATTTGTCCTGTTAATCTTTTTCTTTTTTACTAAGCATCTCCATAAATGAAAACTGTTTTTTTTTAAATTTGTTTTTTCATGCAATTAGTGGCCTAATATCTAATTATACCAATATGAAAACAATGTATGCCACATATTACTAGAATGTTTTTTCTTCACTTTCCTCTTCTTTAAAATTGATTATAGAGCTCTGATTTTTTTTTTCTCACAAGAAAACAAAATAATGACCAACCTAAACTATTTGAAACATTATTTGTATTAAGAAGTTCATTTTTTTTCAATTTGAAATTGTTTCTTGATGTCTGTAACAATTTTATTTTTTTAATAATCTGTGTTGAAACATTTTCCTACCATTCAAATAATGATCAATCATCTCTTTTAAATGTCATTTCTTTTAATAGCCACAGCATGAGCAATTTGGGGTTGGCCGTCTTACTTGGGTGACAGATTAAGTTCTTGAATAAGAAGATGAATAGATTAGACAGTAAGAAAAACAAATGAATGATGATGCTTGCTTAAGAATAAATAGAATAGGAAAAAGCTTTTTTTTTTCTTTTTTTTTTTTTTTTTAAGAAAAAGAGTTGACAGCGTCCTTTTTATCCATATATATTTTTCTAACATTTACCAAATTGAATTAACCCTTTCAATTCAACCTTTTGCGCAAACCGTTCTTTTTTTTTTTTTTTTTTTCGAAATGAGCTCATAGACTTTTAGTAAGCACTATTCTTTGATTAACTTACTCTTTAGATTAATTACATTAATGTAAATTTTTTAAAAAATCTTTAGAGTTTGGACAAAATTGTCCCAACACTATTATGTAACAACTAAGCTTATTTCCAGAAATTACCAACTTGTAATAGCATTTTCTTGGGACATCTCATTAGGATGAAAAGGGTTAAGGAATTTAAAACCATTCTCTACATCATTTTCACTTTCAAATCTGTTCAAAATGATTCCAATTTCAACTCAAATCTTTTGGATGTTGTACTAACCACAGTGAAAAAAATTTATGGTAATATCTAAACAAACTGGTCAGTTCCAATCAGTAATGCTTATTTGCCTAGCACTATTTGAAAAAGCTGGAAACAGCTTGATGAAAAATAGTGTCTTTTGTTAGTTAAGTTGATGCCTTGAAGAATTGAGCCTGTCATAAAAGCTAGAAAGGCAACAAAATACTAATCAGTTTTTCTTTTTGGTGTTAGTGATTTCATAATTTTTTCTTCAAATTTTAGTGATTCCATAATATGTTCTTCTACCTTATGTTGAAAAAAATCTCAATTATTAATTAAAATAAAGTGTTTCAAATAATTTGGCGTGCATTCCATGAAGCCAGAAGGTTTGGCTATTAAATAAGATAGATTCTCTTTCAGATTTGTGCTTAGTTTATTTTTCATGAATTAAAAATAATGGAAAAAACATTTTTCAAAGAGTGGATAGTCCGTATTTTTTCACATGAATAGTATTTAGAATTAAATTACACATATATGCTAAATTCATTTTTTTTTTAAGTTAGGAGTTAGCATTTTACTGTTTTGCAAGTACTTAATGACCTCAAATTGTTTCATTAGCCATTATAGAGATTTAAAATTCTAAAAAATTCTATTAAAAAAAACTTTTTATTTTCAAAGCTTGGGTTTAATTGTTTTGTCAAAAGTGACAAGAAAAGTTTTGTTTTGAGTATATTTGTAGGGAAAGTTTTTCTTTACAAATATACACAAAACAAAACTTACACTGGTCATTCCTCTAATTAGCTTCATCATTTCTTGATTTTACTGTTTAGAAAAATGTTATCAGTTATATGATATGGCTCTCAGCATATCTATTTGGTAGATTGAAATCAATATTTAGTTTAAAAGTTTGGGTCTTAACTTTTATTCTTGTCATTATAAATATAATAACCTTATTCTGTCAGTCGTATTTGCCTTAATCTTTTTTCTTAACTTCACTGCTTTTCTATGGTAAGATCATTAACAGTGCATTTACATTACATATATAATAACCTTATTCTGTCAGTAATTTTCATTTTCAATGTGCAACATACAGAATGATGGTCAAAACTTACTAAAAACAAATTCTATGTAAAGTTTAAAAAGTTCAATATTTAATCATTAGATTGTTTTGTTTTTCTACTGCCAGAAACATTTAGTTGGTGCTGAAAATAACCAAAACTAAGTGAGGGGAGAAGCGGTGAATTTAGTGGGCAGTGATAAAAGCCAAAAACTTGCCTAGATATACTTACTTAAAATGCAATTGACATTAAAATACAACTGTGATTATTGTTTCATTTTCCTCTTACCACTAGAAAATGCTTCCTCTTTCTCATCATTAGAATAAATGAAAGTTTTTCATGTTTTCAGTTATAAAATCCTCATTAGGATATGTAACATAAACAATTTATCAAAACTAGATTATATAAACAAAATGAATTTTAATGATTAGCAAGAATGCTTTTTATAATTGTTCTTTCACTTTTCAAGCAGAAATAATGCCTCCGCATTTATTGTGATTATTTGCTCAAATCACAAGACAATCCTTAATAATAGACATTGTGAAATGTTTAATTATTTACCAATTGATAGTTTAATTTAATGAATATGATGTCAGCACAGAAGCAAATTTCCCATCTGCTTCTTTAGAAATGCATTTTGCATCTCCTCATTTTGTTGTAATTTCTCTGCAAACATATTAACTATAGCAATTCAAATTATTAAATTATTACATCTACACCAAATAGTCTGTCATTTCAAATTCATACTACTACTACTACTGACTTAAAAGAAATGTATAGTAATCACAACTTTAACCAACTGAAATTATGGTAATGTTTTTGTACCTTATTGAATTAACTTATCTTATCTTTCAAAATTTCAATAGGCTAACCGTTGAATCATGTACTGCAATAAAAGAATAAACTTAATATTAGTTTTCTAAAATGCTTGTTTAAAACAGTTTGTGATGTGCATGTAGTTAATTTCTGAAAGACGTAACATCACAGATATGAAATAAATGACATTGACAGGTGATGAGAGCATTTCTCTCAGCTCATATGTTTTATATCACTAAACTTAGCTACAAAATTTTCCCTTCATCTTGCCATCATGTTAAATTGCTGCTATGGCAAATACTGTGAAACATTAGCCACTTTTTTTTCCTTCTAAAAGTGAAACAAATGTCTAGTTAGAAATAGATTTATATCTCATCTGGCATATGAATTGCATTGAGAATTGTTGAAATCAGTTTTATTTTCCGGCAGTTAATAGTAACTTTGTGCCTTTTATGAGACAGTTCAACTGGTGCAGCTTTATCTGCCAAATTTGAAGTTTAATTAAATTGATAATGTAATAGTGAAGACAAGTTGCTTTTCTTTCTACATCTTCAATATTATCACCACCCCAATTGAAATGAACGATCTAACTTGACAATATGTAACTATTTCATTACATATATAAAGAAATATTATATTTTAGCTATATTATACTGATATGTTCAGCAGGATATAATCTAAATGTCCCTAAAACTATACATTCAGGTATTTGTCTTCATATAACAATTTTAACTGCAGTTTCCCCTACAAGATGTAACAGGCAAAAAAATAAAGAAATAAGACAAAATATTTTGATGAAATAATTCTGATAAAGACTGATGAGAAATAAAGCTACAACACTCACACTTTTTCAATTAACTTAAGGTCAAACATACAGCTAATATAATTGGATTACCATATGTGATTGCATATATGGATCAACATATGCACAGATTCCAAAATAAGGAGTACTCAGACTCTATCCTTGCCATGTCAGCAGGGCTGTGAAAAAAAAATAGTTGTCCTGGACATACCGCTAAACTGATGGTGAGGCTTCAGATCTGGAGTACCCCTTCATTGCTATTATGCCCAGGTCCACTTTGTTCTATAGTGGTAGTACCTGTTTGGGTTCCATCTATGGATCAAATAGATACTTTAAAATTATTTGTATTTAATAGGATTATGTTGGAAATTATTTATATTTAATAGAATCTTGTTGGAAATTATTTGTATTCAATAGGACACCTTATTATCTTGTTGTTCCATCTTTTGCAAATCTGTTGAATACTTCTTTACTAATTTATCATGTACATCCAACTTCCATGTAAAAAACAGATCTAACTTTGTTCACCTGACCATTTATGAAGTAAAAAATTATTTTGTATTTCATATCAAAGTCTCTCTCAAACTTATTTTGGCTATAAATTGCATATTTTGTCATCTGAAAACTTCCAGTGATCTCAAATGACCAATAATGTATGTTAGAGCTCAAATTGATATCCATGCAAAATATTTGGTCCTTTGGACTTTTTATTTGGCTATCATCATCAGATACACACATCTGTGGAGCTAAAAATACACTGACTGTATCCCTTTCAGAGGAGTAAGACACCTCCCAAAAAGTATTTTGGGTATGACACGAAACTGCATTTATTGATGAGGCTCCAGTTCTATTGAGTGTAGAGTCACTTCTTCATTCTTATTAGTCTTAAGTCCACTCTGACTTCTTAGGGTCTTATCTATGGGTCAAATAAATCTCTTTAAAAATTATTTGGATTAAGTGCAAAACACAAATCTGAATAACTATAGAAAAAAATGTTAATATAAGCACACAATGTATGCAATTCCTTAAATTCTAGGCATAAAATAACTCTATATGGCTTGACATGCCATTAAAATTAACCACACACACACACACATACTGTAACATAGAGGATAAATACTTTGTTCTTTTATTTATTTATATTTTCTATATATTTGATAAGCTATACAAATAGCCATGCACTATTTAAGATGTTGTTGTTTTCTAACTTTGTGCCATGATGATGATTTCAGTAATTTTTCTATTTAATCATCTTTGTATGACAGAAAAAAAATCTTATATCCTTAATTAAACATCGAGAACATACATTGGCCATCTCTGTTGTTCATTTAAAAAAAAAAAGATCAGATTTAATTTGAGGGAGCTGGCCAAGGCCAGAAGCAGATTTAGTCACTAGTTGATCAATGCCATAACTGGTTCATTAGTAATTTTAAGATAATAAAATCTGTCAGTTATAATTTACTGTAGCTTGATTTCATGTTCTGATGAACAAACACTTGTGTCTCACTTGATGCAGTCATAATATTTTACACAAGGGAAATGGCACTGTGATAATGTTGTTCTTTGTTGTTATATCACATCGCTAAAGACCTGTGAGCAATGTGTTCTGTGAACAGCTACACTTAATACAGCCATCATAAAGACAATTGATAATGTAGACAAGTGTGATTTTTTTTTTTTTTTTTTTTTTTCCTACCCCCCCCCTCTCAACCATTGTCTCAGCCAGCAGCAAAATTGCTTCTTTTGTGTTCATACATTCATCTAATTACTATAGTGTCATTTTTTATTAGCCCTTTCTTCTGTTGACTGCTGGAATGAAGTGTCTCATTAGTATGTAAACATGTCCACCTCTTCCCTACCATACGTTTCTGTGTAATTGTCTCAACTCATTTCACACATCATTCACTTTACCTTTCTCCACCCAATATGACTATATTTCTAAGATTAACTTTTTTTTTTTTTTTTAATTTCTTCAAATATTTTTATATTCTAAATGATATTCTGTAGAATTTTTTCATATGAATTTTAGGTTTTACTATTAAAACTTTTGAATCTAAGAAAAAGTTCAAATAAAAAAAACCTAAAATTATATTAAAAATTCTGCAAAATATTATTTTATCAGCTCTGTGCTGATACTAGATATCATCTAGAGGGCTTGTCAAGATCAGTGGCTGATAGGGATAGATGGGAGAGGGAGTCAAAGGAATCCATGCTGTCCGTACACCTTGATGATGATTGTTAGAACTTTTAAAAAACTGAAAAAAAAATTTGCATCATATTAAAGAAATAGTTTTCATTAATTTTTATAAAGATTCCAAACTGAACATTATTTCTCAGAAGAAATTATTAATCATATTAAATAGATATGATAAAACTTCAAAATCAAGATCTGAAAGTATGGGTGATAGATTCATCTATAGATATTATCTATTCTCTAGTTATCAATGAAAATAAATTCATTATTATAAGAGTTGATAAACTTGTATTAGCTTCAGTGTGAAATCTCAAACTATAGTATTTCATATTGTGTCTAAAACCAGGGCCTTATATGCCTCTTTTAAAGGATCTGTGTCACAATTAACAGAGAGGTCCACAGAAAATGGATATTCAGAGTCACAGATGTAGTTTTTAAGGTATTACACAACGTATTGAATTACTATAATTTTATTTGCATTGAAGTTTTTTTTTGGGGGGGGTTGCAACAAATGCTTTCATTTTATGATGCAACTGCAGTTCAAGTAACTGCATACATGTAGGTATATCAATAAGTGTATAACTTAATGACAGAAAACTATTTTGTTTTTACAGCATTTATTTTACCTTCCTTGTCAATGCACTTAATTTAATAACCTTATAGATTAAACATTATATAGTGAAAATTTTAGATCAAATTTCTGCTAATAACTATCTACCAGACTTATTTCTTAACTTTTATAGTTGTTTTTTATGTATTGTATATTTGTGTAAATTTTTTTACAATTTATTTTATACAATTCTTAAATTTCAGTGGTCATAGCAAGCAATTTTTTTAAATGAACAATATTGATATTATTAAAATTAAGATTTGTTTTATTTCTGTTAATAAACACTTATTTATATACAAAAAATTTATCAGGTCTATTTGTATCATCCGTTGATAGACCAAATTTCTCAATTATGAAACAGAAATGACTGAATTGAAATAAGAGAGAATATAACTTCAACAGTTTAAAACTTGATGAAAGAAAGAAAGAACTATTGAATATGATATTTCTCTCATTTTTCTTGTTATCTTATTGGTATCATTTTTTTCTCTTTCATAAGTTATCTAATCTTCTAAAGATTGATTCATTAGAGAAATGTGAGCAATATGTAGACTGCATAGTATATTCTAGCAAAGATGATAATGTTGTTTTTGTTAGCTTAAACAATTCATTAACATTTTCTTTTCTATTTCTAGTCTCATTCAAACAATATGCTTTGATACTTTTTCAAAAATGGCCATGAAAGGATCATTATGAATATTTTTTTATTGTTTGCAATTATATGTATTCAATCTATTTCTTTGCATATTGAATTAGAATGTCTCCAAATTCTTTTCCATTGTGAGTGTTAGAAGATATCCAATTTCTGACCACAGTATTTCCGATCATATCATCTCTACCTATTGTAAGGAAATTAGGTTTCCTACTATTTATGAAACTTGATGCCAGATAATCAGAACTACTTCAAGTGGAACAGTCTTGCTTTTATTTTCTGATGCTTATTACCTTCGATTCACAGAATGATATTTTATTGACAGAATTGATTATTTCATCATTTGGTAACTACTATTTTCATCTTCTATTCTAAAACCATCTCTTCATTTATCTAATAGAATCATTTAGGAGTAGTTCCATTTTAGCATCACAAGGATTTTTCTCTTGTTATATCTTAAATTTGTAGGATTTAGAGACACATATTTACAATCAGATATCTATCTTGATTGCATCAGTTTCTGATAAATCTTTTCAAATTTATCTTTCCATTGATTTTTTTTTTTAACTTAATACTGAATGACTTAAACAATATCACATTAATAAAATGTTCCTTGTAATAATTCATGTTCTTAATCACTTCAACAAATTATTGAAGTAATGTTTTTATAAATACCTAATACAATTGATAATTTATCACAAGCATCACTATGATTTTACAAAAGACTCACTTAAATCGTTTATTGAATATTAAAATCTTCAGTCTTTCATAATATTCAACTGAATTTTCTGTTACGTTAAACAAAAAGTACATTCTTTGGCATTAGGCATATTTGGTTTCAACTAAATTTATTCAGAAAGAATTTTTTTTTTTTTTATAGCTATCATACTAGTTTGAGAGATCAGCTGTGGTTGATAGCAATAAAATAAAAACATTACTCAAGAATTACCAATACTATACAATGTGAGAGATAGTCAACATACTTAAAATATCCAAATCAGTCATTTGGATATGTGACTTCTGTATCATCATTAATGGTTTCAAAACCTGGTTTGCTCATGGGAGAACTACTTGTGTAATGTGTCAGGCAAGAATAGCCTGGTGGAACCCATCCCTCTCCAGGTCTACAACTAGTTTGAATTCAGAGTTTTCTTACTAGTAGACTAGCTGCCATACCAAAGTTAAAGAACCCAGCCTGCCCCAGTATTTACTCATGGAAGAAGGGTATTAGCACAAAATGCAAACTCATTCAGGATTTGAACTTGGGTTGTTAAATTTACTTGCCATGACGACAACTGTTATTCCACAAGCACCTCCAACAGCAACTTCTAAATAAGTCTAGCAACGAAACCTACTTGTGACCCTATTAGTATGTGTGTAATTTTGGCATTTATAATTAATTCAAACTATAAGTCAATAAATGTTTTAAAGTAACTAGAAATTGTCCAGTTTTAGTCTTGTAGTAACCATTTTTTTGTATAATTTCCTATAAAGGATATGATTTAATATTTTTCACACAACCAAATGAGACTCCACAATCAACAACTATCAGTCAGTGAATATTATATAAATTTCATAATCTAGATGTCCAATCTGGCCTTCTTTTACTTACAAAGGATATGTCTTTTTATGAAAGTGATGCTCATTATTATATGACCCATAGAAATATTGATTTACCATAAACAAATGTTTCATTGTAAACCATAACTTTATTTGAATGTGAAATTTAGAGAGAATAAAAGAAAGAAATCCATTTATTTGATTTACTAATGATGCATAAAAAATGCAAGTTTCTTTGTGAATCTTTTCTGTAAATGTCTCGTCTAAGTGAATAGAAGAGAAACAATCCAAATGGAAGAGAACAAGGAGAAGGAGATAAAAGATTATTGTGCTGATGCCTGTTGCTTTATTTATTTATTTCATCTACTATGACAAACACTTGAAAGTTTTACCAATAGTTTTCAAACTCTTTGTTTTCATTGATTCAACGATTTTAAACATTGAACTGAATCTTGATGGATAAGTGTTAGAAGCAACTAATGCAAAGCATCTGTTGTTTCAATAGGAAGAAGAAATCTGTTTTGCACTAAATGAAAATTTGGTTTTCAATTAAGATTCTATTTAATTATTGTGAAGAAAATAATTGAAAAACTCATTTCCAATGAATTATCAATTAATGCTGAGTGTATTTTTGTCCCTATTGCTTTAAATAGGATTTGTTTTTAATGCAAGTTCTTCTTTCATAGGTTTCCTTTTGTGTTTCTGTCTTAAAATCTGTTGCCATTGTCTTACTATATAATCCAAGATCAATAGTTTGAATATTCTGGGGTGGAGAAAAAGAAACTTTTTTTTTCTTATCTACTTGTGTGTGTGTGTGTGAGAAAGAGAGAGATGAAGTTAATAATTTATTGCTTGCAATTCTATTACACTTCCTCTTGTAGCTGCAATCTGCTGCTTTTGTATGAAGAATACCATTTCCTTATTCCAATCACTTTGATTCAATTCCATTTCTATTCTTTCAGATGCAATTCATTGATTTTTTTTTTTTTTTTTTTTTTTTTTTTTTTCAACATTTCTGCTTTCCCGCCTCTTATAGAAACCGAATTTTACTTTATACTCTTATTCACACACTGATTATTGTATATAATACATAGGGAGGATGCATATATATATATATATATATATATATATATATATATATATATATAATCTGTACTTTCAGCAAACTTTATCAAAATATATGATTGCATAGTATATATATATATATATATACACACACACAGTGTTTGATTCTTTTTTTCTTTTTTTTTTTTTACTATGACAATGTTAAGAGGTAACGTGTTGTTCGCACAGGAAGTATATTTCATAAAAGAGACATGTGAAGCCATTGTATGAAGTGTTGCTAGAATTTTTATATTTTACAGAAATAAGCCAAGCCCACAATTATTTTTATCTCAACACTTTCACCAGGCTTGCTTCAGCCACAATTATTAAAAGCATCAGCTGAAGAAAAAAAAAAGCAAAAAAAAAAAAATGACCTATTGATTTCATATATTCTAATGCTACAAGTGTGTGTGTAGTTCTTTAAAGCACAATGGTTCATTTACCTGTTTAACGAAAACAACATCAAATTAAACATTTGTACTTGAGTTTAGAAAAGGAAAAAAAAAAAAACCTTTTCAATTTCTATTAACTGAATTTACTCCAACTGTTGTTTTCTCTTATCTCTAAACTTATTTCAAAACTGGTGCTCTGCCAGTGAAGCTTAGAATACACTGACTGTATCCATAGAGAGAGATAACCCCCACCCGACACACAAAAAAATGAATGTCGTGAGTATGATGCATAACATCTTCTGATGGTGAGATTCTATTCTGGAAATCTTGGCAGTGTGAAGTACCCTCTCATTGTCATTACTCCCATGTTGACTCTTATCTGAAATGAATAGTACCTGTTAGGATCCCATCTATTAGTAAAATATATTTATTTAAAAATAATTCATATTAAATAGGACCATGTGCCAAAAAAAGTCTCAAGAAACAACTACACAAAAAATATGAATATAAACATACAATGAATATGATTCCCTAACCTCTAGGCATAAAATAACCCTAGACCAGCTGACACACCATTAAAATCAGTCAATCAGAACTGAATTTTTTTAATTTTATCTTAATCAATGTCAATATTTCTAATTCATTTATCATTATCTAGAATACTTATGATTGTATAATTAATCAAGTTTAAGTGATGTTTTCTCTATTCAGATAAATAACTTTAGAAAAATGTTACTATAGATATCTCTATAATTTACTTTGTAAGTTGACAGTTGGATTAAGTACAGTACAATGTTTTTTTTTTCTTATCAATATGATCAGTTAAAAGCAACCAAACATTTTCAAAAGTTAATCCAAATGCACCTCATCAAATATTAGCTCTTGTATGCAAAACTGTTGATTTTGATCCATTTTGAGAGGTGCCCATCAACACTTGATTGCTAAACATCAATTGATTGGCTTAATGTACCTTCCCCCCCCCCTTTGGAGCAATATAATTGTCATTTACACTGTTGTATTTCATCCAGTAGGAATTGAATATTTTTAACAATTAGTTTGAATTCTTACTGAAGAATGGTTAATATTCAAATATTAGGAGCCCCATCAGCTGGGGCTGTAGAATATACCGACTGCATCTCTGGTGGGTGGTGAGACCCCCACCCACCTCAACGGGTATCCTGGACATGACAGAAAGCCATCTGATGGTGAGACTCCAGTTCTGAAGCCTTAAGGAATGTGGAGTACCTCATCATTGCCATTACTTCCAGTTCCACTCTGAACTAGAGTGGTAGCACCTCATAGGGTCCTATCTATGGGTCAAATAGAACTGTTTGACATTTAAACTCTATGTAAACAAATAACCAAGCTTTAATTGAATTGTTAGTGGTACATAGTAATACTTGGAACCATTTAACTGTGTGTGAATAAATGGATAGTGTTTGATAGAAATAATTGAAACCATTCAACTTTGTAGAAACAATAGCAATACTTGTGTGAAAAAAAAATTAGTTTTAACTTACTTTAAAATAGAATTATTTAAAAATCATATTTAAATGTTTGCAAACAAATAACTGATGTTAAATTAAATTGTTACCGTTACATACTAATTCTTTGAAACCTTTTAAGTGTGTGCAAAAAAAAGAAACTAACTCAGGCTCATTTTAAAAATGTTATCTTCAAAATGTGTTTACAAATCATATATATTTAATGGATATATGTATAAAGAAGATTTGGCATTAAATAACCTTCAAGGGTTGATATCTTATAAAGCCCAACTAATCAACCAATCAAATATTAGGGTTGAAGTTCAGATTCAAATTTCACTGCTAGTTCATTTGGTTAACATTTAACTTGTTTAATGTACTGAAAATAAAATTTGAGTTCTCATGAAATAATTGAAATAGCAATTTTGATGTATTTGTTCTAGAGAAACCAATCAAATGAAATGTTCCTTCGTTAAATCTATTTTATTTTTGGTTTCATTTCAAATAGTTTGCTGAGGGTTTACATTGCGTTAGAAGGTATTTTAAAACTGCATATTCTTTTTTAATCTTTATCTTTATTTATACCTGAAGCCCCTCTTATTTTGTTCTTCTCCTATTTTTTCAAAAATCTCTTTTTACCTATCATTCTCATATTCTCCATCACGATTTGTTTTTTCTCTCTCTCTCTCTCTACTTCCTTCCCCATTCTCTCTTTCCTTTTCTCTGTGTCTTGTTCTCCCATTCTCTGTCTATCTTTTCCTCCTTCTCCTCTCTCTCTCCTTTCCACACTTGTCTCTTCTCTCCCTTTTTCCTCAACTCTCTCTCTTCTCTCCCTTTTTCTCTCTTTGTCCATACCTTCACCCTCCATTCTCTCTCTCTCTTCCTCCTTCACTCTTTTATTAGCCCTAACCTTTCTATCTCTTATTGACTCTCTCATTTTTTCTCTCCCCGTTCCTTCCTCTCATGTCCTTTTTGTTTTGTTGTTTCTCTTTCTAATTTTACTTCTATCACATTTGTAACAATTTTTTCTTCTCAAGAATTGAGGATTAAACAAATACGGTTGTGTCAAAATTCCATCCATGTGCTATTTCGGATAACATAAGCTTTCTCCCCACTCCCATCTCTCTATCTCTCTCTCTCCCTCTCTCATTTTTGAATAGAGTAATCTAGGAGTCTCCATTGTGTCTGCTGTCATCATCATAGACTTATCACGGCTGCCATTACTTACTGTTGTTTAACTTTCTTCACATTTTTCTTTCTTTTTTTATGTCAACCCCCTCATTGGTATTAGATCCTTGTTTTCCATTTGTTGCAAATCTTTCAGACTTGCTTACAGTTCTTCCAAAATTGAAGTTCATCTACGTCACCAGATTTTTACTGCCAATTTTTTTCTTCTCTTTAACTGAAAGTTAAGGATGATTTCTGAATTCTTCTGTTAGTTTTGAAGAAAGTTGACCCCAAAACTAATTTTTCTTCACTCAGTATACAAAGCTAAAAGTAATTTTTCTATTTCTAGATTTTTACTTTTAGTCTATAAAAAAATAAGATTGTTAACTTTAGTTCTCAGGGTAGAAAACAAATACATATAACAATTACATTGCTAAATCTTTTCATTTCTTCTTTCCGTCTGGGGGTTTTTTTTTGTTCGTTTTTTTTTCTCTCTACTTCTATTCTCTCTCTCTCTCTCTCACACACACAATTTAATATGCTGGCCATGATCTTCAACTTATTGTAAGATACAAGCCAAAAACAAATTATCATTTTTTTTTTTTTTCAACAGATACAATTTTATTCTATAACTTGTTATTTTTGGTAGACTTAATTAACTTTCACAATTTCATTTGATTCAAATTTTTATCAGTCTGCATTGATTCCCTTATATTCCCTTACAAGAATTGTGATCTTTTTCTTCAAGACCCAAAACTCTTTCAGATTATTTTTGTTGGACATCAATACACTGCTTATTTCATTCTTAAAAAGTTTATTGGATCTTTTTTCCCCCCATTGTCACATGCAATAGTTTAAAACTTTACTCTTGGGTTTTGTTTTGTTTTTTCACACATCAATTTGTTTGTAGAATAAAAGTATGAACTTTTAAGGAGAGATAAATTTATTTTTCAATGATAAATCAACCAAAATATTCTATTCTCCAGTTTATTTATCAAACATTAAAATGGAATTTTTTTAAATTGAAAAAAAACTTATAGTTTTCCTTAAGAAAATAAATTTAGATTGAGTTTCTCTGGTAAACTATTCTAATCTGTATACACTGTTTATTTATTTTTATTTTTTTAAGATGTCAATGTTAACATTCAAGAGAATGCAAATTTTTCTGGGAGATTTTTAGGGAACCTATTTGTTGTTTCTGTAATAGAGTAATGTAGAAACAATTTAAACTTATTTTGGGGGATTTGTATTGATATGATTTTGATTTATCTCATTCAGAATGCAATTGCTAATTTATTTAAAGTAAACATTTTTTTTTAAATTTGAAGAAAAAAGGTTTATCCATTCAAAACATTCTACTATACAACTTGACAGCAAATTATCTATTTTCAAAGAAGTCTTCATTCAAGTAATTCTTAAATTTATCAAAGGCTTCTTCATTTTGATTTTTTTTTTTAATCCTTGAATATCAAAAAAAAATGTTAGTCTATTACTGGGTAATTTGACAAGGTACAATAAAACTTTCAACTTAAATAATATCATATTTTACAATATGAGGACAAAATGACACACTTTCTCTGTTCTAAACTGTATACTATTTGATTGAGTTTTGAACATTTTATTTTAAGTTAGTATACATATCTTGGTGTTTTGTTCAGTTATTTTGAAATAAACTGTGATGTATCAGCCTATTAATCTCCAAACCCTGATCATAATCTTCCAGAAATTATGATCAGCCTATTAATCTTCAAACCCTGATCATAATCTTCCAGAAATTATGATCAGCCTATTAATCTCCAAACCCTGATCATAATCTTCCAGAAATTATGATCAGCCTATTATTCTCCAAACCCTGATCATAATCTTCCAGAAATTATGATCAGCCTATTAATCTCCAAACCCTGATCATAATCTTCCAGAAATTATTGGTTTCAGTTGATGCTTTGTTATCCTCTCTGCATTCAGTCATTGAACAAAATCCCTGGTTATCATTTAAAGTCCATTTTTCCTTATAAAAACTGATTAAGTTCATATTATTGAATGTGATTGATGCAGACTTCTATATTTTACCTTTTTTTTCTCATTCAATTCAAATTTAACCCATTTATGAAGACTTTTTCTTGTTAATTGAAATGAATTATTCCTATTGATATATCAAAGTTTGTTACAAATATGTTGTTTGAGGTTTTGGGATCATTTTTCAAGTAAACTTTTCAATATCAACTTAAAAATCTTTAGGAGTATCATCCCCAATTACAGAATTTGTATTCCTGAGAAAATAGATAGATATTGAGTAAGAATCATTTAGAGACTAGATAAAATGAAGACAAATCACAAATTTACAGAAACGAAAAGGTTTTGGGAATTTGACACTCACCTAGTAAAGTAACAAAAAACATGATGTTTCTTTTGCTGTAAGTGTTTTATGTTTTCAAAGTGAAGCAGAAACGCCTGAATATTAAATCTAACATTCAAAGCAATGTGTCCAACATTTCAGCTTCCCTCTCTATTAGACCATGCATTGATGTTAAGCCTTCAAATAACTCAAGGTAATTAAAATAATTATAACAATGATAATGAACAAAAAACATGAAGTGATATGTCATTTTGTTTGACTCTCTTTCTATTCTTTTGTTTAATTATCATACCTAATTAGTTTTATTTAGTTTATCTTAATCAAATAGAACTTGATTAATATGATCACAAGTTCCTTTGATATTGTTCTTTTCATTTACTTTACTCTCAAGTTAAAGTAAGTATTTTATTTTGTTGTGTATATCTAGTTTTTACATCTTTGATGTTTGTAGATATATAATTTATAAACTGGATACTTCATAGAACAAAACCCTGAAGCATTACAATAAAATATTATCAAACAAGTTAGATAATCCAAGCTGATTTATTAGAGCAAATTTTGAAAAAGCTCACTATTATTACTAACAGAGTTGTAGCTGTTATCTATTTGGGGAAGTTTGTAGCCTAGTGGCTAAGATGCTGGACTGCAACATCATAGTAAGCAAGTTCAAACTCTCGTCACATCATTACATTAACTTTTGAACTAACACCCTTCAGGAAAAATATGAATACCTTCATCCCTCCCCACCATCTGTGGATTAAATAGCATCACTACTGTCCTTCTAAAAAGATGGCTTTGGCATTAAATAATCCACAAAGACTAATATGCCATTATACAAAAAAAGCAAACTTATCTACTTAATAACATTCTATAAAAACATGAAAATTTAGATGATTTCATTTTCAAACATGAGCCTTTATTCAACAATCTTACTATAAATCAAAAAATGTATTTTTTGTCCATCTGGCATTGTTTTATTCAACTACAGTTATGGCAACTAAATTTTGTATTGTTACTACTTGGATTACAGAGCATATTTTTGAAAATTCCAAAACTTGTAAAGTTTTTAACAAAAGGTTTTAATTTACAATATAACCATAATGTTAAATATCTTACTTGATGTCCATCAGGTTAGCTAAACTAAATCTTTAATTTTAACTGAATAAAGTAGACATCTGAAAATTTCCTTATCTTACTTTTTTTTTTTTTTTTTCTTTTTTTTATAACATTTTTTTCTGATCACCAGCACAATCAAGACTTTAAAAATATCATGTTGTATTTAAAATTATAGGAATCTTAATGGCACCAAGGGGCCATAAATGTTAACTTGTTGATGAAGTTTATTATCTTATAAATAAATTCCTCTTCCCACAACAAAATTTGTAGTTTGGTATTATGCCTGTTTATTGCTGCAATAAAAAATAGAATTAATAAGTTTGTGGTCATGTAACTAAAAATCCTGACTGTTGGGCAGTTTGTTTGTTTGTTTTTTTTGTTTGTTTTTTTTTTCAGCTTGTTTAAATAATTAAAAAATATTATATAAATTAAAATTTGGTGAACCAGATACTAACAGATTTTTTTCCCTAACTCTCAGACATCAAATTTATCAGTTCTGCTTATATTTGACTCACCAGCATTCAGAATATGAAGTAACTCTTTTTTCCCCCAATCTGTTCAACCAGCCCATAAGAATTAATATCTTTTGAGACCTGCTATTCTTGTGGGTTTTTTTGTTTGTTTGTTTTTGCTGTATAGCACAGAATTTTATCTTCCATTAAAAGGTAGTGTTACTGTTCAAGTAGTTGCCAATGAATAGTAAAAGAAGTCTCTCCAGGAGAATAGATATGTATCTTCCTGAATTGTTTATTCCTCATAAACTAGAATCTTTGACTAGCCAGTGCCTCAAATTGTTCTCCACACTATAGCTAAAAATCCATCAAGCAGTTTGAACCCAAAGTAATCTACATATCCATGTTGAACAAATGATGACTCTTCTGAAAAAAGTGATGTGTCCCACTCTAAGCATCTGTTTGTGGTAGTACAAATCCACAGCCCATCTAGTCTGGCCTGCCAAGTGACCTCTCCTCATGTTGTGTTTGTTTTATTTTGGTTTTTTTTAGAGAAGTTGGCTACCAGTGTTGGTTGAAATAGTAGAAGCCACAGGTCAGGTCCAGAGTGGGGAGACAAGTCTAAGAATACAATAATATTGTCATCTTTATTATGACAATTTCTCTTTGAAACAATCCTAGGGGTGGCATGTGTAACATTTAACTTTACAGCTTAAGTCAAACAGACCCTAGTTATAGTAATATGAACAGAAGACAAAACTTGGGTGTTGGTCAGCTCTTTACCTTACTCTCTGTCTAGCTATGACTTGTTCTTAACTCACCTAAACCTTTTTTTAAACTGCTAGAAGACACCAGCTTGGCTTAGAGGTCCTCTTTTTCTTTTATCCAATGGTCAACTGCTGCTTTAAAATCAAACTGTCTCTTAAATATATGGGAATTTTTTCTAGGTTGGGGACACTGCTTTTCTTGCTTCAAGCACCTTGTATTAAGGACATAAAAAAATAAGGTCTTTCTCTCATTATTGTACTGCCATCAAAGACTTCTATTATGTAGAGACATTTAAAAAAAATAGTAATTTCATTTCCATTGAGAAATCCTTCTCTTTCTATTTTCTATCTTTTAAAATTTGCCATCTCAACTTGTTTAGCTACCTCTTTAATACATAACTATACACTCACACACACATATCTATGTACATGCACATACATACCTATTCACTATGCTTTACATACTCGTACAGATCTTCTTGCACCTACATACGTACACATTATTTCACTTAAATAGGTGCACCTAGGGACAGAATTGCTTTATAGTGTTACATGTCCATCATCTCTCTTACCTTGTCTTTTCTTTGCTTCAATGTTCCCTGATTTCATTGCTGTGCTATAATGATGAATATACTAACCTGGCATTTTTGGTTTGATTTTGATATCTACCTACTTGTAATGACTTTGTTTTTTGTCATTTCGTGACATATTTCTTATAGTTAAAATCCACCTCAATGATTTTTTTCTGTTAATTAAGGTATTTATAAATTCACAATTTCCTGCTATCCGATTCCATCTCGTTTTCTTTTATCTTCTTGACTACCAGTGCATCACTATTTAGAAGCCGTCAATATGAGGAATTGGTAAGTGATATAGGTTTTTTATATTAAACTCTTAATGCTTGGGCGGAATCCTCTTGATGTGATGGCTTTATTGGACTGCAACATTATAGTAAGCAAGTTCAAACTCCGCTTGCAGTATTACATTCATTTACTCTTAGGAAAGGCAGGAACCAACTTATCCCCACCAGCCATAGGTTAAATAGTATCACTGCTGTTCTTCTTCAAGGATGGCTTTGGCATTAAATAATCCACAAAGGTTGATATGACATTAAACAAAGAAACCAAACTATCTTAATGCTTATATCTTTATTAGATGTCATATCTGTGTAAAATGATGATAGCTATTTGTGTCTTGCCTGTGTACATTGTATCATGCTGAAAATTACAACTGCATTTTCCTATGAATTTTTATTTGCTAAGTAATATCAAACTTTAAAAAAAAAAAACCAGTTAAATGTCCACATCCAATAAATTCATAGTAAAAAAAAAATAGGCTCTATATCCAGACTTGGGAAAGCTTTTTGTTGACTGCTTTAAATATCAGTAAAAGTATGACTACACGCTTTCAACTTTCTGATTACAGCTTCCCACCACCACTACTAGCACAACCACATGACAAATATTTAGAATTCAAAAATTCAAACGATTAGTTTTAAAGGTTCATGAAGATGTGCTTTCTAGCTTTTTAATGGAAAACCCAAATTTGATAAATAAAAAAAAAAATAGCCAAGTGATTTGAATGATGGGATTATTTCCTTTCATAGTTTTATTATTGTTATAACTTTGATCTCAACCAGATTGGTAATATAAAAAGGACATTATGTTTATTTGTTTTTTATATTTTTTTTACTTACAACAAGAAGCAAACATTTATTTAGAGTGGGAAGTAAAATAGTTTATGAAAGAAGGAACCTATTTAACTATTTTTTAACTTCCTAACAGATGGAACCAAATTACTACCAGTTGTTAGATTTAGGCAAAATACAACATCAAAGAAGGTTCAAACAGAAGTCTAATAGTGATATTTTGGCCATAATAAAGATAAAAAAGCCATGGGTTCTTCATTATGGAGTATTGGTTTGTGAGTTTTGTGTAGATCTGAATATTATTACTTAGGTTAGCTAAAAGTTTGGCATTATTTTGGTACATGATAGTTTGTAGTACATATGTCTCATGACCAAAACAGTTCAAGCTGTGGAAGGTACCCACTGTGGTAGGTAGTATTGTCATAGTCGGTGCGCTGACATGTTGTACATTGCTTCATTCTGTGTGAATTGAAAGCTGCACAGACAAATGTGCAACATAGTACAATATGTAAACTTATGCTTTACATATTCAAACTGGGCTATAATGCCATGGATCAACCAAAAATATTTGTTGTACAAAAGGTGAAAACACAGTTAATTACAGTAACCAGATGGTTGAAGAAATTTTGTTTGAAAAAAAAACCCTCAATTATCAGGTAAAGTCAAATAGGCCTAAAATCATGGCTTCTGAGGCTGTACTTCAAGACATAGATGGAAATCCAACAAGTAGTACCCAGAGAGTATCAGGCAAGCTTGACATCTCACCATCCAATTTGGTTCTCCACTTTTACAACCTCAGCAAAAGCATCGAGCTGCTGAATTGTTTTACATTAACTAAATATTGTAAGATTCACCCTGTTGTTATTGTTGTTTGTTATTATTATCATTAAGTTCAATTTTCACTTGGTACTCCGCACTTATAATCTTGTTCCAGTATTGCTAATACCTATAAGAGAGCTTTTTGGATACCAGGTTTATATACTTAAAGCCTTCTAAATCTGACCAACTGTGCTTTTCTTTTTCTTTTTTTTTAATTGTCACCTGAAACCTTTGCTGGAGGAAGAGTGTGTTTATAACTAAAATAGATATGAAATAGAAGAAAAATTTATAGAAGCCAGTCATGTTAGTATCAGATAATAAGCTCTTTATCTTCTTGAGCCAATAAACCGGAAATTGAAATACTAAAAACATGTTAAGGGGATTTAGGCAATATTCTTCAACCACTTTGTCCTTAATTCAAGCCCTTAAGTATGAAAGCTGAGATTGAGTAAAGAGAGCAGAATAAATTGAGAGAAACAAGAACTTTTAACTGTTAGCTTTACCAGAAAACATGGGGTTAAAATCTTTTTTAAGGAATTAGTAATAAAATGGATGAGAGTGATAAACTATCATCAGTCAAATTTTATCAAGGGCATTGATGAAGATTTGTAAGCATAGAAGAATTTATTTGAGGCATATAATGAGGAAGAATCATATTTTGAAGGCTTTAAATATATGACTCTTTTGTAGGTTATGAACTGAAAATAGTCTGGCATGAGGCATTAAATACAGATCGCCAGTGAAAATCAAATCCAATAATAATGACCTACTGTGATGATATGATAATGATTGCCACATCTTGACAGATGATGGTCATCTTTTATCACTTAAATTACAAATCAAACATCCTGATTAATAACCGCCAATTCAATTTGTGAAAAATATACAAAATGCATAAGATAAGGTAGCAAGACATTCTATACATCATTAGATTTTACTGACATACAATTGTATGACAGTTATGCCACTTTCTGGGTCTGCATAGCCACATAACTGGTGACTATCCAAACTATAGCTTTTATTTCTGAGCACTTTCTCTTAGACTTTTTATATCAAAGGATACCTACAAGTCAGCTGAGGTTTGATGCTGGAGCTTCCATCTGTAGTTTTGATTTTAGAGTTAACTTCTAGAAGGATTACCTTCTACAGCTTTGTCATTAGACCGGAGACCCAGAGTTAAGCATGTTTGAATTATTGGCTTAGCTTAATCTGGCACAAGGTTAATAATATGGGGCATCCAATGAAAATAGAATGCACTTCACAGTGAAGCACCTAGGCTGTTTTATAGCAAACATATCACCATTAAACTTCTCTTTTGAATCCTATCAGAGTTGAGTATTCAAATTATGTTAAATTTTATTCATAATTTTATTTAAAATTATGCGACTCATGGTTATGTATTATTTCTTTAAAGCAATGTATTGATTCTGGTGTGACACACACATATATCTCCAGTGATATAAGAAAAGGAAGACAATACAAACATTAAATTGACACATTTTTATCCTTATGGCAAAATATATAAATTTGATTTTTCATATTGTCATGATATTCAACTTTGACGTCTATATCATGAATATAAAGCAGTTGCATCATAACTATATAAATGCTTTGACTCCTTCGAACTAATATTTTTATCATCTTATAACTTTTAACTCAAGGCTATTTTGACAATATCAGAACATTGAAGATATTTTGGTTTCATAAAGAAAATAAAAATGAGTTACTAACACATTACTTGTAACATCTTCATTTTCGTAAGGCTTTTATTGCATTGTTATCCACCCACTATTGTTATTTTCTTGCCATAAACTATTTATTATTTGTGATATTGTTAATAGCAGATATCTATTTTCCTTGTTCAATTATTCATTTTATTATATTCTCATAGAATGTCAGTCATAAGAATATTATAGTTCTCTTGTTATTTAGTCACTGTGAAAATTTGCCTCACCCTATATTTTTCTTGAGCTTTTGAAACCAAACCAGACATTTTGTAGGGTAGGGTTTGAAGGGTCTAGTTTCTTCTTTGTTGCCACCAAAAAAATAAGTGTGTGGGGTGGGGTAACAAATTAAAAAGACTATCATCATTTTCAGCTGACATGCAGCTCCATGTGTTGAGTGATTTGTTTGAGGTTGCTTTTGGTTCCACTCAATTGAAAAACAGAAACATTTTATGTGAATGCAAATGGTTTTCCTATCCTCATTTGCTATTGTAGAGAAATAACTTTCTATCGCTTATACAATTGAAGTCACTCAGTTAACTGACTGATATGTTGTACATCTCATTAATGGTTTCAATATTCCTTTCATCCTCTCAACTCATTTGACAATAATGCTTTTTGTATTTGATGACAAAAATGTGCACTCACATAGACTTTTGATTCAAACAATATTTTCTTTTAAAAACAATATATAATTTTTAATTCCTATTTAATCAAATAATAACCACTATGTACAATTATTTAAACCAGCCCATTTGCCTAAATGGTAGAGTGTTCGCCAATGGCTCGGGAGACCAGGGTTCAATCCTAGGTCGAGTCATGCCAAAGACTCAAAAAATGGTACTTGATGCCTCTTTGCTTGACATTCAGCATTACAAGGTACGGATCAAGAGTAAAGTGGAGCAATCCAGGGAAAGGAGTTGTGCCCCCCACTACACCTCCATGTAGTAGCTATTGAAAAGGAGCCTTCGGGTCGCCTTCAACTGATCACCAACTTACAGTTATTTAAAGTTGTTTCTGAGATTCAAAGATGAAGTATTTTAATCATTTCACTTTTGTTTTTGTTTTTTCATATATCTTTTTATTACAAGTTTTTATTTATTTATTTTTACTATTACAAATTTTAGCATATCCATTCTTTAGGGGATTTTAAACTATGAAATTTAAAATAAGCATGTATATGTTTACTCAACCTCCTCCACTATAAACAGGGTGTGTCACAAGCTCAATTTTTGAATAGAGTAAAACTATTTTCAATTCAGAGTTTTTTCTCCTAGATTGGTTGCCTAACCAAGCCTAAGAACTCAGTCTGCCCTATTGTTTATTCATAGCTGGAGGGAGAACATAAATTCACGCCAATGGCATTATACCACAAAGTGAAATGCAAACAGCTTTATCTAAGATTAGAACTCAGGTTACCAATTCCATTTCCTACAATGATAATTATTATATTAAACATATATAAGCATATGTAAACATGTGGCTTTGAACAAAACTCATCTGATATTTAAGGATCTCATATTTTAATTGACAGTTCTTTTGACTGTTAGATTATCAAATTAATGTCATGATTAGGCAATTTTTCATCTGTAAATTTTCTGTCACCATTTAATTTAATAGTTAACAAATAGATTAACTAAAAAGTATTATGAAAAAATGCAACAAAATAGATGAAAAAAATTAATAAAAACAAATAATAATGTAAATCACAAAATCCCGCAAAAAAAACCACCTACTACTACTACTACAACAACAACAACTACAAGTGTGTGGGTTGGCATAATGGTTATTACTGTGGGGAATGGACTCAGTTGAACCAAGTTCAAATTCTGAACAAGGCTGTTTGCACTAATGCTCTTGAAAAAGACATGAATCTATCTCTGTCTGTCTCTCCCCAGCCCCCAGATATGGGGTAATAGTTGGGCAGACTAGGCTTTCTAGCCTTAGTAGAGCAACCAGTCTAAGAGAAGGAAAATCTCCAAAGTTCAAAACTTGGGCAGTATTGCTTGGAGAATTTATGGCTCACTAATTAACTATTTGTCTGTTATCAGCTCATCCAAAAAATGTCTGTCCAATTGGCTGAGGCTGTAGAATACATCAAATGCATCTCTGTAGAAAAGCAAGACTCCCACCCCCAACAAATGCCCTAGATTTGATATTAGACAATCTGATGGTGAGGCTGCAGACTTGGAGGTTTGTGGAATGCTGAGTACCCCTTCATTGCCATTGCTCCCATGTCCACTCTGGCCCAGAGTGGTGGCACCGGAAAGTCTCCTATCTCTGGGTCAAATAGAACTGTTTGACATTTAAATTGAGTGCAAACAAATGGCTTATGCTAAATCAAATTACTTGAAATAGAATTAATCATTTAACTATGTGTAAACAAATGACTGATGTTTAATTGAATTGTTAGTGATACATATTAATACTTGGAATTATTTAACTTTGTTGACTTATGCTAAATTGAATTGTTAGAAATAGAACTGTTTGATCATTTAACTACGTGTACACAAATGACTGATGTTTAATTGAATTGTTAGTGATACATAGCAATACTTGGAATTATTTAACTTTGTTCCCATGTTTACAAATCCTATATATTTGATATATATGTATTAAGAGGATTTGGTATTAAATAACCTACAATGTTTGATATACAGTAAAACCAAACTAAACCAAAAAGTATGGTTGGTTCTACACAAACCTTCAACACTATAAAAAAAAAGTCACCCATGTAGGTAAGTTGTTAAGCTTTTGCTTAATTTAATGGTCATCATTGATACTAATGGACAAACTTCTACCATGAGTCAAAAATGCTCCAAGCAATAAGATCAAAGAGGGAAAAAAAATGGAAGAAAAGAAGCATCTTCAAAAAAAAAAAAAAAAAAGCCTTCATAATTATAAGTTTTGTTAGTCTTATTATTAAAACATCTGTCATAAGACAAACTCTGATTTGTTCTAAATTCCAGGTGTTAAGCAGCCCTCTACCAAGAAAAAAAAAAACCGGATCCTTTATAAAGAATTTTGATAATAAAAAGACAGTGATGGAGATGATATAAATTTTTTTTTTAAAAAGTAAGGTTTAATTTGTACAATTATTCCACTGAAACTTGTAAACATTCTAAAATTTATAAATTCTTATAAAAATATGCCTATGAGAGTTGTTCAGTAAAATCAGTAGCCTGATACAATTATTACCTGAATTTACATCTGAAATTTTCACTGTATAATATTTATTTTATTTAATTAAAGAAAAAGGCCTTGACAAGGAAGGAGATATTTAAATATTTGTCGTGTAAAATAAATGAATGTTTCAATTAGCTACAGACTTATTGACTTACCTAAACACACCTGCCCAAATCTGCTGAGCCATCTTCTCAGTCAAGTCAAACATCTTGTATCAGTCTTCCTTGATGGCAGTAAATCTCAACACCCTGAAGTCACTTATATTTCAAGTTTAAGTACAGGTGTCATTTGAATTTTCAGATTAATTATAACTCTTTTTTATATATCTGAGAAACCTTAAATTATTTTAAATGTTTAAAAAGTGTGTTTTTTTGATTTGTTAGATAACATTGCTTTTATTTAGTTTTATCCACTCTCTCAACCTGTTCTTCTCACCTGTGTTTATTTTTCTTTCAAAATGCCCTCAAGTATATTTTTCTGATTATTATCAAGTGATATGTTTTTATCCAAGCTGTTAAAAAAATAACTATGAATAGGAGCCAGTGAATAAATCACCTAATATAGAACAAGCAAGATACAAACTGAAATATTGTAATGACAAAGACAAAGATAATTATCACTGAAATAGCACTTTTTAAAACGTTTTTTTCTTTAAATATAGTTCATATTACAAAAACAACCTTCATAGTTTCCTTTTCCTTTTCTTCATTTTATCTTATTGTCATATTTTTCCCCTAGCTCTGACCTAACTTAGAATCTACTAATAGTTATTGTATTCCTCTTGGTTCATCTCCTCTTTTTTTTCTTTCTTTTTTTTTCCAACTGCCATGAACAACTGTTGGGACCCTTGTAAGTCCCATCTGTGCCAATTACCTGCCAAAATTCCTTTTCCTCTACATAGTATTCTCTGTTTCAATATAACTTTATACTTTTTTCCTTGGCTCTGCAATCTGATCAGTCTACTGGCATTTTATATTGCCCTCAAAAGAGACATGATTCTACTGATCTGCCTACCATTTCAAGCAGTCTTCTTTTAATTGACCTTCTTAGCCATATGACACTGTGTGAATAGACATTATGTCTAACCTGTAGTTAATGTCAACACAATCTGTTTCAAGATTGTCTCCCTCATAAAAGAAAACATTATAATATAGACTACCAAAAAATAATTGTATGAGTAGACTCAATTATATTCGGTGCAACTAAAGATTGCTGATTAATCTTATTTTACTCTTACCCCATTTTTTTTTTATTCAATATGATATCACATGATTTCTGAGGAAATTGTTCTGTTATCTTATGTCTTACTAGATAGACAAGTAGATAGTCAAGAATTCAGTTTTAAGAAGCCAATGCAAAATGCATTAACTCTTAGGATTCTTTTTATTTTACCTGTAGAAGTTAGGGAAAATTAATTTAATGTTTATCCATTCTTTCAGTTGTTCAAGAAGACTGAGTGTTTACTTTAAGCTTTTATGAACATGACCATGACCATTTTCTAGTTTTATATATCATCTCTTGATATCAATGCTGATGTTAACTTGTCATTGAACACAAACTCAGATTATATTCTAATCTAATTCTTTGTCTCTTGATGGCATGATTGCAAGTCTATTATTCAGGTAACATTTCAATATCAACTCATACTCTGATTGTCATTATGTTGTACCTCCTAAGCAAAAACTAAAATTGACTTTTTATCAGAATTTTCAAATCAAATTCTTCAATTTCAATTGATCAAAATTTAGATAATATTTTTTTAATTGGTAAATTTACTATTTTATTTTAAACTTAACTGTTGTTTCTCTTTTATACTAAATTGGTTGATACAATCTGTTTTTTTTTTCCATATAATTCATTAAATTTTAAGATTTCATGTCAAGATTGAAGAGTTTGCTGAATATATGTGGTATTGGATAAAATATGAACTGAAGATTGACAGTTTGCCAAATTCATTTGGCGTCTGTCCTCAAGAAGGCATCCAGTAGTAAAATATAGTTTGCTTAATGTTCTGACAATGATAAACCACTAATGAAAAAACAAAAAATCTGGCACATGTAATGAATAAATGATTGTTGATAGATCAGATTTTATAACTTACCTTTTCATATTCCTTTTTTTTTTTTTTTTTTTTTTGTATGACAAACTTGTTTTAGCTTATGAAAAAAGATGTTATTGTTTTAAGGAGTTGATGATTTCATTATATACAGAGATTGTTATGATTGTCAACTGATATACATTCTTCAGTATTTTCAAATGGTTCTAGAATTTCTTAAATTTGATTGATAATGAGAACAGCTTGTTTATAATATTTAAATAGCCTGGCTATATCTGGTAGGGTGGTGTGTAATGGTTAGCAAGTTAACCTAGCAAACCATTGCTAGTTAGTTTGATGGGTTTATTAAGTTTTACTGGATATCAACCCTTGTAGATAATTCAATGCCAAGTCCTGTTTATACATATGTATTAAATATGTGATTTATAAATGAATTGTTAGAGATAACATATTTTTAACAAGCCAGAGCTGGTTTGTTTGTTCATGGTTATAGTTTTATTTGCACACAGTTAAATAGTTCCTATCCTAATAATTCAGTTTAACATCAGTAATTCGTTTACACACTTTTAAATTGTTCAAGTTTAGAAAATGATTAGATATTTCTATTTGACCCATCATAGGATCTTAAATGATGCTACCACTCTAGACCAAAGTGAACCTGGGAATAATGACAATGAAGAGTTACTTCACATTCCCCAAAACTCCAGCATTACTGGAGCCTTCACTATCAAATTGTTTAATGTTATATCTAGGACATTCATTGGAGTGGTCTTACCTTTCAGTGGAGATGCTGACTGGAGTGTAGAGTTTCACTAGGTGCTCCATACATATTGGCCTTGTACTACAACTAAGCTTCATAACTATATCTAGTAGGATTTCTCTTTTTATTACAGTAAGTTAACCCATCTTTCTTTTCTCCAAGCCATTCGTTAAAAAAGAAGAAAAATAAATTACAGATTTTGCTGTGGAATTTATTGCTAGTTGAACACAAACTGTCTGCCTCATCTGAGTTTATCTTTATTTTAGTGACATGTCAACATTTTTTGATTTTGTTTATTACAGTTTGCAATATTTTCCCACTTAGTGTTACCCAGTTTGTTTGTTTTTTGGTCTTTTTAAATGCATGAAAATAACAACTGCATAAGACATTATATTGTGTCAGTTGTGAAAAGATTACAATTTGTTCACTTTTTAGCTATTTTAAACAATTTTCAAATGTGTTTTCTTTTATAATAGATTAATGAAAGAGAAAATTCCCTTTGTGTATGAAAATGAGTTTTTAAAAAAATCAATCTTCTTTATAATATATGTGCATATTCACACTTTATAAAATTGTCACTTATAAATCTTATATGCATTGCTAATCTTTTGTGTATTGTTTGGAGCTCTTGAATTTAATGGGGTCTCTACATCATAAAATGACACTCGTTGATAATATCTGAATGGATATTCAGTCGACTCAGGAGTATAATTTTGCAGTCTTTCTTTATTGGTTAGTATGTGTGTACTCTTTTTTTAACTTTAATAAATATTAGTTTATTGAAAAATTCCTAACACAATCCCTTGCACAATGTTAGGGAAATCTTTAGAAGTGTATTTGAAGTTTTTATTAGCTCTTTATTATTCCTGCAATGAGTCAACCCATAGAAGCCTTAGAAAAAAGTTTTGAAGCTTAAAAAAATGAGTTGGTCAGTATTTAAACACTTGTCTTTTTCTTTTTACTTGATATTGTTGGGATACAGTCAATAACCATCTCCCTTAGATAATTTACTTGTTCATTAGGGGTTTGTAGAGTGTCATATGACAGTCTCAGAAGCCCCTTCTCTACTTCTATTTGCCTATGTTCTTTGAACAGCTGAGATGTCACTGTCTTTGTCAGGAAATGGTAAAGCCACATGTCTATATCAACCACACTTATCAGTAAGCCTTTTTCCATATTGTACACCTTCCCCATGATGCCTGCTCATGGAATAATGTGTATAATTCTATCATGGGACAAATTTTTATATTCTTTCCTTGTAATGCCACTAGCATGTATATTATGAATATAAAAAGTTAAATGTCTTGTACATGTGATTGAGTTTATTTTTTCTTCTGTTCTGTTTAGTGTCAGTATATCAGGGATGTTTATATTGATCCTTGTTGAGTGGGACTCGACTAATTATTTTCCCTGAAACCAAGTACTCCAATGTTATTATTTTATTATTTTTAGACAAAATAATTGATTAAATAATAGATTATTACAAGACTATAGTAAAAAGAAAATTATGGTTAGATCTAGAATAAACCTAAATATCTCTACCTAAACAGGATCTATATGGATTTGAAGGGATATTCTTCATTACAAAATGCTGAAGTATTGACAAACATTTACCATGTAATGGTATACTGAGCAATTGTCTCATTTAAATAATGCATTAAAAGAAGATATATTTCTGGGTAAAAAGTTGACTCTTTATTTTATTGCATCACAAAACCCTTTTTTTTTTTTTTTTTTTTTTTTTTTTGGTAAATACAATATAAGCAAAAAGATCTTTGAGCTTTGACAAAGAAAGCTCTTTCATGTATGCAATTTATTCTCCAGACTTATCACCTTCAAACTGTTTCACTTAATGCAACACTCTTTATCTAATCAGTTGTTCCAACAAGTTAGATAACAAAAATACCTCAAAGAATTTATTGAATCAAAAAGAAGAATTGTTCTTTTATGATGAAATACACAATTTAATTGAGAGGTTTTCTAATATCCATAGAAAGCCAGTGAAAATACTTTCATAACTGGATAAGGCATATGAATATTTTTACCATCAATTTATTAACTCAATAGTTTTTCTTTGCTCTCATCTCCTGGGGTTTTTAATCTTTTTTCTTTTTTTTTTCTTTAAAGAAACAAAGAATGTTCTTTAAAAGTTGTACGAATCTAATAGGTTCAGGTTTTGTGGAGTAAAATTAGAAGTGTCAACAGTTGACCTGAATTTCAATAATTATCTTTGGGAAAGAAATTACTCGGGTTAGCAATTTTTGATATCGGTCAAGTTTCACGGTTTAAAAAAATCTTGACTTTTTGTTGCTGGCTATGTATATGGTAAATTAGATTAAATTCTATGATCTAATAAAATTGATCTTCAAATTTTTGAATTAAATTTTAGTTAAGTCATTGACAGTGCTGTTGTTCTGAAGATATATCAAACAATGCTCATTAAAAGAGAAAAACTACTTCTAAAATATTCTTAATAACTTGTAAATTCTCAAATATTTTAACCACCCTTTTGACAAAGGGGTAAGACTCCTCCACCTCCAAAGAAGGCGTCTTAACTATAACATTAAACTTCATCTGATGGTGAGGCTCCTGTTCTGGAGCTGTGGCGAGTGGACCATATCTCTTTGTTGCTATTACTTTCAGGTCCACTCTACTCTGACCAGGAGTGGTAGTACTTGTTAGGGACCCACCTATGAGTCAAATAGTTTTGTTTAAGAATTATTTGTATTTGATCGGCCCATATGCAAAAAAAAAAAAAAAATCACCAAAAATGTAAATATGAACATACAATCAATGCAATTCCCTAACTTCAAGACATTAAATAACCCTAGATGGGTTGACATGCTGTTAAAATCAATAAATCAAATATCTTAAAATCATGTCAACACTACAATAAATCTCACTCATTCATTTAAGACTTAACTAAATATATCAATTGTTCTTCGTAACATGGTACTCTGTATAATCGTCTTGAAATAATTATATTGATTTGAAAGAATTTTTTTTTTCTTCCTATTTAACAATTAATTGTAGATTGCTGTCTTCACACAAGAAATCTCCACTTGTTCTTAATAACGTTCAACTTGTTTTTAGTAAGTATTTATTTATTTTTTAATTAAGCCACCATTTCTGGTTTCCTCTTTCAGATTTTTCCCACAAAGTCAGGAGAAACATTGACAGGGTTGGGTGCCTTTCTCATTTCAGTGTTTTATAAATTTAGCCTCACAACTTTGCAGATAATTAGGCCCCACAGATGATCCGTTTGATCTTGTTTTGCATATATTGACAGTAGTGCGGCCATGATTGTAAGGCTTTCCACTTTGGGACCCTATTAGTCGACTGTCAATGTTGATTCTAATGCAATGTAATCTATTTACCATATGCTTCAACAATTCTATTCCACTTTTTTTTCTTTTTTTTTTTTTCAAGCCCAGCTTAGGTTTTTAAGAAAAGCTGGGATATTATCCTTAGATGGATGGATGAGTGCATCATGGGTGTGTGGCTTTCCTCCTTTCTTCTTTCTGCTGTTTTCTATCTACTCCCCCCCCTCTTTCTCTTTCAATCTGTCTCAGATACCCTGCTGAGCTGCTAGTTATTATCATCTGCTTGTCGGGTTGTGTAGCTGTCTGTGTTAGGTCATTAATATCTTTGTGATTCCCAATTTGCCTCACAGGGGGCAACTTGATTGGGAATGCTTCTATCAGATTCTCTACATTTGACTTTTCAAGTGTTCTGTTTATTGTGAGTCATGTGCTTTTTCTCTCACCAGCACACACACCAAAGAATGTGCTGCTCCTCTTATAATCACAATGTTTTTTTAATCTAGCCTACATAGATTTGATGTCTTCCAGAATCCGCGGCTTTTACTTCATTTTTCCACAGTCTCTCTCTTCTTTTTAATTTTTATCTGAAGCATATGTACAAATCTTAATATCAAAAAGATTTTCATATCAATTGGGGAATTTATTACCTCTATTTTAGTTATTTCAATTTTGTTTGTGAGTGGTGGGTAGTAGATTAAAAATGATCGAAAAACAAAAATTCTCTTAAAGTTAGTAACAGTTTTTATTTTTGTTATGGAATGTGTTTTCTGTAGTTGGCTCTTTTTCTGAGGATTTTCTCTTCAGTCCATTCCATCTATTTATGTCACCATTACAGAATGTCTGCTCCCATTCTGTCTAATATGGTTTATAATCTGGAATTGCTAGCGGCACTAAAGAACTCAACTCTTCAAAATGATTTAGTGCCTGAAGAGAACAGCAGCAGCAGCAAATAGGTAATAGAATGAAGCAAATAGACGCCAGTAATTCATATCTGATTCTTGAATTCTACACAGGAGACATTGCTTTCCTCAAAGAATTTAGGATAATGATAAACAAATGTCTGTTAACAATGACTTGAAGGCCTGGAATCATTGAGTACCCTGCAGACTTTTGCAGAGCTGCATCCTGTTTAGCACTTTGACTATCTGACATTGTCTGTTTAGATATTCAACCATCTTTTAACTAGTTTAGATTATTATGAGCAAATCTTAGATTACTTTAAGATTCTTTTATCCATAATAACACAAATTATGCTGAGAAAAGTAATTCACTTCTACTCAACATATTTTATATTTTCTCTTCTATAAGAAGCTAATTATTTTTTTAAATCACTAGATAGATAATATAATCATGTCAATTCCCTTTATTTTCTGAACATGTTCAGTAGATATATAGAATTTTGAGTAAATTAACTTCAATTATTTTTGAATATGTAACTTTCCTTAGATTTCAATCTGTATTGATAATTGAAAAGAGTTTGTTCTCTATAAATGGTTAAACATTTTAATGTGCGGCTACTGAATTTGTTATGCATATTTATTGAGTGTTAAGTAAGATTTTAACCAAAAAATAAAAACTTAGTTTTTCATGGGAAAAATTAACTGGAAGCCATGTTGTTGCAAGGTGTAATTAATGAGACAGAATTTCAATTTCTAAATTTCACAAGAAAAAAATTAAGGAATTGTCTTACTAAAGTAATTATTCTTGTTTAATCAAACATTACATTACTAATCTGGTTTATAAATAGTTGATCAAGCTGAAGAATTATTATATAGTTTGAATCAGCAATATGGACAAAAAGCAAATGTTTAAATCAATCAATGAATAACTCTCTTAATCATCATTCACTTTAATCAAAACATTTAATTTTTCAAAGAACAATGGTATAAAAATATAATTAGTATACCTTTTTACTGCTATGTGGATTTAACTTTATGAGTAACAATTACTATTTAAAACTGTTCAATGTAAATTTTTAATCGACCACAAAGGTAACATGACTAGTCCTGCCTACTTACTCTTTGTAGTCAGGTACTCTAGCTAGTTTCAGTATATTCATGAACAGGAATTTGTTTTATCTGACTGTTGTTTTGTTTTATAGACTTCCTGTATTATCAGTTCAGGTTAAAAGTCTGGAAAGGGTAACCCAAAGCCAAACTTTTTTTTATCAAAATTTTTCTTATTTCCCAATGATACTTGCATTCAAAAAATAAAGTCTGCACACAATTGGCTTCAAGTTACCCTTTGCAACACTTTTAACCTGGACCATAACAGCCTTATCCTTTAAGTTATTTGAACTAAATCAAGACTAAAAAATCATCAAAATTATTCATATTGGCATTATTTTCATCAATGCATTTTGACAGTTCTTTAAGAAGCTTTTTAAATGAAAAAAAAAATGCCTATAACTGTTATTAAATTGTTACTGTAAACCTATCATGAATTATGCCTTAAACATATATTTGAATCTTAAGCCAATTTATCGGGGTTTTTTATCCTAATTTACTAAACTCCCTTTATACTTAAGATTTTTCTAGGATGAGTCACACAAAAATTGATATGCCATTAAACAAAAAAACCCAAACAAACAAACCAAACTAAAGTAAGTCAAAAGTTTCTCAATATTTTAATAGGTTAGTTTCTGGCACATATATCACATGACCAAAATAGTTCCAACTGTGAAAGGTACTTGCTATGGTTGGTAATATCATAGTAGTTGGTGTGTTGACACATTGTGTATTACTTTACTCTGTGTGTGATTTTGAAAGCTACACCAATGAATTAGCAACATAGACTAATTTGGGAACTTATGTTTTACAAATTTGAACTGGGCCAGAATGCCATGGAAGCAACTAAAAAACTATTTGTTGTGCAAAATGGTAAGGTGCAGTTGACCACAGTACAGTAACCAGGTGATTCAAGAAATTTTGCTTGGGTTGCAATAATCTTGATGACCAAGCAAAGACAGGTAGGCTTAAAGCCATGGATTCTGAAGCCATAGAGGCCAATCCATAGAGACAAATCTGGCACTTAGAGAGTATCAGGTGAGCTCGGTATCTTACAATCCAGCATGATTCATCACCTTCACAACCTTGGGGGCAAAAGCATCCAAAACTGTTGAATTGTGCCTCACATACTACCAAAATATTGCAACAACTTTTGACTCACTCTACTAGTTTTGTCTTTAAAAGAATTTTATCCTGTTCTTTTGAATGTCTAATTTTTATTACTTGTGTTAAATTTTAAAATGTTTTATTGAACCCTAACCTAGTTCCTTTGTTGGAGGAATTTTTATTTACCAATCTTATAATAAAATATTGAAGACTTTGGCCATTCTGTTTTTAATTGGTTTGCTTTTGAGTAAGCATAGAAATCCCCAATGGAGTTCTCTCTTTTTTTTTTTTAATTCAAACATTTATAGCACTAATTTAACTATCTTCTTTGGTGTTTTCATTTTGATTTTACAAGGAAGATGATAATATAAATTCAATTGTAAAAAATACCTTTACATATCTAAAACAGGATTTTTTTGTCATCCAAAATTATTTCAATTATTCCATGATAGAAGAAATTTTTCACTCTATGGGACAATCAAAGTATAAAAAACTAAAAATCTGTTTTCTGTGCTAAAAAGCAGCAGTGGCAGCTAATAGTTAATTTTATTATTTCTTAATGACCACCCATACATGTTTATTATAGATTTACTGTAAATAATAATTTTTAAAAGAATGTACCCTTTTCTATTGGATTCTAATTGAATTTATTTCTCAATTATTAAAGCAGTTAAAAGGAACATTTCAGAAATTAACAGCTATAAGAGCAACAACTTAAAAATCATAAAAAAAATTTTTTTAAACATTAAAACAAAAATTTCTCAAAAATTTTCAGATTCATGGTATATTGAATACTTTACAAAATATCCCATTTAATTAAATAATTTTATGTAGTAGACATAATCAAAATTTTCTCCAATCTTTCTTATTAATAGCAAAAAGGTTATGATAATGAAATTTTTTTTGTTAAAAATCCATGGAGTTACCTGATTAACTAGCTGTCCTTAATAGGATTTCTGCTCATCTTGTTCTGCTATAATTTCATTGGTTTAGGATTGAAACAAAGTAATTTTCTTATTGAATTTTATTTAAATCAAGCACATAGGCAATAAGTTATTTATTCATTTTAGTGTGTTTAAGTATATTTTTAATTGGAGAAGTTAGTGTTTAGTAATTATATGCTAATCTTTATGGCTATATTAATTCCCTTTGGGAACTAAATGGTATTGCATTGCTCAGCTATTGGCATATTTGTCAATGATTTTTATTCAGTCAAGGATTACATGACTGCATGTGAGCAGCTGCTGCAGAATTCTAAGGAAAAAAACAGGATACTATCAAAAATGTGGTAATTACTTCAATAAGTTTGTTTATGCAGATCTGAGAGTAACTTTTTTTTTTTTTTTTTTTTTTGAGGGGGGCATTTTGTAGCTGCAAAAATGCATTATATAAAATGTTTGATTGCTTGTAAGAATATATCCCTGCATTAATAGAAGAAGAAGAAGAAGAAAAGGGTAGCTTTTTAGTATTTAACTAATAGCAAGTGTAATATTACCAAATAATCTCTTGTTTGTTAAGAAACCTATAGAAGAGAAAACTACTACCATATTATGAGATACTTTAAACTTTTTCTATTGACAAAACTTTAATTCATTGAGTTAAACAATTTGATCTAATTTCATAATATCTAAAACAAACTTCTTGTTATACTATAAGCATCTTCATATGAATTTATTATTTCTATTAGATTTTTTTAAACACTGACACTTTTCTGTCAGTAATGGGTTTTGTAATCTTAACTTTTCATATTTGTGTGCGACTCAAACACCACGACCACCAACAACACCACTACTATCACCATAAACAAAAAGAGCATAAAACTGAAGAAAAAAAAAAGGGTTGAGCCATTGTACCTACTTATATAGCCATACAAATTTGTTAATATATCCTAATAATTAAGCATGGAATAAATCCAACAAGCCATCTTACTAGTGTTTGTGGATAGTAAATTGAATGTTTAAGAAGCCTGGCTTCAATTGATGGAGTTTGTTTTAGAAAGGGGGGTGGATGATGAGATAGCTTGCCTCAGAGGGAGAAAAAAAAAAGAGGCAAAGCTACTCAAGAGTTGCCATTGGTGATGATGAATCTTTGAAAACTTAGCAAAGTATGTTGCAATTGATGGATTGATAAGAAAATGTTACATTCCTCCTATTCCTCTTCCTCCTCTTACTACTACCCTGTAATTCTAATATTGGGGAAGGCAATGTCAAATAAAAAAGATAAAAAATGAAAAAAAGGAGCTGACTCTGAAAACTGCAAATAAGGTTGGCTGTATGTCATTATATGCTTATTGACATTACTGAAATACATTGGTATGTTAAGTAGAGTATAGACTTTAGATGAGGGTAGGAACTATTTTCAGTTCATCTTGTTGGCAGACAAGCTCTGTTTTCTGCCTAACACTTCTATATCGTTGTCATCATTCAGGGTTATCCACCCAAAATTGTTCACACATACATATTATCTATAGATTCATAGATATTAATCTATCAAGAGTAGGTGTTGTAGCTTATCTAGTTGAAACATTGTTCTTTAACTAGTAGTATTGGTGCAATCATAGCTGGTTAATATTTGAGTCTATGGACAGACTTTTAGATTTATAGTAATCTTTCACATCCAGATTTTCTTCAATTCATCTAATAATATAAAATCAATACTGTGTCAGCATCTAAATACTTATTCTTTGTTAAAAGGGAACATAAGTAGTTTTGGCTGAAATAGATTCATTCACAAACTAATTCTTCTTCATACACATTCATTTGTTACTTGTGTGTGTGTGTGTGTGTGTGTGTGTATATATATATATATATATATATATATATATGTGTGTGTGTGCACTCGTAGCATAATAGTTATTATTGTAAGAAGTGGACTTGGCGACCTGAGTTCAAATTCTGAACAAAACTTTCTACATTTCACATAGCACTAACACTTTTGGGAATTGGTATGAATACATGTATTCTTCCTCCAACTAATAGTAGAGCAGACTGGACTCTTTAACTTTGGATTGGCAACCAGTCTAAGAGAAGAAAAACTTTGACTTCAAACTATTTGTAGGCTATTCTTAACCAACACATGCTACATAAGTAGCACTCCTATGACTAAACCAGATATTGGTATGAATGAAAATATTATATATACATTTATATATAAGTTGGTATAGTGTAGACATAGTCAGTGGTGCTTAGTAACTGTCGGTTTCTCATCTATGTGATTATCAGACTGATGGTCTGTTAACTCTGTGTACACTATCCTGATTTAGATATATATGCTTAATCATAGATACTGATAACTCTTTATTTATAAATATAACTATTATATATAAATTTGTTGCCTAATGATGAAAAAGAGCATTAATTTTACTCACAATTATTTTTCAACATAACCTTCATTGACAAGGTATCTGATTCAATGCCAAATATTAATCACAAAGAGGGAAAAAATTTTGATTTAAAGTTTAACTAATAACTATTTATTAGTCTGTAGACTCATTAATCCACTCTTGTAGGTATCTATCCACTTGCTATGAGGGCAGAATGTAAAACATCAAATTTAAAGTGGTGACCCTCACATGTATGAGTATGAACAAAATTTGCTCAGGTTTGTCAGTACTTCCTTTTAGGGTGCATCAGACATCAAAGATTGAACCTGACACTACTCTGTTAAGTGCAATAGGCAGGTATAGCCTGATAAGATAGATTCTCCTTCAACGGAGTGATATATCTCTGGATATTGATAACCTCAACAGCACATTATAACACCTTTACACAGAATCATTCATTTAGCAATGCATAATTTTGTTATCCACCTATACTTAGTTTATCTCTCTTACAAATAAGGCTGCACATTTAGCAGTTATCATGTAAAAGAAAAAAATCTGAATTCAAATCATCTTTATTCCACTTAAAAATTGGCCTTGTGTTACATCCTGCTTATGGCAGCACCTGTGGGTACATACATACTAATAAGATATTAGGATTTGAATACAACTTACCCATTTCTATCACAAACTTTTATTTTATTCTTGATATCATCCAAAATTCTTGGTTTTCCCAATCTAAACTGAGCAAAGTTTTTTAAAATTTAAATAGCATAAAATAAATGTGTAATTTCCTAAAACACACAAGTTGCCAACATGTTTGTTTTTTTCTTATCAGCAGAAATTCATTTTCTTTCAGATTATTTTTCTCTTTAGAAAGAAAGTTTTTAAAAAAGTCATCAATTCTATATTTGTATCACTTCATTGTTAAGTAGTACATCACCCTAATAACATGACAGCATTATTCTAATTGGTTTTATGTCTGTAAAATCACAAGGACATTTTCATGGCATTTAACAAAATTGGCAAACATAAGTTCTGCATCTGTACAGAACAAATCAGATTTAGTGGGGGGGGGGCATTATCAACAAATCTTTGTCTAGTCAGCTGGGTCTGTAGAATACACCAACTGCATTTCTGCAGAGGGGTATGGAACCTCACACCCCACCCAATGAGTATCCTGGATATGACACTAAACAATCTGATGGTGAGGCTCTAGTAATGCTGGAGCTTTGGGGAATACAGATTACTCCTTCACTGTCATTGCTCCCAGGTCCACTCTAGCTTGGAGTGGTAGTGCCTGATAGGGTCCTATCTATGAGTCAAATAGAATTGTTTGACATTTAAAATGAGTGCAAACAAATGACTTCTGCTAAATTGAATTGTTAAAAATAGAACTGTTTGATCATTTAACTGTGTACAAATGAATGAGTAATATTGAATAGAATTATTAATGTTAAATAGCAATACTTGAAACTCTTAAACTAAATTAAACTATTGGTATTGTATAACAAAGCTTGGAACCATTTCACTGTGTACAAATGAATATATATTGTGGATTAATTAGTGTTAAATAGCAATACTTGTAACCACTTCACTGTCTTCAAACAAATGATTAATATTGAATAGAATTATAAGTGTTAGATAGCAATAATTGAAAGCATTTAACTGTGTTGAAACAATGACATTACTAGTATGCAAACAAATTAGTTCTAACTCATTTAAAAATGAAATTACAGGCAAACTATTCACTTACAAATCATATGTATATCCATTTAAATGTGTGCAAAAAAATGACTGATGTTAAATTGTTACTGTTACATTGCAATACTTGAAACCATTTAACTGTGTAGAAGGAGGAGGAGGAGGAGCAGAAACCCTAAACAAACTTTGGCATATCTGCCCACAAAATCTGACTCTGACTAGTCTAGCAAGATGCTGCAACTTATGCAACTGCCACCAGTTGTCTCAGACTTTCTGTGCTACTGCAGTTCCACTGTTCAAGTCAAGATAGTGATGGTAATATACATAATCCTCTCAAGAAATGTAATCTGTTCTTTTCTATAGGCTTCCATATTTTCCTTTAAACAAAAATGAGAAAAATTGAGATGCCATCTTCAATATCTATGGACTATCTTGATGATGATGGTACTGTTTAACAGTATTTACCTTAACCAAATATGAAATCATAGTAAGTGAAATTGATAAATTGACTAAGACTAAAATGAAAACATAAATATAAGTGAACATTTACAATATTTGATTGATTAAATCACATTTACTTTGAAAGATATCAATTACACTTTTGATATTCAAGAAATAAAGGAAAATAATCTGTATATTCCATACAAAATATAAATCACTACAAATTTATGAAATATTATAATGTTGTATAATAATTATCATCATAGGAACTGGATTCTGCAACCTGAGTTCAAATCCTGCACAAAGCTGTTTACATTTCACTTTGTACTAATAACCTTGAGAAAAGCATGAATCCATGTCTTTTCCTCCTTCCGGTCTGGGTAAAAAAATCGGGTAGACTGGACTTTTAGCCTTTGTATAGCAACCTATCTCGTAAAAAGAAAACTCTGAATTCAAAACAGCTTTACTCCACTGAAGAATTGACCTTGTGTCATATTCTGCTGGTGGGGAAGGGGTTTGGGTAAATACATGACAATTGATGATCAGACTCTGTGACAATAAAACCAGAATCAAACAGGAGGGGTCAAACTCTATCATAATCAAGCACACTGGCTCCATGATCACTCAGTTATTTTGCCCCAACTTGTCAATGGATAACAGATTCTGAGAGATGTGAGTATTATACAAGCTATAAAAGGGTATAACATTGGAAATCATTGGATGCAGTCAGGCAGACAACCTGCTCTCATCTTATGCTGGGCTAATGGACCTCGTAGATCAATGACCAAGATCAAATAGTTCAGTTAGAAAACTATTGCTGCTTATAAGTGTAATGTTTATTGACGAGAAAAAATAGCTAACAAAAGATTACTGTGACTCTAATTCAAACCATATGTCCAAACCACATTGCTCTTCACGCAGGTAAACAAGGGGCATATTCAACTGAGGTTGGATCTCTGGCCTCAGTGTTCAAAACCTAAAATCCTGTTAACATAGCAACTTTTAACATTAGATCATCAAGTTCAATAAATTAGCTACCTCAGCTTACAGTATTTGCAGTGCTGAGCAGAATATAGATATCATATGTATAAAGAAACATTGATATTACCATCATGAGTTAGAATTGAAATACTAAAATCCAAGAAATGAATGGATATTTGTGTTGGTATCTGCATGGAAAATCTTTCTCAATGTCGCCATTGGAGGTAAAGGAATGCTTCTCAGTTCTTGAGCCTTAAAATCACGAAGTAGCAAACAGAAATCCAACTGGGAATGATGTGTTCTACTTTCAATGGCAACCCCTGTACAACAATTGTCTCTTGCTACAGTCCTACTAATCCTATTTACCAACCCCTCCGCTCAGGCAGGATATGACACAAGGTCAATTTTTAAACGAATTTTAACAGGTTTGAATTCAGAGTTTTCCTTCTCCTAGACTAGTTGCCTCACCAAGGATGAAGAACCCAGTCTGTCCTACTATTTACCCATAGCTGGAGGGAGAATAATTGGATTCATACCTTTCCCAAGGGTATTAGTGCTATGTAAAATACAATCATTCTCGTCCAGGATTTGAACTCGAGTCACTGTGTCCATTTCCTACAATGATAACCATTACACCACAGGCACCTTTAATGAAATGTTTGGAGAAAAAGCTCAATGGGAACTATGCAATAATGCTGTGTGCTCTTCTGAACAAATTTTTAAAGTAGCACCCCACAAAACAGCAGCTGTATGACCGCTTACCACTCATCTCACAAACCATCAAAGTAAGACGAACAAGACATGCTGGTTTCCACTGAAAAAGCAAAGATGAACTCATAATTAGTGTTCTCCTATGAACTTCAACACATGAACACACTAGTGCTCACTGACCAGCAAAGACTTACATTAGTTCTGTGTGGACACCAGATGCCGTTTAGAGGACCTGCTTGGAGCAATGGTCAGTAGGGTTGGCTGGAGTTGTGCTAACATTATAATATTAAAATTGTAATGCTTTCTCTTCAATGTGTGTGTGTGTGTGTGTGTGTGTGTGTGTGTGTGTATGTATATATATATATATATATATATATATATAATCATGTTGTGCCGCTAGCACAGATATCCCTGACCCCCTCTCGCCACTTCTCCCTATCGTTCATCGCCTCCGGCAGGTCTTCAAGGCTACATCCCGTATCCTCACATAGCTGCTGTATATATGTTCGAGCTGGTTGTCCTGCTTTTGCTCGGCCATATGTAGAGGTCCATTGGAGTACATCACTTATGAGCTCGTCCATGCTTGTCCAGCAGTGTCCTGCATATCTGGTTCGTCTAACCTGGATAGTTTTCGTGATGGGAGGCAGGTGGCTGTATAGTTGGTGCCTTGTGGGGTGTTGCCACCAGGACTTGTTCAATATTGCTCACAACATTCTTGTGTAATTGCTGTCCAGCTTCTTCTCCAGCCATTTAGTTAGCGTCCAAGTAATGCATCCATACAACAGTATCGATACGACCGCTGCCTAGAAGAAACTGCGTTTCATTTTATTGGTCAGGTCTGACTACCATATGATCAAAATTTGTAAAATTGAAGGATGTGTTTTGTGGTCTTCTAGAACAATACAAAATAATTTTAGAGTTTATTGAAATTATCATTCCTCTCTTTCTTTGCCCTCATAGCCCGGTTAGCCAGGCTTAAAATATGCTGATTGCATCCTCTGCTGATAGGTCAACCCACCACCACCACAAAAAAGGTGTCCTAGGTATGACACTAAACTGCATCTGATGGTGAGGCTTCAGTTCTAGAGATATTGGGTGTAACCCTATATTGCCTTTACACCCAGGTCCCCTCTGACCTGGAGTGATAGTACCTGTTAGGGTTCAATTTGTTGGTCAAATAGATCTTTCTAAAGATTAATTGTATTCCATAGGACCATGTGCAAAAAAAACCCTCTTAAGAAACAACTAAACAAAAAATGTTGATATAAATGTACAATGAATGTGATTCCCTAACCTCTAAATATAAAATAGTCCTAGACTGTTTGACATGCCATTGAAATCAATCAATCTTTGCCCTTCTTGTTCTCTCTTATCTCTCCATTATTTTTTGTCCATCCATATCTTTATTTGAATATAAATCATGGATTAGTTTTAAATACAAAACCCAAATAAGGAATGCATCCTCTCAGTTATCTTTCTTTGGCTTGTTTTTTTTTTTTCTCTCTCTCTCTCTCTCATGAATTGTAATCTATTTCAATTTTCATGTTTTTCTATGCTTACTTGCTTTTTCAATCGTTTGTTCAATGTCTCTTAATAAAGCGGCCAGCAAATCTCTCTCTCTCTCTCTCTCTCTCCAGAAAGTATTGCATCAATTTGAATGTCTTCATAAGACTTTTTGAATGGAAACCCAGAATTTTTTTTTTTTTTTACTGACACTTCAAATTTTACTAAAAAAAACTGCTGGAAACAATTTACAGATTCTAGAAGGCTTCAACAATCATGTTATCCCCAAAATGTTGACTGTGTGTGGGCTTCAATCAAAGGAAATCAGAGAACGAAACAAAGGTATCATTTTAGCTTTTCATAGCACACTTATAAATCTACTCTTGAATGGTTCATCTAGAAGAATTAGTGATAAACAACCAAAACATTTTTTTTTTAAATTGTGAATATTCAAAGGGAGATTTACACAACTTTGATTCTGTAGATTTTACTTGTACATCAATGAATAATATGGTGCAAAAGATAAAAATGATCCATCTTTGATGAGGAAATTTAAACACTGGGTATTTAAAAAAAATGTTAACATTTCTTTAGGAGTTGCTTTATATTATGATTTTAAAGTCTCCACCATCCCTATCAATATGGGTTTTTTTTGTTTTTTTAATTACATGTGGAAGATTTTATAAATGTGTTAACAGAAATGAAGAACATATGGAGACTAAAATTATATCATAAAGGTATTTCTATAATAATGTTAACATTTTTTAATCCCCCTGTACATAAAATCAAAAACAATATCTGTGTATGTTGTATCATTCTTGTGAATCTTAGAAAAACATTTGAATCTTTGATCACTGGTTCTTCATCCACTTTATATAGGATTTCATCAAAATTCTACTTGGTGGGTGAGACATTAATATATTTCCCACTGGTATCAGTGATCAAGTAAAAGCCAATATTTCAAATCTTGAATTTTCCAAGCTGACAGGTTTTCCTCACTTTCCCAAAATGATACAATGCAATCTTCCTATCCCCATTTGACCTTATGCCATACACTAAACTAAGCTTTTAAATAAGTCATAAATTTTTTGTTAACTTTTTTAATAAATTGCCATGTGCAGAGTATGGCACAAGGTCAATTTCTAAGCTGCTTTGAGGGGGGGTGTCCTCGTGGTGTAATGTTAAAGCGATGGACTGCAGAATCGTAGTACGCGAGTTCGTACTCCAGTCGCACTATTACGTTCACTTTCGGACAAATACCCTTGGGAAAGATATGAACCCCGTTATCCTCCCAGCTATGGGTTAAATAGTACCACAACTGTTCTTTCTAGGAGAATGGCTTTGGCATTAAATAACCTAAAAAGAGTTGATATGCCATTAAACAAAGCAACCAAACGAAACCTAAGCTGCTTTGAATTTAGTTTACCTACCCCTAAACAAGGCTAAAGAATTCTGTCTACCCTACAATTTACTCATACCCTTTTGGCAAAAGGTATGGACTTCCTTATGCGTCCAGCTATAAGTTAAATATTACCACTACTGATTAAATAACTTTTGAAAGTTGATATGCCATTAAAATAAAAATAAAAACCAAACCTAATTAATGAAGTAAAACTATTTAAAATTCCATCCTTCTCTCACTTTTTTTTTCTTGAAGAAATTCAATTATCTTATAGTCTCAATGAAATGAATTTTTTAGGATTTATTAAATCACAATTAATCAGAAGTGAGAATTTGGTTTTGAAGGCTCATTTGTTCTTATCAAAAAGAGACATTTTGAATTTTTTTAAAAATATCAAAATACCTTCAATTATTGAATTACCAAAATACCAAAAACCTGGCATCTGTCTGATTATTCATTTAAATATTCATCTCTCCATCAACATTGCCAACACCTTTTACTATCCCATCTACAGAACTATATTCATATGACTTGGAATTATTTCTTCCCAAATCTAAGCAAACTGTCAATTCAAAAAAGTAAAAATTACATTTTGAAGTAGATTGCTTCTTCTCTACTTGATTTCTTCTGTTCTCAGGCTGTCTCAGTCTTTATAGCCATCACTCCCTGGTACACTCTGGCCAAGATTGGTAACACCTGATAAGATCCTATCAATGGGTCAAATAGAACTGTTTGGCACTTTAACTGTGTACTTGGACATTTAAACTGAGTGCAAATAAATGATTTATACTAAATTATACTTAATTGAATTGTTATTATTAAATAGCAATACTTGAAAACATTAAACTGTGTGCGAACAAATGATTTATAGTAAATAGAATTATTCATATTAGATAGAAATAAGTGATACCATTTAACTCTGTAAAAAAAATTAGCTCAGACTCATTTAAAAATGTTATCTACAAAATATGTTTAGAAATCATGTATCTAATATATATGTATTAAAAGGATTTGGCATTAAATAACCTACAATGGTTGATATGCCATAAAACCCAACCCAACCAAATCCTATATATTTAATATATATATGTATAAAGAAGATTTGGCATTAAATAACCTACAATAGTTGATATGCCACCATACCATATATATATATATATATATATATATATATATATATATATATATATATATATATATAAAGGATTTGGCATTAAATAACCTACACTGGTTGATATGCCATAAAACCCAACTCAACCAAATCATATATATTTAATATACATGTATAAAGAGGATTTTGCATTAAATAACCTACAATGATCGATATGCCATAAAACCTAACCTAACCAAATCCTCATCATCATGTCACACTGCCAGCACAAATCTCCCTGATCCTCTCTCACCACCCGTTTCTATTATCCATTGCTCCCGGGATGTCTTCCAGGCTATATCCTCTATCGGCACAGCAGTTGTATATAGGTTCTAGCTGGTCGTCCTACTTTGCTTGTCCATGTGAAAGAGTCTGCTGGAGTATATCGCTTATGAGTTTGTCCTTACTTCTCCAGCAGTGTTCTGCATGTCTGGTTCGTTTAACTTGAATAGTTTTCGTGATGGGTGGTAGGTGACCATACGGCTGCTGTTTTGTGGGGTGTTGCCTTCAGGACTTGTTCAATACAGCTTGCAGCATTCTTGTGTAATTGCCGTCAAGCTTTTTCTCCATATGTTTAGTTAGTGTCCATGTAGTGCATCCATATAGCAAGATCAACATGACCGCTGCTTTGAAAAAAATATATGACCGATAGCTTATCAATAGCTGTCCATTCCTTTGCTAGTTGTGTGTTGATGTCTTTCTCTGTTGATGAGACACTGCTTCCAAAGTAGGTGAACTTGTCCACTAGTTTCAAAGGCCCACTGTTTAGTGTGGAGATTTCGCCTCTTTGATTAAAGCACATGTATTCTGTCTTGTCTGCATTGATATGGAGGCCTATGCCATCAGCTGCTCATTCCAGACTATGTAGCTGGGCAGGTGTATTTACCAGATGTGCTATGTCATCTGTGTAGTCCATGTCTGTAATTGTTTGTGCAGGGTATCTTCTGCTTCTTTTCTTTGCCAGCTTGAAACTGCTTTCTTTTTATTAAATCTATAGACGTTCTAATCATGTAGTCTAGGCTGATGATAAACTGGTATGGGGCTAATGTGCCTCCTTGTCGCACACCTGCTACAATATCGAAGTAGCCTGTGTCTCCATCTGGTGAGCGGACTTTTACTTTCATGTTTTTATATAGCATCATTATGGTTGTGACAGTTTCTTTGAGGAGGCCATAGGCGGGAAGTATTTGCTCTATTTTCCCTCTGTGTATGGAGTCAACTGCCTTAGAGAAGTTGACTAATAATATTGTTGCCTCAAGTTTTTTGCATATACACCTTCTAGAATTCGACAGGTAGTCAAAATTTGTGATGTCATAGATCAATTTTATATGTATAAAGAGGATTTAGCATTAAATAACCTACAATGGTTAATATGCCATAAAACCCAACCCAACCCAACCAAACCTTTGAGTCAGAAAATGAAGTAATATTTTCTGTTTCAATCTTTTTCTTATTCTAATTTCAGCACTAAAAATGTTTTGGTCATTTTAAAAAATTATTATTCATTAAAGGAATTTTGCTAATCAAACTTGTAAACTAACTTTTTTTCTTCTTCTTGTATTTACATTTTTTGGCACGCTTAAAAGAGAAAAGAATTATGCAAATATTATATCCAGTGTGCTGATATTATTACTTTGAGGGCAGTATATCTTCCAAAGCTTAAAATGGACAGATATAGGTGTTAGATGAGTTGCAATGAGTAGTAATGTTCTGAATAATCCTTCTAAACCATCAGCAGCAGCAGCCATTTTGTGTCTAGTTTTTCCCAATTCTTTCCATGGTGTTATTGATTGTACCAGCCACTGGTGTCTTTTCAGTCAACTCCATTTTCTCATTTCTTTTTCTACTACATTTGTTATTACTTGGCCACCATTCTTCTAACTTTTTGCATTATCTCTTATACTTCCTTTTAGCAATATATCTCTTGTCTATTTTTATTATTTAATGGCTTCTTTAATATCTCTTTTCTTTATCTCTACTCTAATCTATGTTAATCTCTTTTTATATCTTATGAGTTATTCTTAACAACTCAATGGAAAAGGGCCATGCTATGTGACTGTGATTTTTTTTTTTTTTTTTTCTCATAATTTTTTTAGTTTCCACTTTCTATTGCCTATGCCCTTACTGATATTACACCAGGATTAGATATTTTACTCATTAAATATTGAAATACCTATCTTAAACCCATAAAATATGGTAGATGGAGCGTTTGTGTATGTTGTAAGTTTTTTAAACTAAGGATAGAATTTAAGATATACATTTTCAGTGTGTTCTAATGACTTTATACTGCTTCATATTTTCAAAACCTTAACACAATCATTTCTTAACCTTTATCAATCAGGCTAGTTTATTCTTGTTTCTTTCAAATGTGTAATCATGTGAATACAAGTGGAAATATTAAGAGTTGCATCTTTAAGAGCATTTGTTTGAAAATAATACAAATACACATCTTTATTTGTAATGTCTTAAACTTTTAAGTTTCTTAAAATCTTTAACACTAATTACTTGATTATTCAATTTTTTTATTTCATCTTTGTCTATTCTTTTCTGCTCATTGAAGCAGAGCCAGGTGATAGAAAATGGCGGCTGAAAAAAGCTCAATATGATAAGAACAACTTTGAAGACTTTGTTATGAATAGAAAATGAGAACAGCTCATAAAATTGACTTCAACTGTCATTTCCCTATGCAATGTTTCTCTAAAAGATGTTTCAAAGTTGAAGAGAAAGTTAGCACCCTCCTGATTTCATACATAGTATTGAGAACTTATTACAGCAATTTCAATTTCTTCTTTGAAACTTTAATAATGCTAATTTTAATTGAAAAATTAGTTGTTTTAAAAAATATTTTTAAATAATTTGTAGTAATTCAAGTAATTTTAAAACATTAAAATTATCAGTTTAAGTAAATATAAAAATAAATCTTTTAAAATGATTTTTCAGATGTTTTTTTACAAAGTGTAATAAAAACATTGACTGGAAACTCCCCAAACCAAACAATGATTTATTTTTATCACATTATTCCAATTCATATTATTTTTAACATTGACATTTTGAATAGAATTTTAACTGATTTCTCTTGAGATTTATCTTTAAAGAAATGTAAATATTTTTAGTGTTCAAATGAAATCTATGAAAAATATTATCCTATGAAAGAAAATAAGAAGATTGATTTACTTACAAAAAATATTTTTAACATTTTTTTCTTACAAGATATCTTCATAAATAAATAAGTGCTGAAAATATTGAAATTAAATAAATAGGTGGTTTATGGTTTTCAAGGTGTTCGTGGCCCCAGATTGGGAACTTCAGTTGCAAAGAAAATGTTGTCACCCAAAAAAGTTATATCAGCATAAAAATGTTGTACACACACTGACTAAATAAAAGAATTAGAGGGATCATTAGCCCTTAATGGTCAATTTGGGGTGAGCTTTTTCTTGCTTCATTGTATGAATTCATTTATTGAATCTGGGTGACTTTCTGTCTTTGGTATTTTATAAAAACCTCATCTATGGCTTGGATTTCAGTAAGGCAAAATTAGACCTATAAAAAAATGTTATTGTGTTAGAAAATTGAATTAATGATTCTTCTTAGCTTTATACTTGACAGTTCAAGAAAAATTTTTAGTAATATTAAAAGAAAAAAAGTACATTTGCTACACTTTGCATTAAAAAATTAAACTGTTCAAAATTTAAAGATTTAAAAACCTGAAAAACATCTTAAACCTAAAAAAAATGAAAAAAATGTTATGAAAACTAAAATATAGCAAACATATAAATACAACATTTTCATGATTGATTTAATGAAATTATGTTCTGTATGTTTATTTTGCACCAACTTTTTATGTACAACTTTTCTTTTATAGCTGACAACTAATTCAATAAGGTACAGAATACATAGTTAAGGTCTAAATGGCTAATTTTAGACTTTAGCTTGAGTTAACTTTCTTAGAGGCTTGATTAATTGCTGTGGCAATAAAGAATATTTTAACAAAAGATGAATGTTTTTAATCTAAATTTATCAAATATTTATTCTTCATTTTTTGATTTTTGATTATTGCATGCCTTGTAATTGTAATATATATCAATATTTCCATAGCCTAATGATAATATATTTGTTTTACAAAACAAAACAAATGCTTTTCAACCTGATCACTTTCCTTATCAACACACTTCAGTAGCAAATAATAGTCATTATGTAAATTATAATTATATTTCAAATAAAAATTGCTCTGTTGACAAGACTTATTACATGTTGACTGTACCTGCAACAGAGAAGCAAGATTCCTCTCCTTTATGCCCAAGAAAAGAGGTTTCCTGATTAATGACACTAAATTGTATCTGGTGATTAGATTCTAGTTCTGGAGCTCTGGGAGTATAGTCATTCCCCTTGTTGACACTACTCCCAGGTTCACTCTGATCTGAAGTGGTCATGCTTTTGGTCAAATAGATCTATTTGAAAATCATTTGTATTAGAGAAGAATACTTGATATCAAATAACTGTGTGCAAAAAAAACTCTGAAGAAACTACACAAAAAATATAAATGCATAATGCACACAATTCTCTAACCTCTTGGCATAAAATAATCTCAGATTGGCATGCTGTTAAGATTAGTCAGTCAAAATTCAGCTGATAAATATATCAAACTTCAGACTTAGTAATCCACCATGTGTGTGTGTATATATATATATATATATGTGTGTATATATATATATATATATATATATATATGTATGTATATATATATATATATATATATATATAAAATCAGTAATTCCACAGCCTAATGATGGAAAAAATTATTTTATATAGTATATTTTTCATCATAATCTCCTTATTTGTCAATGGACTTAATTCAGTCATGAATTATAATAATATAATCATATAGTTTCAACAGTATGAAGTAAAAATTTCAAATCAAAATTTACCTCATAACTATATGTCTGGTTGTTTTATTGACCCCTCCAACCATACATACAAATGTAAATTATTTATATTCCTCTACTAGTTTAGATTCACCCTTTGAATCTATATCTTCATAAACATTGATTTATTTATTCTGTATAAAGAACTTATTCTTACCCATTTGTTTTATATATATATATATATATATATATATATATATATATTATAGTTATCTAAAAAAACTGACATGGATTAGGTTACTGTTGCTGACTCTTACATCAGACTCTCAGTCTACAACTCTTTTTTCCTCTTATTCTTTTTTCTTTTTTTCTTCTTTTGATGTGCTTTGTTATTTATGTTTTTATTTGAAAATATAATTACTTGTGTTTGATTAATGGATCTATTGGTTCTGATTATTGGTTTCTGTGTCTGTGAACCTACTACTTGCTGCAGATCTATAATTAAAAGGTTTCTTTCTTTCTTTCTTTATTTTATTCATTTATCTTTTTATTCACTTTTTTTAAAAATGTTTTTTATTTATTTATTTTATTTATTTTATTATTTTTTTTGGTTTCTTTTGTCCTTGTCAGCTTTGTTGGCGCTAATTTAGGAAATGTCTTTTCATAGAATGCCACATCCGGGCCAGATTTTCTTGTTAAATGAAAAATGGGCCTGCAGAGTCAGACTCTTAAAGAGGGAGGCTCCAAAGTAATTAGATTGGATTTCCTCAACATCTTCTTTCACATTCACTTATTTTAATACCTTTTTCATGCTTCTTTTAATACAACAGCAACCATACTTAATATTTTGAGCACTGTGACCACTTTATCCCCATTTGCATTTGACTCAGTCATTTGTTTAAGCTAATATCTTTTACTTAAATTCTTTGAATTCTATGTTAGTGTGTGCAGTAATTTTATACCACTTAAAACATCTGCTTTTAAAAAATTTAATTGTAACCTATTTGTATAGAAAATAAAATTACTAGTTTTATTTTTCATCAGGTGTCACTAACACATTGTACAGTAGGACTAATGCCTCACCCTATCATAAGAATTTTTTTTTCTCCAAATATTCAAACAATAATGACAGCTTATGTTTTTGAAACTCAGCCAAAGTTTCTATTAAATATTTAAATTTGATTTTCACTGACTAGCTGAAATTTGATTTATAATATTGAAAAACTAAAGAATGTTTAAATTTGGAAGGAGGAGTTTTTTGGAATATAGAATTCTCTTGCTATACTGTTCTTTTTGTTTGTTTTATATAAAGAAAAACATTCTGATGAGAATATACAAGATGAGAAATCATATAAAATGAAAATAGCTTAGGTGGTACGTTACACTTACCACTGTGTTAAATTTCTGGTTACAAAGTAACTTACAAAATTACAAATAATACTACCTCTTTATACCTTGACCTAACTCCTTATTCATTTATCATCACATGAATTTGTAATTTAGATGCCACTCCTTACCATTAACGTCAGATTTCTATTAATTTGTCTTCCTATAACTAATTCTCAAATAATAGGTGACATCCATTATGGTTTATTACAGCTCTTGTTTGCAAATTTTGTATTGGATCTCAGGTGAATTGTGTGCAATGGTCCCTACAATCATTATATTCTTTCAGCAAGTCTCTTCATAAAATAACTTCCTTCCTCCTCTTTCACCTGCTCTTTCTGGGTTTTTTTCAAGCTGAAATTTCTACTGGGTTTTATGCTTCCTTGAAAATATATACACTCAACCAATTTTCCTTTTTATTGAATACTGAAAATTGTTATTAGATATTAAACAACTTTTTTTTCTCCAAATAGACAAGCAAATTGGTTTTTCTTTTCCTAATTTCAAATGTTAATGCCCTGTTATATAGGTAAAGAATATGCATGTTATATGTGTCTCAAATTGATCGAAAGACTGTATAAAAGGTAACATTTTAATCCTAAATGGACTATTTCAATAAGCAAAATGTATTTATAAAACTAAATCTTTCCTCTGTATAACTGATTTTATGATTTTGGGGATACAAAATGGTTCACTTATGACTGAACATTGATTTTATGGTAGCATGGAAGAAATGTATGATAATGCTGCCTGTTTTTATATACTGTATATGTAGAAAACTTGACAAACAGAGTTGTCCAAAAGGGATGAACATTTCGATATTAATATACCATCACCAGGATTTTTAAAAGGTGACATTAAGTGTTGGAGGAATAACTATGGATGTTTAATAAAATGCAGGAAATAATGGAGGAAATATATAAACAAAAAAAAAAAACATACAACATTCAATCATTAAATCAGCATTTATATATAAACTCAAATAGAATTGGTCATATTCCTCTGGCTGGTGATAATGATTTTTTTCAACCTAAAACCATACCTTATCTCAGTCATCACCTGATGAAGGGTTTGTTGGTGACACTGCTGTTTTTTTTGTTTGATTTTGTTTTTTCAGCATATGCATTTAATATTCTTACCTTATTTTCTTTCTTTGTTGAATTCTACACTTACCTACCAATTCTATAAATTTAGGTTCTTAAAAATTTATACATTCATTTCTTTTGAAATTGTATTTTTTTTTATGAACTTTTCTATATTAAAAATCCTGTTAAATCTTTAATGAAAAGTGACATAAAAATTCTTAATTTCTGCATTTAAATTTTTGTATTAGTGGTTCACAATGTATTCAAAAGAACTTTTTCTATTATAATTTAGATTATTGTTGTTTTGTAACTCTTAAGCAATTTTGAAAGTTTAAAAATTAGCTTCTAATCCAAATTCTACCATTTACAATGTTTGTCATGTGAAACAATCAATTATAAAATAATGCTGGCAAAATCCACATTAGTTGACATTTTTTTTGTTTACATCATTGTCACTATATTCTTTCATGATAAAGAACTGTAAAATTCTCTCTCTTTCACACACATACATAGACACATCTTATGTTTTTAATATGTATCATTCTAACTGAATTAATTTAAACTTTTTGAGTTAAAACTATAAATATGGATCTTACCTGTTCACTGAATGTTATTATGAAACTAAAATCAAAAGGGGAAAAGTTCCTAATATTATTGTTTGGAAAAGAAAGAAAAAAAAACATTCTCTAATTGTTTTCTTCTTAAAGATGTGTAAGTTATTAATTTACCAAAATAGAATACTTTTTTTTTATTCTTTTTATATAGAGCTTTCACATTAGCCAATAACATTTTTTAACCTGTTTGTGATTAATAGGAGATTAAACAGAATGTTTTAGGTCATTTATTTAAAATCAAACTAACTTTGTTATAATAAACATTATTTTTCTTTCTTTTTTCTGAATAAAAGGAAAAAAACGTTTTTCAAACTTTCAGATAATTTTCTTCTTTTGCTCTCCACTTATGATAAAGGGTGAAAGTTGTTTTATTTTTAGTGTTTTTTCTTTCTTTTTTCTTCCATTATATTATGCAGGCAAAAATGTCTTTATGATAAGACTTGTAGCTGTGTGTAGAACTGTAATGTTTTGTTTTTTAAACCTTTTCTGATTGGAAATAAATATCCAAATATTAGGTAACTGGCTTTTTGCAGTGCTTTTTATCTTTTACTTTTAGTTTTCATAAATACTGCAAAATGTTTTCCCAAATAGCTTATATAAATTTAGGATGATTGACACTTTTTTTTTTTTTTTTTTTTTTTTTTACTTCTGAACAATTCTTTCTACCTATGTGCTACCAACTCCATTCTTCATTCCTGACACTAGTTTCCACTATTCACAAACAACTTTTTGCTCTCACCATAAATGATAATCTTACTTTCAACCTTTAGAAAGCAGAAAAATCTTCTGTCTCTCCCTACACCCATAAAATATGCAAATTCTAAGTTAGAAAAACTTTAGTGCAGTACATTTATTTATTACTCATGAGTATTTAGCCACTGTTAGTTGCCCTTAGTTCATTTGGTTACAGAATTATTATCTTGAGATAGCAATGTACCAATGCTAAACACTGCAAATGTTGGGAAATATTGCTCCAGCATAGTTTACAGTTTAGAAGTAAGGTAATCAAATTGATGCAGCATTTTGAACCAAATGCATATTGCTATCTAATATTCTTTATGCCTTCTATTATTATGATCTTCATATCTGTGCACTCACATCATTATTATGTGAGTTACAAGGATCATTCAATAAATAAGGGGAATTCTTTTTGATTGAGAAGAGATCTATTATATATACAAGGATCATTCAATAAATAAGAGGATTTTTTTTTCTTTTATAAATGTAAACTCAGCATTGTTTGGAATTGGTTTATAGCTAAAATGATTTTAATCTTTCAGAAATATTTCTTTTAGAACTTACAAAATGGCAGCCAACTAGAGTGCTTCAGGCTTGAAGAGAGGTTTGTCATTAAATTTTTGGTGGCTGAGAAGTGCAAACCATGTGAAATTTACAGAATGTGTGATGTGTATGAAGAAGTAGGTTTTAGTCAAAAATCGTTTTAAAAAAATGGTCTAAACATGAGATTGCCATCACAAGTCCTTGTTGAAAAGACTAACCATGAAACGTAACTCTCTGTTAAAGAAAATGTCCCTGGCACAATGGTCAGTAAAGGTCATGCTGACACTCTCCTTGTATATGAAAGGACCCAGAAGATGATTTCCTTGAAAAAGGTGCACCTGTAAAAGGTACTTCCTACTGTCCACTCCTTGGGCAAAATTCACCTTATTTATTGAATAACCCTCATATAATTTTTGTATTTTACTACAAATTAAATAAAATATGCACAATTTTACTGTATATAGTAGATTAGAAAAGAAAAATTAATTCTTTTAGTTTAACAATTTTCAATTATCAGTAATCAAAATCTTAAATTTCAATAAAATCAGTTCTGTCATTCATAAATGTCAAAGACAACATTAAATGATTTTATTACTATTACTACAATGACACACTCATTGTAGTACTAGTAGTACCAATAGCTGTTATAGCAACATTAAGGTCTTCTCTTTACTATATTCAACTGTTGAGTGTGAATATGAATCCCACTCTTTATAATTTCACCAATTTCAATAATTTTTCAGTTATCAAATTCTCCAAAGCTATTTTCTACCCAAATTCTGTTAAAATTGGTCTTGTTACATTAAAATGCTAACATTTTACTCTTTCATATATCCAATTTTCCATTTAAGTAATATTGATGACAAATAATTTGATTCTAAAGAATGTTAAAGAATCCTAAAGCAATTGCCTTTTGCTTGACAATTCATACTATATATATATATATATATATATATATATATATATTATATAATGATAAACCTTCCCTATTACTCTATTCTCTTCCTTTTTTTTCTCTGTTGTGCAAGCAGCAAATTTAAAGTCAATATGTATTTTATTTTTTTAATTGCATAAATCCTAAATTGACTTATATATATATATATATATTATTATTATTATTTTTTTTTTTTTTTTTTGCTAAGATAATTTTTCTTGTAATCCTTAAATCAAAATTGGTGTTTCTAAGTGTGTGTGTATTTCTAACTAAATCTCTTCAATGCTATTTAACTAAGTGGAATATATGTCTTCTTTTGAACTAAAATTAGAAGATCTATAGACCATTTTGAATCCTTCACCTATTTGATTCTGATTAGTTTTAGCGATAAGGATATTTGAAATATAGTTCTGTTTTTATTCTAAAAGTTAAACCTATGTAATGATGATTTTTATCCACTTATAAAAAAAAACATAATATGACATATCAGTCATTCATTCTGGTTTCATTACTGTGCCATGATAAATTTCATTTGTTATGGTGACACGAGTTATGTTAGCTTCTTGATCATAAAAATAATTTCATAGAATTTTTTAAAAGTAATAACTAGATAGACTACACTACTTAAAATATTTTTGTTTCCTATTCATGTTCTTTTTTTCCATCTCACTCTAGCTTTTCTCTTCCCTTCCAAATTCTCTTTTTCTTCTTCCCACACATTTTTCTGTCTACTTAATGATGTGAAAGATTTTTAACTGACTGACACATATGCATTGTCAACAACTGATGCCACTATCTCAATCCAATAAACAAGCAAAAATGTCAATCTATATGTAAATAATCATCACTTATGATAAGAACTATGTTAGTAATTATATGAATTATAAACAAAATTTTTAAAGACAATGTAAAATTCTGTTGAAAGATAAAGAAATACTTTTCTTGATTTTTTTTTTTTTTTTTTTTTTTTTCTTTCTTTAATATGTATATTTAAGTTAGAAGTAGAATGTTGGCTGCATCTCAGAAATGATTATTCAGTTTTATGTTGTTGTTGTTTTTTTTTTTTTTTAATACTTCTGGGTTTGGTGTATAAATATACTTGTAAAATGCTATATGTTCAAAAGGTATAAATATGCCATAGTCAAAATTTTTCTCTCATGAATCATCTAATTATATGGATTTATCTCTCTTCTTTCTGGAAGCAAGTTTTATTTTGTAATTGTGTGTGTGTGTGTGTGTGTGTGTGTGTATGCCAATTTTCAGCTGTGACTTTTTGTTCATATCATTTTGATGAGTTGCCTCATCAATCATAAGTGTATAAGCTTTCTTCCAAGATATGTTAAATTCAGCCTTTGAACATTTGATGAGGGAAGTTAGATTAATGTTATCATTTTCAGAAAAGACAGCTAATCCTCACTGAAGAAAAGTAGCAGACTCTGATGTAAGAAGTACTTGAAAAGTCTTAGTGAAGTAATATTCAGTTATTTTACAAGCTAAATCTTCTCAGTGTTTATTTCAAACAAGCTAGTTTGATAATGTAAGTTTAAAAAAACAAAACAACAATCGTAAATATGACAGTTTCTGTTGTAGTGATATGAATAGAAACAATTGTTTTTCATTGTACAATGAAAAAAGTAGACATAACATGATATTTTTTTTGTTTGGTTCTTACTTTTTTTAATACACTGATGTAGTCGGATTAGTGTCATTTTGGTTGTTGTTCTAGTCACAATATTTCAGCTGAAACATGGTGACTAATAACAACTAGTATGATGACACTAGTCTATGTATATCTGTTTATAGGAGGGTTGGCTGAAAAGTTCATAGGCTGACTAAGATACTCTTATGAAATGTAAGCAAATGGGATTTATTTTTCAACATAGTCCCTTTTGTGTTCCATCCACTTTTTACCTCTGTGTTGCTGTGCTTGGATCCCATTGGTAAAAACATCAACAGCAGATATGCTAGCATCATATCATCTTTTCAGCCTACCCTTATATAATAATAATTCATCATTTTAGAAATTGTCAAGGTTCATATTTTGTTGTTTCTTTATAATTTTCATTCAATAATAATGTCTTCTGCCTACTTTGAGAAATTTATTATGTTTCTTAAAACATTTTATAGCTTAGCCATAACCAATTTCTAGTTACCTGTTTTTAATTATATATACTTTTTGGACATATTGCTATAGGTTGTTTTTGTCTTTTGTTGTTTTGTTTTTTAATTACTTTTCTGATTTTCTTCTGGTCTTCACTTTGTTGAAAGTTCATTCTCTTATATCTTGTTATGTAAGTAATCGCATCATATATATTTATTTAATTGTTTTATGCACTAACAACTCAACTACTCTATAATGATTATTTGATTTTATTACAAAAATGTGTATATCCTTAAAGGAATAAATCTTTTTTTTTATTAGTTTTCCAATTGTATGATATACACATTGAGTGTCCAAACTTACTAAAAAGGGGGGGTGAAGAATTGGTTCAAATATTATTATAAACTAATTAAGTAAATCAAAACTTTCATTCACTCTTATGATTGTATGTATAGAGACAGCAAATTCTTGCAGTAGAGAAAAATGAAACAATTTATTATATTTCAACACAGACTAACTTTGATCTCTCTCTCTCTTCCTATGTATATATATATATATATATATATATATATATATATATATATATATACACACACACACACAAGGTCTTGATACTTTTTTATTTTTTGCCCACTGACTTTACCATTCTTTGGTTTAGCTCTAGTCACTTTCTAAGCTAAAAATTTATTTCTGGCAGTAAAGGAGTGTTCTAATGATTAAATCCCAAATATTTTTATCTAAAATTTATTTTAGCAATTCTTGGCTCTTAACTTGTATGTTGTGCATTGAAAAACCATTAAGAAAGGTGTGGCAAAGAATTCTTAGTATTACTAACAAAATAGAGCTATTCTATATATAATTGATTATTAATATTATCTTTATTGGATTAGAAACTGCTTAAAATTGCAATTATAGCATTTACAAGTTTTGTTTTTTGTTTCTTATTTGGGGGGGGTTCCCCCAAACAATTTACTTGTAGAAAAATAAATTGATGAAATTTTAGATTTTATTTTTCCAGAATGTTCAAGTCGAATGTCGATGGTACCACTGGCTTAAGATTATCCTCTTGAGATTTGAAAGATTTTGCTAAAACTCATTTTGAATTAGAAAAAAAAATGAGCATTTGATGAAATCAAGATTTATTTCTTAGCAAGAGGCAACCACTTGAAACTGAGCTAACAACTAAACCAGTATTCACTCGCTTTAAGTGAACTAAATTGCAACCTATTATATAGCAAGACATTTTGTCTGGCATTTTTTAACTGTCTACCTACTACCCCATCTTATTCTATCTACATCCTAGATTAGTTGGATGCATATCTGGATCAAAATCATATCACTGACCGAATTCAGAAATAAGGGATAGATAGTGGGTTGGTTAGGGCAATGTATTGCCAGCGATTGGTTCAAATTACATATGCTGATTATTACAAGGAGGTGCTGAAAACAGCTGTTGGGTTCAAAGTAGGGCTCCACATGGGTACATGCCTACTTCACCACCACCAATAAAACCTGAGGGCCTTTTCTCTTGTGTATCTGTTTGTGTGTGTCTGTGTGTATAGGTGCATGTAATCTATAAATATGGGACATTGAAAATTCTAAGACCGGTTTCTGATGAAAGAACTACTTCATGGGCTATGCTTGGTTTATGGTATTATCTTTAATTTCCAGAACTTTTCTTTTTCTTCCTACCCTCATACTTTCACCCACCCACCTTCTTATTCTTCATCAATTTGATTTTGACAATCATCAAAGGTTCCTTTTTACTTATGTCTATGTCTGCAGCCATAAAGCTGTTAAGCATGAAATTGGGTCTCAGTTAGAGACCTGGGGGTTACAATCTGGAAGTAGAAACATCCTTCGAGCACCAATCACTTTTCCACCCCCATGCTGGACTGAACCATCCCTATGTTGTTATTTATCTATGCCCCCCCCCCTTTTTTTAAAAATCTTTTCTACTGATATTCATTTGTTTTATTTTAATATGAAGTCTTCTTCCTCTTCAGTTATGCATTTATTGAAGAGAATCATTATTATCCAAGGTTGACCTTTGACATACCCAATCCTATTTACTCTGGTTTCTACTCTTCATATATTATTGTAGCCTCTTTTTTATAAAGTTTATTGCACCCTAATAACAAATGATAGGAGACTAATTTTATACCTGGAGTTGGTGTGCTAGCAATTTTTAAGCTTGGCAAGAAAAAATGTTTTTCTTAATTTCCTTGTTTACAAATGACAAGTTTATGATTAAATTTCATCCCTTAAAACTACTTTTACAATTTCCAATAGAATAAATATGATTGCTCCATAAAAATAAATAGAGAACATTTTTCCTAATGTATGTCATTAAGTGGTTCACTGTTTCATAACTAAAGGTTATTTATTTTTATATATATATATTTATATATATATCATCATCATCATCACATCACGCTGGTAGCACGGATATCCCTGACCCTCTCTCGCCACTCCTCCCTATCGTTCATCGCTCTAGGTAGGTCTTCAGGACAGCATCCCATATCCTCACATAGCTGCTGAATGTATGTTCGTGCTGGTCGTCCTGCTTTTGCACGGCCATGTGTGGGGGTCCATAAGAGTACATCTCTTATGAGTTCGTCCCTGCTTCTCCAGCAGTGTCCTGCATGTCTGGTTCGTCTAACTTGAATAGTTTTCGTGATAGGAGGCAGGTGGCCGTACAGTTGGTGTCTTGTGGGGTGTTGCCGCCAGGACTTGTTTAAGATTGCACGTAGCATTCTTGTGTAATTGCCGTCTAGCTTCTTCTCCAGCCGTCTTGTTAGCGTCCATGTAGTGCAGCCATATAGCAGTATCAATGTGACCGCTGCCTGGAAGAAACTGCGTTTCATTTTATCGGTTAGGTCTGATTTCCATATAATCGATAGCCTATTGATAGCTATCCATGCTTTCGTTAACCTGGTTTTGATGTCCTTTTCGGTTGATTCAACGCTGCTTCCTAGGATTGTGAATTTGTCTACTAGTTTAAGAGGGGTTCCTTCTAGAGTGGAGATGTCCCCCGTTTGATTATAGCACATATATTCCGTTTTGTGTGCATTAACATAGAGGCCTATGCTTGTTGCTGCTCGTTCCAAACTATGCAGTAGTGTTTCGGCTTGGTCAGGTGTATTTGCCAGTATCACTGTCATCGGCGTAGTCGGCGTCAGTAATTGTTGTTGCAGGGTATCTTCTGCTTCTTTTCTTTGTCAGTTCAAAGCCATTCTCTCTGATTTTGTCAATCGATGTTCTAAGTACGTAGTCTAGACAAATGATAAAGAGGTACGGAACCAGCGTGTCCCCTTGTAGTACTCCTGCTACAATGTCAAAGTATTCTGTGTCTCCATCTGGTGATCGTACTTTTACTTTAGTGTTTCTATAGAGAATCGTTATTGCCGCTACGGTTTCTTTAGGTATGCCGTACGCTAGTAGGATTTGTTCCATCTTTCCTCTGTGAATGGAATCGAAAGCCTTGGTAAAGTCAACAAATATTAATGTCGCTTGTAGGTTTTTTGCCCGTACACCTTCAAGGATTCTACGGATGGTTAATATTTGTGAGGTCGTGGATCTATTTCTTCAGAAGCCATTTTGGTTTTTTCTAAGTATGTTGTCGATTTTGGGTTCTTTGCGGTTTCGTAGTAGGGCATTGTAGATTTTGGCTGCTATGGATGTAAGTGTTATGCCTCGGTAGTTTTTGGCTAATCCGAGGTCCCCTTTTTAGGGAAGGGGTGTATGCATCCCTTCATCCATCTATCTATCGGATTTTGATTGTATACTGCGTTGCAGTGTCGGAGCAGTATGTCGTTGAATTGTCTGGTCTTCCATACTTCCAGGGGAATTTCGTCCAGCCCTGCTGCTTTCCTATTTTTAATTTTTCTGAAAACCAAGTCAAGTTCTGTGTGAATAGTCCTAGTTTAATGTCTAATTGTTTGCTAATTATTCTGGTGATTGGTTCATGTGTTATTTTCGGTGGGTTTCCTAGTAGGTTTTCGAAGTGCTGTTTCCACAATGTTATTCTTTTTTGTTGGTTTGCTGCTTTAAGTTTTGCTTTGGCTGTGTTCTTTCTTCTGCTCACTTCGTTTATTGTTTGCCAGGCAATTCTAGATTGTCTATCTTTCACCGAGTCTCTAATCTTATCTATCTGATTTTGAATGTATTCTGTCTGTTCCTTTATATATATGCCTGCTAATTGATATTGTGCCGTTTTTAGTTTTAAGGCATTTGTGTTTGTTGGGTTTTTTTGATAGTTTTTGGAGGCTATTTTCACTAGTGCACGTTTGTCTCTTACCGCTAAAGTTTCCCATGGGACTCTATATTTAGTTTTGAGTTTTGTTGGAATGCATTTCGCTGCTGCCTCGAGGTGTGCATTGACGAAATTTTCATATTCGTCGTTTGGTGTACTTTTTTCCGTCTTTTCTTGTAGTGTTTCGAATCTGTTTCTTAATTCTAATACATATTTATCTCTTATATCTCTGTTGTTCAATAGGGCCCAGTCATAGTGTTTGGTGGTCGCTGTTCGTTTGGCGTTTTTTCGTAGGCTTAACCGTATTTTCGCCGTGACTATTCGGTGATCGGTGGACACACCCTCAAAAGAGGAGTATGCCTCGCAATTCATTGCACTATTTTTCCATTTCTTGTTTATAAGGACGTAGTCTATCTGAGCTTTAGTATTGTTTGCGTATGTGTATGTCCATAGTTTGCCCTTCCTTTTTTGGTAGTTTGTATTGAGGCATGCTAATCTATTTTCTATCATGAAATCTGTTAGATGTTGCCCATTCCTATTTGACGTGTTGTGGAGGCTGTATTTGTTGTTTCCGTTTTTCCCGATTTGGGCATTCATGTCTCCGCCAATGACTAACATGTGTTTCGGGATGCTACGCACTAATGAGGATAGCTCATCGTAGAAGGTGACTAGTTCAGTTTCTTCACTAACATTGGTAGGGCTGTAGCAGGAGATGATTGTTGCTCTGGGGTTGCCGTTAAAAGTAGCTGCCATCATTCGAGGTTGTATTTTCTCAATGCTATTTAGCGTTTTTAATGCTCTAGGTCCTATAAGTAATCCTACCCCTCCTACTGCGGCGTTGACAGAGTTTTTCCATACGGATACAGTGACGAGTGACCAGCCATTGCCAGTTTTGTGATATTTGATATCTTCGGTGTGCGTGTATCTGTGTTCTTGTATGCATATTATGTCAATCTTATGTTCTTCAGCCGATGCGATTAGCTCTGGTAGTTGTCCTATTCTATTTAAGGTTCTTACATTAAATGTGGCTATTTGTAGTGTTTGCTTGCATTTTAGTAGTTTTGATTGTTTGAGCTCTGTAGCTGATTTTTCGAACACTGAGGCCAGGGCTCCAACCTCAGCAGGACGCGCCCCTTTTTTTACCCGCGTGAAGAGCTATACGGTTTGTGTATGTGGTCACGTGGGTCATGGTTATCTTTCGATGGCGGTTTTATTCTCTTCTATAGAAGCCACTCTTATAGAGGAGCAGCAGTAGTTCCCCAATCGAACTAACGATCCTGAGCGTAAAGTCGATATATATATATATGATTTGCATACTTCTCTATTAAAAGCAGTTCTTCTAAAATTTAAGGATTTATAATCAGAAATTTTGTTTCAGCTGTAATCATTAAAGTTAAATAATGTTCAATATCCTAAATTAAAAATGTATTATCTCTTTTAGAATTCTACATAAAGTTTTTAAAGAATAATCCTTAAGAATTTCAATTGGCAACTGGAAAAATTTGTTGGTCAACAATTTACTCTGTACTAATACTTAAATTGAATTGATAGTAATCAATTAAAATCCATATCCACCTGTGATAAACCCAGAAAAATGGTATGCCCTGTCAGTAGAGCTTAGAATATGCTGACTGTATCCCTTGCAGATGGGTAAGCCACCTCCACTCCTCTAGCCCAGTTGGCTGGGGCTGTAGCATACACTGACTGTATCTCTACAGAGAAGTAAGACCACCTTCACTCCCTGCAAATGAGTGTGTTGGATATGACACTAAACCATCTGATGGTTAGGCTCCAGCCTTAGAACTTTGGAAAATGTAGAGTACCCTTTCATTGCCATTCCTCCCAGGTCCATTTTGACCAGAGTGGTAGTACCTGATTGGGTCTCATCTATGGATCAAATAGAACAGTTTGACCATTTAACTAAGCAAACAAATGACTGATGTTAATTTGAACTGTTGGTGTTACATAGCAATACTTGAAGCCATTTGAGTCTGTGCAAACAAATAAGTAAAGTCGGTGACCTTAATCGAAAGTGACCTGAAGGCTCCCTTTTCAATAGCTACCACACCGAGGTGTAGGGGAGGGCGCTACTCCATTCCCTGGATTGCTCCACTTTACCTTTGATCCTTACCTTATTATGCTGAATGTTAAGCAAAGAGACATCAAGTACCATTTTTTAAGTTTTTGGTATGACTCGACCTAAGATTGAACCCTGGTCTCCCAGTCCATTGGCAATCACTCTACTCATTAGGGCAATGGCCCGGTTAAATAATACTAAATAGAATTATTAGTGGTAGATAAGAATACTAGGAACCATTTAACTGTGTTCAAATGAATAGTGTTGAATAGCAGTACCTGAAACCATTTAACTGTGTGCAAACAAAACTATTTGTGTGAGCAATACTTAAAACCAGTTCACTGTGTGCAAACAAATGATTAATATCAAATAGAATTACAAGTGTTATATAGCAATAATTGAAACCATGTAACTGAGTGAAAACAAATTAACTCTAATTTGAAAATAAGATTATCTACAGACTATTTACTTACAAATCATGTGTGTAACCATTTAACTGTGTGCAAATAAAAGACTAATGTTGAATTAAATTGTTACTGTTTCATAGCTATACTTGAAACCATTTAACTGTCTGCAAACAAATGTCCTTTGGCTCATTTAAAAATGTTATCTACAAACATTTACAAATCATATATTTAATATACATATATGAACAGGATTTGGCATTAAATATCCAACAAATACTGATATGCCATAAAACCCAACCAACCAATTCTCCTTCCCTGCAAAAAAAAAATATATATGTCCTGGGTATGATACTAAACTACATCTGATAGTGAGGCTCCAGTTCTGAAGACCTGAGGAATGTGTCATACTCACTTCATTGACATTACTCTCAGGTTCACTCTAACCAGAAGTGATCATACCTGGATCAAATTGATCTGTTTGAAGATTATTCATATTAGATAGAATACTTGATATCATTTGTAACAGTGTGCAAAAGAACTTTAAAGAAACAACTACACAAAAAATATTAATATACAAGGATCATTAAATAAGTTTCCAGACTTTTTTTTCATATGGCACTTTTATTGATAGTACACACATGACACTCTTGTCTCCTTCGAAGTAATCTCCTCCGTCTGCAATGCACTTGTACCATTCCAACAATTTCTGGAAGACCCCATGGAAGTCCTTGTGTGAGCATGTCAATGACCTTCATCACAGCCTCTTTCATCTCCCCAATTGTCTCATAACGACAGCCTCTGAGCTTAAGGAATAACCAAAAGTCACAGGGAGCAAGCTCTGGACTATAGGGACGGTGAGGAACTGTCTTGATACCCATCTTGGTCAAATAGTCTGTGACAAGGATGGAGTTGTGGACTGGTGCATTGTCCTGCTGGAAATGCCACTGACCCGATTTGAAGAGTGCTGGCCTCTTTTGAAGGAATCTTTACTGAACTCCCTTAAAACCTCAACATAGTAATCCTAACCCTAACCCTTTGGCCAATCAACTCTGGTGTTCTGACTTCCTTACTCCTCCCACACTTCTCATCATCCCTCACAGACTCCATGCCTTCCTTGAATCTCTTATGCCACTCAAGAACTGATGCTCGATTCATGCAAGATGGTTGAAAAGCAGTCTGAAGCATTCCATACGTTTCTGTGGCATTTTTTTCAAGTTTAAAACAGAATTTTATTGCATATCGTTCTTCTAAAGTGTCCTGATGTCCAGATTGCATTTTTGAAAATCACCAGCTGTGACAATCAGGCTTTAGTAGGGTGTATTCCAATTGCTGCTGTAGCTGTTCATTTGAACCTGAAGTCATAAAAGTTGGTCAGTCATCTCATAAGATGTATAGCAATAACATAGTGAATTTTCAAGAGTCTAAAACAATTTTAAATGCCTGTACAAAAAAGTCTGGAAACGTATTGAATGCACCACATAACTGTACAATGACTGCAATTCCCTAACCTCTAGACATAAAGTAACTCTAAATGGTTTGACATAGTATTAAGATTAATCAAACAGAAAATGATAACTTCTTTACGAGATAATGTTTTAATTTCACTAGAAAAGGTCTAGAGAAATCTGTCAGTTCTAGAAATGTTTCTTTCTATTTGATTGTATTTTCACTAATAATCCATTACCTGCTCATTAGTAATGACTATCTAAATGTCTATATTGAGTGTCACTAGCCAAATATTATTTACAAAAGATCAATTATAACACAAGGATTGAAGATACATTGTATTCTACTATATATCTTATTCAATAAAACAGATTTCTTCACCAAAGCAATAAAAATCTCTAAAGAATAAAAATTAGTTTATAGCTGTAACATCTGCAATGGTCATATAGTATGATTGTTTTGGTTTTGTTGACCATTTAATGCCAAATCCTGTTTTTACATGTATATCAAGTATATGATTTGTAAACATTTTGTAGATGCACACGGTTAAATGATCAAGCAGTTCTATTTTTAACAATTCAGTTTATGATGTCAAAGTTAAATGGTTCCAAGTATTTCTATGTATAACTAACAATCCAATTAAACATTTGTCATTTTTTTAACACACAGTTAAATGATCAGTTCTTTTCAAACAATTCAATTTAGCATAAGTAATTTCTTTTCAGTTTAAATGTCAAACAGTTCTATTTGACCCATTGATAGGACCCTATCAGATGCTACCATTCCAGGCTATAGTTGACAATATAGTAATGAATGAGTACTCTGCATTCCCCAAAGCTCCAGTATTACTGGAGCCTTGACATTAGATTGTTTAATTTCATATCTAGGACACTCATTGGGAGGAGGTGGTCTAACCCCTCTGCAGAGATGCAGACAGTGTATTCTACAGCCCCAACCAACTAGTCTATCATATAGTATAAGTGTTTATATATGTCTATCAAACTTTTTTTTGAAAGATAATGGATATGTTTTATGATTTAAAAAAATATATCAAACTTACCTCCCAAACTACCAGACTTCTACGGACATAGATACTTTTTATTTATATGAAATTTTCTGTTTGATATTCATAATGCTTAGATTATTAATTTTCTGATCATCAGCAGGTGGTCTGGCATTGATCTTATCAGATTTTCTCTTGATTGATATTGATCTACTTAATGTATCCCTCAGAAAATTTTGTCTAAGCTAATAAAGACGTAATGTGGTGGGTTTTTTTTTTCAGTATGTGCATTGATATTTACACCTACGAAAACAATCTGCTTGGCATTTTGTAGACAGAAAGAAATAGAAAAGACTATTGACATCAACCTGTTATTGTGAATAGAAATTATTAGAATGATGTTTTTACAAAACAAAAGTAATAAACTTTCTTATTCCCACTTTTGAATAATTAACAAATTGATGAATGCTTGAAATCTCACTAATTTTTTTAGAAATAAGAAATGTAGCCAACTTGATTTTATGTCTTAAATAAAATGTATTACTATGGACAATCTAAGTATTGATTTTACTTTTCTTTATTCAAGATACTGCCATTTGTTACACTGTGTGCATACATGCATTTATTATTTATTTATATCTATATCTTAAGGAGGAAAGAGTATATTCATTGCTTATAATGTCATAGACCAAACTTAGTCCTTTGTACTCTGCTGAGTCAAAAGTTTTGCAATATTTTGATAACATGAAGCACAATTCAGCAGCTCCAGTTATTTTTGCCAAGGTTGTGAAGGTGATAAACCACGCTGGACTGTGAGATACAGAGCATGTTTGATACTCTCCAAGTGCTATTTATCTCTTATGACTTGGAGCACAACCTCGGAATCCACAATTTTAGGTCTACTTGACTTTTCTTGATCATCAAGGTTCTTACAGCCTGAGCCAAATTTCTTGAACTATCTGCTTACTATGATCAACTGAACCTTCATCTTTCGCTCAACATATGCTTCTGTTTGCTTCCACAGAGTTATGGCCAAGTTCGATCTCATATAGCATGTTCCTGAATTTGATTACGTTTCATGTTCATCTGTGCAGCTTTCAAATTATACACAGAGTGAAGTCATGCATTGCATTATATGTCAGTGCACCAACTACTGCGATATAACCAATCACAGTGGTTATCTTCCATGGTTTGAACTGCTTCAATCAAGTGATATATGCACTACAAACTAGCACATACTAAAATATAGCAAAACTTTTGACTTGCCCTATTATAATCTCTGATTTGATCACTAACCATTTGAGTACAATTCAGGTTGACTGTGTATTAAGTACATTTCTTTATCATTTGCTTTATTTCTTCATTATGTATACATCTCAGAAAGAAATGCTATACACACTTTGGTGTTGTATTAATCTAATATTTACTTTCTCTCTCTCTCAACACACTACACTTTGTTAATTTGGTGCTGTTTTTTCCGAACTAAATAAAGATTTATTGCTTACCAAATAAAGAGGGGAGAGGGGCAAAAAAATTTTAATAATTACATTCATTTTAGGTGTCATTTAATTCACCAAATTACTGCTGTATCATTCATGAAGTTGTTTGGTTTTCCTTTTAATCAATAAAATATTCTCTTTTAATTTAATATCAATTCAATTTTAATTCCAATTTTAAAATAAATTTTTTTTAAAATATAGCAAAGACAACCAGTTACATGGTTCTCAAACAAGACCCTCAAAAATGCATTTCAAAGACTTAATCTTGGAAAAATTGAATAACATGAGAAATTGATGTTTGATTCTTAATTCGCTAAATCTAGTTTTTTGTGTTTTTTTTTCTTTTCCTCCTTATTTCTCTATCTTGTCACAACACGAAAAGGTTAACTAATAGAAATGTCTTTTTGTTAATTTTTCTGCTGTTTCCTTTGGCAAATGTGATGTCATTGCTTGTCATGTACAAATTACTCCATTATTACCATCTGCTCTGCCACAACTTTTTATGATCTTATTGTGTGCATCAAAATGGTTGCTTTAATTAGGCAGCTTACTTAATCCACACACTTTGTAGAACTTCATTGGAAATTATGCCACCAGAAGTGCATTGTCCATCATTCTCATTAGCCAATGATTTTACTTTCTTTAAAAGTTTCATTCCTGAAAGTTCTCTTTAGAAAAAAAGTAGACAAAAATTTTCACCTGCAATAAAACAGTCTCTCAACTTTGTTAAGAAAGTAGGTTATCAAAACTTTCCTCACAACAATAAAAATGATTAGTGCTTGTTTCTTATTTTAATTCAAGTTAAACAATTGCTTCTTTCTAAAATTTTATTTCTAGGTTCAATTCTATCTGGAACCAGATTCTGTACTGTCAATGAAATGTTTATACTTGAAATTTCTCAAGATGAAGAGATTGTATCATTTAAAAAATGATTTTTAAATTCTTTTTTCTTTTTTTTTTTTTCTTTTTTTAATCTTTATAAAATCTATAATTAAAGTATTCACTGTTTTTACTGCTATTGCAAAAATTATATTTCAAGTCTATTTAAAAGTGCATTCCAGAATGAATCATTTTTGGACTCTGAAAAGAAAAAGAGTTAAAAATATATAACAACTAAAATTTATTTATTTAAAAAAACAAAAAACTTTTTTCTTAACTCTGCAGTTATTAATATATAAGCAAAAATTTCTAAGAATATTTCAGTTGTTGAAATTAATCTGCGCTACGAAATTTTATACAATTCCCTTTTTGCTAAAATGTCTTAAATTGCTGTCTGATTATAAGTCCTTCTCCTTTTTTTAAATATGTAAATTAATCTATCTATGAAAACTAACAAATTTCTGCTTTTTTGATGTAGTATTAAATATTATTCTTAGTCAATAAAATTTGTCTGCTAGTTCTTATATACCATTACATTTTATCTTCACATCTTTCATACATTTAAGAGATTGAGAGTCAATATTTGACTACCTCCTCTTAGGGTGGGGGCATGCAACATGGTTATTTTAGCAAGGAGACTCACATGGTTATAGCAGAAATTGTCTTGTCCCTGCTACCTGTGTCAAAAAGGTATTAGGTTGAACTCTGTGCCCCCATACACACACAATTCCTGCAGCAATGGGGAAGTGCTAAGAATGGAGAAAATCAGACTGGTTTGCTGTTTTACTATGGCCTGCTCTAATAAAGGAACTTAACTGAGGGTAAATATTGCAATCTAATCATAGCTTAAACACCAAAAGATGACAGTCTTCAATTGTGTATAGGACATGTTATCTTCAGCAGTTCTCTCCTTTGCCAACACCCTATCCCTATCTGTATCCTTTGATAAGCTTGGATTTTTGTTCAATAAAAATTCCATCTTGGTCTACATTTTCTTTTCAAATAAGTGACCCATGTAGATGCCATTGAGTTTAAATTTTTAAGCCAACTATTTAGTCTCTTGGTCAATTTACTCTTCAATTTTTAATGTCAAGTTTAAATTCACTATTTAATGTATTTACATATGACGATTACTAACTAGTCAAACTTGTTTATGTTGTTTATTAATATAAACTGTTTAGACATGATTAACTTTTGTTTTTATTTTGGGTGCAATCAGTTGAAGAAAAATGTTCCTGGTCATATCAATATGTTGAGTATAATATGACTCTGAGATATTTTAAGTATCAATTTAAGATAAATTACTTGCACAACCAAATAAAAACCATCACCTCAATCAAAAGTTAGTCAGTCAGATTGTTTAATGCAGTGCAGTATTTTTGTGACAATAACTGAAAATGTGGAAATATCTATACAAATTTTTGGTTACAATAGATTGAGAATAGGATTGAAATCCACTATATGTTTGATTCTTAAAATATCAAGGCTTTAGTTTCAACCTTCATAATTGGAATGTTTATTGAACGCACCTACCTAGAAAGTCCTGGCTTTCATTTTAAGAGTTGAGATAAGCCTCTTTCCTTACATTCAGGAATGTTCTTGCAATTTTTAAATTTTTTGTTGGAACTAAAGGTAATTTAGATTTTCTTTGATGCAACTTTTAATTACTGAATGACCTATAATTTTTTACTTTCCTAAGAAATAAATTGTCATTTGCTGCCTTTATTTTCTTTCAGATCCAACCTCCGAGGATCGCTATCATTGCATCCATCCTGCTGGTGTACATACTGTTGTCTTGCCATGGTTGGCACATTATGAAAAATTTTGTGCTGAAGGTTAGTTACCTTTTTTCTTTTTCTTTTCTTTTTTCAGCATGCATCTCTCTACTTGATAATGTTGAGCTAAAAATGAATTATTTTTGTTTTAATTATAATTAAGGACAAGAAAAATATTAATCCTTCAATAATAAATATTTTCTTAACTTGGTAAATTCATTGTAAAATAAATTAAAAAATTCTCAATAATTTAACTATTTTTGAATTGCTTCATTAAACTAATTTGGTTAATAAGAGAACTATATACACACACACAATTTGCTTAATTTGGCAATTTTATTATTATGACCTAATCAATTTAAGATTGAACATTTCTGTATAGTCATTAATTTCTCACAACCCAAATTCTTCACACTATGGCTAAATGACCATGAACAGGATTTTAGCAGAGTACAGCTGATTTGAATTCAGAGTTTTCTTTCTCTTAGATTGGTTACCTTATCAAGAATGTAATCTGCCCTACTATTTACCTATTGCTTGTGGAGGGTGGATTTATTCCTTTCCCAAGGGCATTAGCATAAAGTGAAACATAAACAGCTTCATCTAGGATTTGAATTGAAGTTGTCAATTCCATTTCCAAGAATTTTTGTTTGTTTTTCTAACACAGCAAAAATGGCACACCTTAATGAAATTTCAATATTCTAACTTTAAGTTTGTTTTAGTTTTGTTTTATGGCATATCAACCATTGAAGGTTATTTAATGCCAAATCCATTTTTAGGCATATAAACAGTTCTATTTGGAACAATTCAGTTCAACATAAGTACAGTTTTTGTTTACACACATGTTGGGTTGATTTGGTTTTATGACACATCAACCATTGTATGTTATTAATGCCAAATCCATTTCTAAACATATAAACAGTTCTATTTTAAACTATTCAGTTTAGTATAGTTTTTTGTTTATTCACAGTTTCAATGTCAAAAACACTTCTTTTTCAAACAATTCAGTTTAGCATAAGTGTACAGTTTAAATGTCAAAGCAGTTCTATTTCAAGCAATTCAGTTAAGCATAAGTATACAGTTTGAGTGTCAAAACAGTCTCATGTCAATCAACACAGTTTAGTTCTATTTGATCTATAGATAAGACCCTATAGGTGCTACCACTCCAGGCCAGTGTGGCCCTGGGAGTGATGGCAATGAACGGGTACTCCACATTCCCCAAAGCTCCAACATTACTGGAACTTCACCATCAGATTGTTTAGTGTCATATCTAGGAAACTCGTTTGGGTGGGAGTCTTACCCCTCTGCAGAGAAGCTGTCTGTATATTCTACAGCCCCAGGTGACTGTGCAACTAACTTTAAGAATAAAATAATTTCCAATCAGCTTACAGAACATTCTAATTTTTTCAATTGGTATTAGGTTCTGATAATAGAGTACTTCTACTTATTTGCAATTCTAATATAAATTCTATACATGAGATGTGACTTGATATTGAGCTTAATTGTTTGATGAAGCAAGTGTATAAGAAAAGCATATTGATATATTTCAATTCCAGGAAGAAAATATTTTTAGGTTTAGGTAGAATTGATAGATGTTGGGATAATGAGTTATTAGGAATATCAATGTTACTGCCTATTCTTGAATGGTAGAAAAGAGAATTGATCATTAGATTGATCAACTGTGAACTGCAACATTTCAAATTCAGTCCTGTTTGTGTAAAAGAAATGTTACCATAAATTATATAAAATGTTTTAATTCAAAACTTGCAAAAATTGGGTTCTTTAATAAGGAATATTGTCACCCTATTACAAATAAAACTAATGTGGAACATAGATTTTGTGTCTAGTTTTATTAAAACCTTGATGAGATGATATGTACTGCTAGGCTTTGTAAAATTCTTTGACATTACTTACAGTAAAGGCCAGTACTGAATTATGACGTTTGAATTGTTGCATATTAATATGGTCTTAAAACAGGTTGAATAAAAAGAAACTTGTAATATCAAGTTTGTGAACATTTAATACTGAGAAGAATTAATTGTAATATTGTTGGATTATAGCTGTGACATCTGTCAACACATTGTCTTTCCTTTTAAGTACTATAATTTGACTAAATAGTCAACCTTTTGAATTCTTAATATTTGCTAGATCTGTTTGCATGCTAAATAGGTTATGGAGATTTTAGAATTCACTTACTTTTTTATTTAGTATTTACCATGTAATAATTAAAGTGATGAAAATGTAAATATTTTAGTTTAATAAAGCCTACCTTGAATACAATAGGTTGCATTGATAGTAATCTATTTGTTTCATCTCTTTTTTTTTTTTTTCTTATATATCCTATTTTAATTTTATTCAAGTTTTCTGTTTTGTTTTTCTTTTTAATGTATATACCATTTAATATCAAAATAGTTTATATAATTGGTGATATCACAGCTAGGATTTGATAAACAAAAATTTGATTATTTGGAATGATTACTTATACAATGACAGTAGATTCTGGGGAAAGTGGGAGAAAATGATATAGAAATTAATTGTATTTTAGTGTTAACAGCTTTTGAACATAGACAAGATTTCAGCTTTTCTTATTGCTAATCACAAGGTTGGCCTATTGATTAACAGCACAAAAAAACAGAATGAGTGAACAGAAATTAAACTCCAATTTGCACCATTGCTTTTAAGAAGGTTGGAATCCACCTTTCCCAATAGGTCAGGTCAATGATTTATCTCTGCTGCTGCTGCTGCTACTATATGTATTTACCCAACCCCTCCACCACCAGCAGGATGCAAAAAAAGGTCTATTTCTAAGCAGAATTTAACAGGTTTGAATTCAGTTTTCCTTCTAGACTGGTTGCCATTCCATGGTTAAAGAGCTGCTATTTACCCATTGCTGGAAGTGGGAGACAGGTGGATTTGTGCCTTTCCTGAGAGTATTAACACAAAGTGTAATGCAAACAGCCTCATCCAGGATTTGATCTTGTGTTGCCAATTCCATTGCCCACAATTATAATTGTTATGCTAAGTGTGTCTGGTACTATATAATCCAGTACAATTTGTTATTTGGAAAGGAGATGGGCACTGCCAAGTAATCACCATTGCTCCAAGAAATGCTTTGAAGTACTTCGTATGTTACCCTAGTCATCTACTTCTTTTATTGTTACCCACTGACTTTACTGCTACTCCACCTCTCTACTGCTTAGCTTTAGTCATTTTTTTCTTCTTATAAAATAAATATTGCTGGTGATGGGGAAAAGTAATTTGATAATTAAGCACTGATTGTTGCAATATTTTACTTAAAATCTTTTTTGCTGATTTCAACATTCAATTTTTATGTTGTACATTGAAAATAAAGAAGAGATTGATAAAAATTAATCATTTGAATCTGTAATATGCCAACTGCATCATTTGTAGAGGAGCAAGACCCACTCCCACAAAAAGAGACCGTCCTGGATGTACATTAATCTGTATCTGGTGGTGAAGCCCCCGTTCTGGATCTCTGGGGAGTTACTATTACTCCCAGTTACATTCTGATCCAGATTGGTAGTTCTTGTTAGGATCCAATCTATGGATCAAATAGAATTGTTTGAAAAATCTTAGTATTAGATTAGAATACTTGAAATCATATAACTGTGTGTAAATTATTTGCATTAAGAATAGTTTCTTGAAGTTAAAATTGTTTACAAATAATTATTACCATTAATTACTTGAAACTATAAAATTTTTAACAAAAAGAAAAAACAACAACTTTGGTATTAGATGGTTGACATGCCCTAAAACCAACCAATTTCATGTTACACACTGTTATTAGAGAGTGGGGGTGAGTCCCATGACATAGTAGATAACATGCTAGACTGCAATATTGTAGTGAATGAATTCAAACTCCAATCACCCATATCATATAAGGTGTGACCTCCCTTATTCTGACAGCTATGGGCTAAATAGTACCACTACTGTACTACAGGGGTGGATTTGGCTTTAAATGACCCACAAAAGTTGATGCCATTTAAACAAAGAAACCAAACCAATCAACACTATAAGTCTGATTTTTAGAGCCCAGGGAAATCTTGTTGGATACTAATAATTAAAAAACTTGATATCACAGCCATTCACATCTTTTTTTTTTTTTTAATTGAATGATAGGATGTCTATAGCTTGCAGCAAAGTTTGAATGTATTTTAGATTATGAACTTTGTGGGCTCAGGTACAGGGTATTTAATTGCTTAGAAGTTTCAAAGAGTTAAAGCAAATGTTTGAATAGGTTTATTATAGATATAATTGTAAAAAAATATTTTTCTCTGCTGAAAATTTAAACTAGATATTTATTTGTAATTTTATCTGGACCTTATTTTTATATTGTTAAGGTAATGTGTGTGTGTACATATATATATATTTAGAACATCAGTATGTTTTCATTTTTCTTTTTTTAGTTGGGTGGAATATCTAATTATATTTTTATAGTACAGAATTATATAAATGCAAGTTCTCACACACTTATTTATATACATGACTGTGACTGTATAAGCATACACACACACATTCTATGCATTCTAATATAAAATCAGATCTGTATACATAAGCACACACCCTGGCAGAAAAGGTAACACATTTTACCTACCTTTTTCCCCTCAATCTTTGCTTATTTTTATATGGAAAAAAATTTCACTTTTGAGTTTAGCTGTAAAATTGATGCATTTCTTGGATCACTAAGTTAGACTAGTCAGTTGTAGTAAAACTGACTTGAATCTTACTATTCTCTTCTTAATATGACATTTTGATTATCCACAAACTTTTCTATTGTCAACTGAGTGGTAATGATTTTTAGATGGTATTTAATAAACTTAGTAAAAAATACAAGAGAGGGAAACAGTTAGAAAGATTATGATACTTTTTTACCAAATGAATATCTGTCTGCTAAAAAAAACATCAGTTGTTTTTCTAGATTCAAACACTTACTTCTGTTACCAATATAAAATATATAACTACTTGGTTTATGCTATCAAAATGCTGACATTATTTAATTTTGCAGTTGAAACAATAAAGACAATATTAAGATAAAATATGATATTTAGTTAGAACAGTATTGTAGATTGTTTTATTATAGGTTGATTTTTTTATGTACTCGTTTATGGATGCTGTCAAAAAATGTCACCAATATTTAAGTAATATTGCAATTGGATTGTACTTAAAAGATATTGAAAATTTTATGTTGCTTTGCATTTTTTTGATTATGCGAAATACTTTCTGAATATTAAACTAAATGTAAATGTAGTACTTGCTAGGGTCTCATCTATAGGGCAAATAGATTTGTTTGGAAATTTTTACTATTCAATAGGGATACTTGAAACCATATGATTGTACAAATTATTAGAATTGACTAGAAATTCTTGAAGCTACATAGATATAAACAAAAAAAATAGATTTAAAAATTTTATTAGTATGTATATAGTTTTTAGAAAGATTAGTCCATGAATATATTTATTGAAAGAGCATGTGTTCATTAAAATTAAGTCTTAAAATAGAAAGAGAAATAGGAGTATTCATTTTTAAAAGATTGTTTTGTTATATGTAAATTACTTGTTGGTTGTTATCAAATTATTTTTATTCCCTTGCACCAAATAACTTTACAGTTGGAAAAATTACTTTATTTTGGTTATTAATGTATTAATTTTGGTACTAACCAATTTTTTCAGTTTGTTAAAAATGATTAACATTTTCTTTTTGTTGCAATAGTATTTTATTTTTTCTGACAATGTTTGTATTCATTATTGCTTCATATAGTATTGATTTATTTTACAAGCTTTATAACTTGGCTCATTTTGTTTCATATAAATCAGAAAAATAAACCTTCAAGATATTTTAAATCTCTTTATTAATCCAGAACTATCATAAGTTGCCCAAATTTTCCTGGCTTCAAGAAATTTAAAGCAACCATAAACAGTTGTATCTTGTGTTTTATATTTCCCATAATTTTTGCTATTGGTTTTATCTGATAATAAAATCTGAATGCTTCCAACTATTACAATATTCAGCTGATTTCTCTCTCTCTCTAAGAATGACTTCCAATAATCAATAAAAACACTTACACTTATGTATGTGTGTAAGTATAATATATATAGTTTTCTATGTTTATTAATAAAGAGTGCTCAATATCTGTGATAGAGCATATATAAGTTAGGATTGCATAGACACAATCATTGGAACTTGGTAATTGTGAGTTTCTTCCCTAAGTGATCATTGGTCATCAAGCGATGTTGACTGTCCTCTCTATCCCAACTTATGTGTATATCAACTGCATCAGGTGAAATAAATATGCTAGATACTCGAATATTTACTGGGAGATGCATTTTAAATAGCATTTTTTGGATTTTTTGTTTTTGTGCCATTTATTCTTGTTTTATGAAACAGAATTCTTTTAAGAGACGAAATATTAAACTCTGATTACAAAAATATAAGCATTGACTCACTTTTTGCTTATTGTCAGGATCTTAATACAGTGATGATTATTTAGTTAGCATTTATCTCATGTATAATTGTTCTTTAAAATGTAATAATTTTATTTAAATTTGTAAGCTAAACTATCATTGAGTGAATGATGAATAATTAACCTTTTCCTAATGTTATTGGACAGTCTTATACCATTTGATTGTATCAGCTTTTAGAACTAACACTGGAAAAAAAGACAGAAGGAACATTAACTTTTAAGACTAAAACTGTTGTAATTGCTGTCCATCTATGCTAGCAAGCCATTGTTAGTCAGTTTGATTTTTATTGATTGCCTCATACTTCTGGCCTACTGCTAAATTAAGCTAAGCTTAGTAAATGACATCTTTTAATTAATAGAATCAGAAATCATGAATTATACACAGATGTCTTTTATGGATCAACTAATTATTTATATTATAAATGCAAAATTTTTATTATATCTTATTTATTATTAGAATCTGGCGAAAGAGTTTTTTTAACTTTCAACTTTATTTATTCACACACACTTGCACATAAGGATTACTTTACATCTCACTTTTAATTCATAATTTCTATGCTGGACTTCCTTCTTTATCCAATTGGCTTATTAGTGCTGTCATGGTTTTAAGAGCTTTATTAAGTGCAAAATACAGAAATCTTGTCTCACTCAAGATTCAAATAGTAACTCATCCCTTCAAAATTCAACTTTCAACTTGAATGGCATTTTTTAAATTGAGAATTAAATTCAACAATCAAATGAGCAGAAACTTGTAATTGATGTTTGTTGGTCATAATAGACTGGTATATATATATATATATATATATATATATATATATATATATATATGCAAATTTCATTAAACATAATAGACAACACAACAATATTAGAACATCAAAATAATAAACAAAAACTTCAGATTCTCGAAGCATTACATATCAGAAACCTGCAGCCAACACTTAATAGAATTAATTTTCAAACCAGTGCTAATGTACTTAAATGTCTTTAGCTACTGGCACTAAATATAGAATCACATTCAAAAACAAACGCCAAAACCTTCAACGGCAAAGACGCCCTTACACAGTTGTAATATGCTAAAACAAAAGTTACATCACTTTTGTAGTAGATCCTCCCCTGATGATGCCCCAAAGTCGGGCAGAAAGTACTAGGGATACATGCAACTATGGACAATACATAAATCAATTTCCCCAGAATACAATAAAAGTAATACGGGAATTCGAATGGATCCAAAAGAAAATATGTAGACATAAAATGTCTATTATGTTTAATGAAATTTGCATTAACGAAGAAATGCTGCCTAAATATATATATATATATATAATTATCTGAGAACATCTGATATCTGCCAAAACAAATGACATACTAAACTGAATTGTTTGAAATAGTGCTATTTATATGTATAAAAATGGATTTGGCATTAATGACCTACAATGGTTGATGTGCCATAAAACTAAACCAAATCTGATATCTGTAGTTTATATAAGTTTATTGCTATTTACTAAGCTTTGCTGAGTCTGGCACACAGACCACCAGTTGCTTAGGATTTGGGATCAGCTACTTGATAAGAGTTTTTCTTTTTAGTTAGTTCTTGCTGGGCTTTTTTACGTTTCTACACATTGGCATTTATTGGGTTTATTTAAAGATTTTTTTTTTTTTTCATGTAATCCCTTACTGCTATTCATTCCCAAGGAACCTTACATTTGACCCTTAGTTTGGTTAGTATGCACTCAGTTGCTACTTCTATATGTGTAGCAATGAAGTTTTTATATTCATCATTTGAATTATGTCTTTCAGATGTCTCCTGAAGAATATCAAACTTGTTTCTTTCAGTTACCATGTATTAATTGCTTATATCACTTTTGGCAAGTGAAAGTCAGTTCTATCATAAAGCTTTATCTGGTTTTTTTTTTTTATTTCTGCATATTCTTACTTAATAAAAGAAACCCAATAAATCCCAATGCACAGAAACTTAAGAAAACCCAGAAAGCACTAACACATACTAAAAAGAACAACTAGAATACCTTTAAGGTCAACTCAATAAAATTAGAAATTTGATAGAAAATAGACAATCATGATTAGCATAAGCAGAAGGAAAATCACCTCAAAAGCAAAATTAAAAGCTGCCAGCCAAGAAGAAAGACTTCAAAAGTGGAGAGAACATTTAAAAAATCTGCTTAGAACCCCCCCCCCCAATCATTGACAAATCTACTAAAAAAAATCAATAGCCAACTTGACATCAAAGACAATTCTTCAAAGAAGAACTTGACACAGTACAAAAAAAAATTAAAAGCAGACAAGCTGCAGGCCTTGACAAGATACCTCCTGAAGTATGTCAGAAAAAAAAATTGATCTCATACTTTTTTGTTTACACAACACTGTATATAAATAAAACAACAGAGAAATAGACAAGAGGCTGCATTCTCCTTCCCCTTGAAATCACTAAGAACTAAAGAGGTATAGTTCTTACTACTATAGCTGGTAACATTTTACCCTGTTTCTGAATTGTATCCAACCTGAAGTAGGAAAAAACAGTATAGCTTTCAAAGAAAATAATCCACAACATCACAGATCCTGACTATTTATTCATTGAAACATTGAAGGAGTATGTGCAAAATATCTTGAGGCAGCACGATTGTTTGTTGATCTCTCCATGGCGTACACAAATGAAAAATATAGCAAATATTACTAGCATGTGGTCTCCCCCAAAAAATTGTTACTGCTATAAGGATTCTTTACAAAAAACAAAAAATCAATATATCGTTCATCCAATGGCAGCACAGAAATTTTCAATATCATCACTGGCGTTTTGCAAGGCAATTCAATCACCTCATATACGTTCTTAATCTGCCTAGATTATATACTATGAACATCACTAAGATCTACTGAAAGAAAATGGTTTCACATTAAAAAAGACAAGAAGCAGATGATATCCTACAGAAACGTTGACAGACATAGACACTGATCTAGTGCTTTTCACAAATACATCTGCAAAATCTGAATTCCTGCTGCATAGCCTTGAGCATGCAGCAGAAAATATTGGCCTCTACATGAATGCAAATAAAACAGAGTTCAAGTGTTTTAAATAAGGAGCCATCTCCACTTAAAGTAGCAAACCTCTGGAATCAGTAGATCAGTTCACATACCTTGGTAGGAATATCTCATCTACTGAAAGCAATGTCAACATATTTATAGCAAAGGTGTGGACTGCTATTGACAGGTTATTGTTCATATAGAAATTTGATCTCTCATAAAATAAAATGGAATTTCTTCCAAGCTATATCTGTCTCATTACTACAGTATGAATATACGCCTGGACAAAATGCATAGAATAAAAGCTAGATGAGAACTACACCAGAATACTGAGTGCTGTTTTGAACAAATCCTGGAAGCAACACCCCACAAAACAGTAATTGTATGGCTACTTGCCTCCCATCTCACAAACCATCCAAGTAAGCTGGGTACTGTTGGTGAAGTAAGTATGAACTAATAAGCAATGTCATCTTATAGACTTCTACACATGGAGGTGCCAGTGTTGGCCAACCAGCCAGGACTTACAAACATCAGCTCTATGCTGACACTGGATACAGTCAAGAGGACCTGCAAGGAGCAATGGAAAAATGGGACGAATGGTGAGAGTCAGCGAACTCTATGCTATCAGCATGCCTTGATGATGATGACTTTGAGACCATTCCCAAATTTAGCTAACTCTTTTAGTGAAAAGTTGTAATGGTAGCCTATCTTCTTCATTAATGAATTCTTTTATAAGCTTTCATTATCTAAAGTTCTAATATATTGATATTTAAAAGAAATATCTGTAGTACAGAGCATCTTATGTTTTTCTTATTAAGAAAAAGTATTTTAAACTTCTAAAGGGTTTCAGAATTTTCTTACTTTATATAAGTAATGATTTTTTTTTCTGTCTGATAAGGGTTATCAAGGCAGAATTTTTTTTTTCATTAATTCCTTATCTTTTTATATAAGTCTCAATCAAAATGTACATTGCTTGAATAAAGCAGCAATTGTTTGACCATCCCTAGAGAAATAATTGAAATATAAGATCTTCCTAGTTAAATCAGTGGTCAAAGGCTAGACATATTGTATTGTTTAATTCTTGACCCTTTTGAACTTGGTTAAGAACTTTTTTCAATGAACAATGTTCTGGCATTGATAATATTTTTTAATCAATGGTATTCTTTTTGTACTGCTATCAGTAAAGATCACCTTTTGCTTTCCTTCTTTAAACTCAACATTTTTTTTAAAGATGATATATGAAGAGATAGATTTTAGAAATAATACCTGAACTAATTTCTTATCACATTGATCATCACAAATTGAAAAAGACACCTCACTTGTTGTATTATGTCTACCTAAAATGAATTCAAAACACCTTTAAGGAAATTAAACTTTCTAAACATTAACTCTTTCTGATTTTAGTTGTTCTCATTAAGTATTTGATTTTTAAATATACAAGTTGTGATTCACTTAACTCAATGTCAAAAACATCATTGCCTTTTTTTTGTTTTGTTTTTCCTCTCTTAAGAAGTCAAAAATTTTATTAGAATTGAATTATTAATTGATTCTAATGGCATGTCACCCAGTCTTGGTCAATTATACTTAAACATTAAAGAATCCTGTTTGATATGAAGTTAAGGAGGGGTGCACATGGTCCTATTGAATATGGATAATTTTTAAACATTTATTTGACCCATATATGGAACCCCAATAGGTACTTCTATTCCTGATCAGTGGACCTGGGAGTAATGGCAATGAAAGGGTGCTATACACTCTCAAATCTTCAGAACTGAAACCTCACTATCAGATATAGTTTAGTGTTATACCCAGGACACCTATATTTTCAATAGAAAGGGTCTTACTCCTCTCAAGAGGAATCCAGTCAGCATATCCTAAGCCTCACTGATAGGGTTATTCATTAAAATTTAATTGATGTATTTCAACCCTTTGAAGAATATTACTATTACATGACCAAATTGAACGCGGAGGGTGTCCTCATGGTGTAGTGACTAAAATGCTGGAGTGCGACCTTGAAGTAAACAAGTTCAAACTGAAGTCATTCTATTACATTCACTTTCAGATTAATACCCTTGGAAAAGATACGAACCCTCTTACCCCCCCCTCCCCCACCTTGTTATGGGTCAAATAGTATCACTGTTATTCTTCTACAAGGATGGCTGTGACATCAAAAAATCTGTGAAGATTAACATGCCATTAAACAAAGAAACTAAACTAAAATGAACAAATAGCATGACTATAACTGCAAAAATATACAAAGTTTCTATTGTGTACTAAATGCTTTTTATGTGTGCGCCATCCTGTAACGTCACTTTCAAGTATTTACTAAGCTAAGCATGGCACAAGGCTATAGGTATGAAAATCAAACTCGTAATAGTAATGGTCTGTAAGAGTAACTTACTAACCACTACTCCCATAGCATAGTGCTTTTCTATCAGTACTTGTAGCTTTGTTAGATTTTATCCACAATTGATACCTTTTGTAATTTTCAGATATGCCATCATTTTAAGAGTTATTTAATCTAATACTTTTGTTGCTCTAGTTCAGACATTCTCAACCTTTTTCTTCCAAATTTCAATTTATCTATCCTGTCCAACAATATTGACAAGAAGAATATTGAATAAAATCTATATAAAGCATTAAAACTGACAAGTACCATTTTTAAAGTCTTTGGTATGACACGAACTTGGATTGAACCCAGGTCTCCCAGACCATTGATGAACACTCTACCCACTTGACACTGAGCCGGTTACAAGTTGCCTAAAATCATCAAGGAAAATTTAAAAAAACAACTTTTAATTCAATCTGATAGGATTAACTATTACTAATTAGATTTCTTTCTACCATGATTGTGTCCAGATACTACCAAAATATTCTAATACATTTCTACCACATACAAGTTTTAAAGTTCTGGAAAATAGAATATTTTTCTTTTGCCTAATTAAAACTAACAAATTTTTCTTAGTTCTTGTTTTAGTTAGTACAAATTTAATCTTATTCCAACAAAATCCCATTCGTCAAATTTCGTCAAATTTCAACCAAATGCTTCAAAGTGAGAGATAATCAAATAAATTTCAATCTACTGTAAATACTAAACTCTTCAGTACTTTATTACATGTTCAGTAGATAAAATGTAACATATCTAACCTTTTTTTTATGGTCATAAGACAACACTCTTTAGAACAGTATTTGCTTACTCATCTTCAATGTCTTTCTGGTTGTAAATATCTATTAATCAGAACTTTTCTCATTCAACTATTGATTTATGTATGGAAATGGGAATAGTATAATGATTATTGGGGCAGAAAATTGAATCAACGAGCCAAGTTCAATTTCTCACCAATGCTTTTTGCATTCATTTTACATTAATACCTTTGGGAAAGGTATGAATTCATCTTTTTACCCACCCTCCTTTCCCAGTTATGGGGCATAGACCAAGCTCTTTAACCTTGGTTGGCAACCAGTTTGAGAGAAGGACAAACAGGAACTGGAATTCTCAAGACAGTTCAACAGTGTCTTCCAGTATCTACTGCCATGATACTGTTGCCAAATTATATCTGCCCTTGCTCTTTCCATTGGACATTATTGGTGTAGAGAGTTATTGCATGAGCAAGTGCCAGACTGTATTACCTTTCCCAAGACATATAATGATCTATGATCTCACAAAGCTAAAAGATACCACCACTGATTTAGTTCATTTTAAATTATGCTTGAAAATTTTTTAAAAATCATATTACTTTGTTCCTTTTAATGAAAGTATTGAATAAACTTAAATGAATCTTTTGTTAAATAATCATGTTTTTTTTTTCTCAAATTTAATATATACAATTTAATCTAATACTTTATTTAATATCTTTATCTTGACCACTAGCAGAATAGGTAAATGTATGTATCAATATTTTTTCAAGTTCAAAAAAAAAAATGGTGACAATTTTTTTTTTTTCCATTCCAATTCAATTAATTTTATTTGTTTTTGTCCTTTGAAATACAATATTTCTAATGCCTCATTTGTTGTTTAAATCAATTAGTAAAATACTTTAAAAATGAAAAAAAAATCAGTTGAATACTTAATTACAATGTATCTTCTTCATAGTTATTGTTGCATTTAAGACTGAATATAATGCCACTTTTCACTTGTGCAGATCTTTCTTTTGTACAATAAGGTCAGAGTTTTGTAGTTAGACATTTACATTATTGGCATTGGTTGGCAGCTGATAACATCTTGTTTAAGAAGCAGAAAAAATAACTCGAGAATGAGAAAGAAAGAAATATATAAATCATTACATTACTGCTGCTATATCGATATTTGCCCACAAAAAAAGGAAAATTTACAAAAGTGTTTGGTTTGTTGGGTTTTTTTATTATTATTATTATTTTATTTATTTTATTGACTTTTGAAAAACTTTTTTCTCATCTGCTTATGGTTTTAGATTCCAAGTTACAGAAATTGATTTTTGTTATTGTTATTTCTTCAAGAACTGTTGTGTGGGCTAAAGTAGGCAATGTTGCAGTCAGGAATTGTTCAGTATCTGCTTCATGTTGTCAACTGACATAGATCAGCTTAACTATCAAAACTGACCAGCAATTCACTTATAGCAGTGAAAAAGAAAATTCTTTTCAATATCTCTCTCTGATTTATATTCATTCAATATTAAAATTAAATATTTGTTTAAATCTTTTTTAAATAGATTTAGATATAAGCCTTTATCTCATTTCATGAGTTGCTAGAATTAAAGAAATTTTAATTTAGATTAGAATTTCTACAAGTAATTCAACTTTTTTTTCTTTTCTTCTTTTTTTCCCACCCAACCAGATAGATTTTTATTTGTTGTTATTAATTTGATTATTAAATAATTGTTTATTTAAACTATGATATTGCTTTTTAATACATTTGAGAATAAAACGATAATATTAGAAACCAATAATATCAATTATTTATAAAACCTGTTTGTTTGTTTTGTTTTTTTTTCTTTTTTTTTTAATTGGGTAATTCTGTATGCAAATTATCCATATCATATATACTATGTAAACCTTTATTTCTTAGTGACATATAACACACATTGCAAGACTTAAAAAGGAATTGATAACATGAGCTGTTTTGTGGCAAATCAAACTCAGCTAGACTTTAATAGTGACATCATTTATAAATAAGATGCTAATTAAGATTAAATAATGATTATATGATAATCATTGGGAATATGATGTAAATAACTAAAGAAATTGTAATGTTAGTGGTGACATAGTTTCTATTATTGACAGTCAGACATAATCTCCATTACAGTGTGTGTGTGTGTTTATATATAAGCAACCCACTGGAAACTTATAACCCACCTGATGATCAGGCTTACAAGTGAAACTCGGGGTCACCAGAAAAAAATACTGTGATGTGATTTCATAATTTTACATTTTAGCCTAGTTCTATTCTGGAAGCATCAAACATTTTTTTTAAATAAACTGGAATAAAAAAAGGTTTGTCTTTTCCCCGCAATATCATCATCACCAATAATAATAAATTGATAAATAGAATACTGGAAATAACAAAATGCAATACAAATTATTTATTTACAAGTTGTTAATGTAAAATGTTATATCATAGGTAGGATTTATTAGATAAATTGTCAAAACTGTAACGATAAAGTATTTTGTAACATATCAACTTCTAAAAGCATACTAAAAGGGTTTTCATTGGAAATTATTTATACTAGAAATGCATTACTAAGGATTTTAATATTAGCTATTTGGGTAACCAGATAGTTTGTTGTTTTTAAATAATGAAAACTTTCAATTATTCCAATGATCACATATATAGTGACACACAGCAAATATATAAAGCCTACATAAAAATTAGGCTGATGCCAAAATTTCCACAATAAATTTTGCATGTAGATGTAGGAAATATAAGAATAATAATTTAAAATATTGAATATTTTTCAATTGTATTTAACTTTTAGTTAATCTGTAATATCACAAAGAGTATTTATAATTGAACTATGTCAAAACTTCTATTCATTCAATTAATTTTATATACAGTAACACTCTACTTTTGACAGCAGGGTCTAAAGAAATTAAACAATTATAATCACAGTTGAATTTTAATAACTGCTTTTCAAATCCAGTATATATATATATATAGTGTTTGTTTGTTTGTTAAAGACCTATTGACTTTACTGTTATTTTACTATTCTTTTACTCCATATTAGTCATTTTCTCCACGAATAAAGTAAATATTTCTGATAGTTGCTGGGTGAGGAGCTTGATGATTAAACAGGTATTTTGCTTTCGTTTTCTTTTTTTCCTTATTACTCTGTATGGAACATAACATGTCAGATATTAAGATAAATGCTACTGACAGAAAAGTGCTATTATATAAGCAGTTCTGTTTCTTTGATAAGTAATGGGATTATTTATATTGGCACTTCTATGAGTTCTTGATGGTGGTATTAGTCATGTTGATGAGTTGAGAATGTAGGAAAATTAGTCAACTGAAATCCTTTAAATAAAATGAATGAAAGGATAGGAAAAAGAAAGCAAAGAGAGAATAAGTAAGAAAGAGAAAAATGACAAGAAGTAATACAGAGAATAGAAAAGACAAAAGTATATAAAGTTTTAGAAGAAGCATGAAAGAAAGATCAAGTCCTGTAGTCTACCTAAATATTACCTGTGAAAAATCATAGATTTGAATTTAAGACTCTTTTTTTTTTCTTTTTTTTAAGAAAATATATAGTTTGAAAGTGAACAAGGTTTATATACATATATGTGTGTGTGTGTGTGTCTGAGTTTAAAAAATCAGGGCTCAGTACTGACTGGCCAAGATGGATGAAACCTAAAACAAATGAAGTTCACTTAAGGGAAAATGAAACTTGTTTGTTTTAGTTCTTTAGAGAGAAAAAGTAATGTCCCATGTTACCATAACAATGGAATTTCTCATTACTCTATTACGAGATCAGATGGCATTAATTAGTATTGTGTTTTATGTATAAAACAGATTTATATCTTGTAAAACCTTGTGATCATTATATGAGCTATTTGTCTAAATTAGTTTTTTCTTCCTCCCACATTTTATATCTAGAGATTCAAAGTTAAAAAGAAATTAATTATTATTTTTTTCATAGGAATTTTTCTAGTTCAAGTTCCCCATGTTTGGTGTCTCACAACTAAGACTTCAGCACAAAAATAGAAATATCATATTAAAATCTTTTATTCACACTAAAACATTTTATTTCATGTGTTTGTTGTACTAAAGTTACAATGAAAAAAAATTAGCTGGGGGTTTGTTTTGTTTTGTTTTTTTTGGAGGGGGGATCTTTTCATTACAATTTTTTAATTAAATGTTTTGTTTTTGTTTTTTTAAATAGATATTTTTTTGGTTTCTTCATATTTATAATTAGGTTTTATATAAAATAAATTTATTTCATGTTGGAATCTTGGTTATCTTTTAACATTCTCTATCATCCATTTATATATGTGTGTGTGTGTGTGTTAGTAAATCTGACAAGATGAGAAAAATAAGTGGAAAAATTGATAAACCAAAAACTGATAATGGATTCAGTAATGATATTTCATTCTTTATTCAAAAAAGAACTTCTTCAGAATGAGAATTGGTTTTTCTAAGATTTAGCATTTGAAGAAAATAGATGAATGAAATAAAAATAACAAGGAAAAGAGGGAGGGGTTGAGAGGGACAGAAAAGGAAAGAATGGGAGAGATGAGGGATATATGTTGTGAGGTTTTGACTGTGACCACCTGGGCAGATGGCTAAGACTAGGCTTGGGGGGGGATTATGTCAAACGTATCAAGTTTCATCAATGATTTGACCAGCAGAGATGGATTATTTCAATGAGAAATATATATATATATATATATATATATAGTTTTGTTTCTTTGTTTAATGTCATATTAACCTTCATTGGGTTATTTAATATCAAAGTCATTTTTGTAGAAGAATATCAATAATACTATTCAATCCATAGTTGGGATTATAATGGGGTTCATACTTTTCCATATCTATAAAGTGAGAGAGAGAGAGAGAGCTTAGGTTGCATGATAATTAGTAACAAGTAAAATGGAAATGGGGGAGCTGGGGCTATTTTCATTCACTTTATCCTAATGTCCTTTAAAAAGGAGATGAATTTATCTCAGAATAGCTGTGTGTTAAATAGTAGGGCAGCCTAGGTTCTCTAACCTTTGTTGAGCAATCAATCTAGGAAAAAGGTAACTCTGAATTCAAAACTCCCGGCCAACATATAGATCTTAGGGAAAGCCTAACTCCTGCTGTGAAGTGAGGAAAAGGCTGATGGGGGTGGAGGTATATATATATATATATATATATATATATCGGCTGGGGCTGTAGAATACGCCGACTGCACCTCTGCACCTGTTGGCCGTGGGTGGCGACCCGTAAGGCGCTAGGACTGATTCCTGGTGGTTGAGCAGTCATTGATCCGGTGACAGAGTGGTCAATGGCTTGCAACACACCAATTTGGCCCTTACTTGGTCTGATGGGCAGTTGGATTGGGCCCGATCCGATCAATCTGCTGGTCATGTCGAGCCCTAGCATCTATATATTTTATCCCAACTGTACTTTTAAATCTGCACTTGCAACAAGTTCCCAACCCTTATCTGTTAGTTGCTAGAAGGCGGTGGCTAAGGGTCAATTGTGTTGAGAATCGGAATTTGACCAGTGCTGAGAAATTGGCAACGGCTCGGAAGCCTACCCTCAACTCGAGTATACTGGTCGCGTATCCCCCGTCTCAACCAAGGCGAGTGGGTTACCCCCTTGGTTTATTCCCAACACAAGTTGGACTCCGTGGTGGGTGGAGGAGCGCAGGGCCAGTGAAAAATATACAGCAGATATGGCGTCTTCAAACAAAAAAACTAAACGAAACCTCTCAGAATCAGACTCGGAGAATGAGGCAGCAGACTTCCCCAGATTCATTGTTATTGAATCTTTGGAGGAGGTATGCCTAGCCAAACTCTCACCTTTCCTTATCGAAAAAGTGATATCTACAAGAGCTAGTCCGAAAACCGTTAAGAAAACAAGGAATGGTAACTTGCTTGTCGAGGTGGACAACCGGAGACAGGCAGAAAACATTAAAAATAAAAACTTTTCATACAACCAAATGCAGAGCGTATCCGCATGAGAAACTCAACACTTCCAAGGGAGTTATCAGCAGTAAAGAGTTGGCATTGGCTACAGAAGATGAGATAGCATCAGCCCTGGGAAAACAGGGAGTTACAAATATAAAGAGAATATCCATTAGAAAAGGTGAAGAACAAATCCAAACCAACACTTACATCCTAACATTTAATAAGCCCCAAACTCCAAAAGAGGTGAAGATCGGCTATTGTCTTGAGAGAGTTGAGCAGTACATCCCAGCTCCTTTGAGGTGCTTCAAATGTCAGAAATTTGGACACCACAGGGAAGCCTGTAGAGGCCTACAGACATGTTCCAAATGCAGTGAAAAGGACCCAGACCATGCAGAGGAAGATTGCTTAAAAGAAATTCGATGTGCAAACTGCCAACAAGATCATCCGGCTTACGCAAGAACTTGTACTGTTTACCAAAAAGAAAAAGAAATAATTGAGGTCAAACACAAGAGGAATGTTTCCTTTCTGGAAGCTAGGAGAATTGTAGGGAGCTATATGGGAGAAAGCAGCTACGCCTCCGTTGCATGGAGGGCGGATAGAACCAATGACAACGGCAAATATAGAACACTTGTGGAGAAATTGTTCAAGCTGGAAGCCAATGATTGGCCAAAGTTTCAGGAGCACCTGAAAAAACTACATTGGGATGAATTTTATCAAGCACCAACTCAGCAACAAGTTGCAAATGGGGAGAGATCTAATGTTGTAGTTCAAACAAAAACACACATAGGATCTATCACTCCAACACGAACTACTCCTAAAAGTGCAAAATCTCCATCAAAACAGCCGTTACAAAAATCACCAATACGTCCACCAAAATGCATTAAAGATAGACTAAAAAAACTGTCTCCCATAAGACCTGAACAACTCAAACAAAAATCACAACTCCCCATTAGTCAAACTCCGAAAATACAAATGAACACCAAAGTGAATTAGGAAAGACCAGGAAGTACATTCAAAATGCCCTCAACAACAAAGTCGTCTATAACAACCAAACCATCCAATTCTCAACAAAACCCCTACAAAGGACGTATAGTATAGAGAGTATGGATAGCGACACAGAGCGCCTAGTTGCCAGCCTTAATCTTGAAGAAATAATCAAAAACTACAATACTTGAAACCACTTAACTGTCGGCAAACTTATAAGCTCAGTCACTTTTTTGAATTGTTAATCTCTAACATATCATACATATCTATTTAAATGTGTGCTAATGAATGACTGATGTTAAATTCTTATTGTTACATAGAAACTCTTGTAATAATTTAACTGTGTGCAAATAAATGAGGAAAAGTAAATGGAATGATTAATGCTGCCTGCATGTTTATGCCAAACAGAATTGTTTCTTATGCTAAACTGAATTATTTGAAATAGAACTGTTTTTTTTAAACTGTACTTATACTAAACTGAATTGTTTAATAACTGCTTGAATAAACTGAATTGTTTAAAATAGAAATGTTTTTGACAAGCTGTGTACTCATGCTGAACTGAATTGTTTGAAATAAAACTGATTAGTTACATAAAATGGATTTGGCGTTAAATAACCTACAAAGGTTGATATGCCATAAAACCAAACCAAACCAAACTATATATATATATATTATAGTCATCCACAGACTGTTTCATTGTATGACAATTCTTCAGTGTGGCTAAACACAGACACTTCAAGCTGGGATCAAAACCCAATGCAAGCTAAGGAATTTAACGTATATGTATTAATTTCTGTACGTGTGTGTGTGTATGTGTGTGTGTGTATATATATATATATATATATATATATATATATATATATATATATATATATTTTTGGTCCAGTTAAACCGGAGTTGGGAGTAATTCCATCAGGACAAGAAGTTATTCAAGCATGAATATTTAAAATTTTCCTGGTAAAGAGCTCAATCTACCAATAATACAGAGCAATAAATTCTTTAAGAAAGTGACCGGTTTCGTTGTTTTTCTTAAAGTATATATATATATATATATATATATATATATATATATATATATATATATATATATATATATATAGGGCGTGATATTATAAGAGAGACAATTATTTTTAGAATTAAATTTGGAGCCATTTTAAGAACTGAGAAAATGTATATATTTGCTTAACCCTTATTCCACAGGCAGGACATGACACAAGATCAGTTTTTAAATGGAGTAAAGCTAGTTTGAATTCAGGGTTTTCCTTCTCCTAGACTGGTTACCTTATCAAGGCTAAAGAACCCAGTCTCTTCAAGTATTTACCTATAGATGGATTCCCAAGAACTAATTTATAACTTTCCCAAGGGCATAAACTTGATGTGAAATGCAAACAGTTTTTTCTTTGTTTTGACTTTTGGAATGTTTCCTGCCATCCTCACGTTTTTCTTGCTCTTTCAGCTTCACATTCAAAACTTCTGATTTCCGTTGGTCAAGAACTACAAAAAGGTGTCTCTTCAAACTCTCTCAAAGTAAACAGCTACAAAATTTTATCTTAGTAACACCAACCAAATTCTCTCTCTCTGTCTCTATCCAGATTTCAGTTGCATTATTTCATTATTTCCTCCAAGCAAATTTTGTTATATATAATCTTATTTATTAAAAAAAATGTTAGGTCCTTTTTTATATCACTTTTTATAAGCTTGAAATCTATGGTTCTACTACTGAGATGCTTGTTTTTGTTTTTTGTTTGTTTGTTTTTAAAAGTTCTAGGCTTTCTTAAATGTTTTTTTAATTCACATCCTCATCAGTGTAATGATCCTCATCTTAGTTCATTCAATGAAATCCAATATTTCTAATAATCAAAGAACAAAATAAAGGAATGTTAGTCTTTTTCCTGTTCTACAGTTTTAGTCTGCATTTAGTACCTGCTGTTCTTGTTCAATATTATCAAATGGGAATCCATTCAACTTCTTACCAGCTTTTCATGTAGCTAAACTTGATCAGATAGAGTAGAACAGTATTAGCAAAATGATCAGTTTTATGGTTTAACAAATCTTGTTAGAAATACTCACCTCTTTCCATATGATGTAACATTAATTACAAGAAGAAAGAGAAGACCAGTTTTCATTCCTAAATAAAGTATCGTTGTTTTAACGTAACATGTAATTGCTTAATGTTCTCACCTTGAATTGGGTGGTGTCTACAATTGAGGATGTAAAGTGAAAAATTAGGCTTTTAGATTTTTTTTACACTAAATATTAGCAAACAAAATATTTTGTTACTTTATATAATTAGATCTGGGAATAAATTATAAATAGCAATTTCTGAATACGTTGAAAGATCCCAATTTGATACAAATAGCATTGAGAATTATGAATGCAACATGAAAGAGTGTTTGTTCCAATCAAAAATGGTTTTGATATCTTTGAAATCAGAGATATCAATACTCAAAAGACTTCCTTTTCTTTTTTCTTTTTTTTTCAAAATGATTATTTTTTGGCTGCCATTTAGGTGTATTAAAAGAAAAATACAGAAGAAATTATTCTATGACTGATGTATGTGTATAGGTAATCTCTTATTATTTCATTCACTTCTGATTAGATCTTTTTTTTTTTTTTTTTTTAAAGTGATTACTGCTAGGAACTTTTTTATTTAAAGAAATATAATTATCAAATTTATTTGCAAATATTCTCTCTCTCTCTCTCTCTCTCTCTCTCTCTCACACACACACACCGTTTTTTGTATGTCAAAATAAATTCTTCCATCTACTTGTTAGTTTTTAAAGATATAACAAAAGCTAATTTGGGATTCTTTGGACACACTTTTGACAAGTCCTAGTAATGTCTAAAGTCCATGATTGGTATGCTGGAGGAGAATTTATATTTACCAAGCATGACTTAGTTTGACACAAGGCCACAATTATAAGGCACCCAGTAAGAATCAATTATATCATACTAGACACTCTATCTTTCTTTATTATAGTTGACAAAAGGACATACTTTTTTAGCATAAAGTAACTTTGATTCAAATTCTTATCCTTGATTATTCAGCCTCATCTGAAGCATTGTGCTTATTTTTTTTATAAAATACTGTAAGTATTTATGTGTAAGACACACTATTTTTCAGTCCAACATGGCAACATAACCAAAAGTAAATTATATCTCTGGTCCAAACTAATATACAACAAACACTTCTCTTTTCTACCACTACAGAGAAATAGCCACTGAAATGTGTGTTTGTTTATAATTTCTTTCATCTATTAATGAACTTAATTTTGTGTGAACATGTCCTTACCTTTGCCCTAAATACTGTGTAAATTTATATAAACTATATAAATTCTTATTTTTAGTCTACACAGACTGAATAAAACATTGAACAAATGCTAAATTTAGTTTATATTTAACTGCCAGAAATTCCAAAAAGTCAATGAATATTATACACAGTTTTTTTCCCAGAATTTCATAGCCAAAACTTAGGGGAACATATTAAACACAAATGCTTGTTATACACAACTATTTGCAGTAATAGTATCCCCTCCTCACTTCAAAAAACATTGTTATTAAATATCTCTCTTGATAGATATTGTACTTTTCCTTCTTTACCTCTCTGGAATTTTTTTGACTTACACATGTCTATAACACACACACACACCACTACCAACAACAATAAATCTTTTTTCTATAAATATTCATTATTGGAGTTCCAAGTGAGAATGGAACTTCTTTTAATCTTTGAAGGTTGATACATTAACTGCTGATCTACAAATTGATGCACCTTATCTAAATAAAAATTAGGCTTTAATAGGATTTACTAATACCATTTTTTTTTTTTTATCATCAATTGACTTTAGAGCACACTGAAAATTAAAATAATTTTCATTTGACTTCAGGCCCTACTTCCCAATATTTAATCTCTTTCTCTCTCCCTTTACATTACTTATAACTAATATCAATACTTACAGCCAAAATTTTTTAGAAAATCTTTTCTAGAATGACATTATGTGCATGGATTAATGCATCTGTCTCAATATTAATGAAAATTGTATCTCCCCCTCCCCCCACCATCTCCACCCAAAAAAAATTATCATACAAAAATTTAATTGGACTCTACATATATGAAAATAACTTTGCAAACAAAAAAAATCTTTAAAAAAAAATATCAATCATTATATGTTTTTTGTGGGCTTTTCTGTCAAAATTCTCACCTTCATCAAGTGAAGATAGACATTATATAGAGTAATTGTTTACTTCCTATTTTTGTTGTTAATATTTGTGTGGAGGTGTCAGCTAGTATGAGTCTTATTAGTACATAAAATGGAATCAACTGAATTTGAATAATGACTGAGATTATTTGTGTTCAATTAGCACTAATACTCTTAAGAAAATTATCAATTGATAACCTCCGCCTCTTTTGTTTCCCCCCCACACATCTTGATTAAAAGTATTTATTATAGCATACCCATGATGGTTGATAGAGAAAAGCATATGTCTTCATTCAACTCTTCCTCCACAAACAAGATGTGACACAGGGTCAATTTTTAAGCAAAGTAAAGCTGGTTTGAATTCAAAGTTTTCCTTTTAGACTAACTGCCTGACCCAAGCTAAAGAACCCAATCTTCCTAACTAGTTTCCATTGCTGGAGGGAAAAATAGATTCATGCCTTACCCAAGGGCATTAACTCAAATTGAAATGCAAACTCACCAAATCCATTTTTCATGATGATAGCCATTACAGTAAGTACATCTAGAGAAAATATAAAGAAAAGTTGTTGAGTACTTTGGCTGACTGCTTTCTCATAACTATCTATCAGATAGTTTTAAAAAATGATTACACTCATTGCCAACCTTGAAAGGCTATTGAAATTTATAATGTTGAATCTTATAAAATTGACCCAGTCATGGGGCTTAGAATACACTGATGGTATCCTCTGCTGAAGATGGTAAGACCTCTCCTGCACTAAAAAAAAAAGTGGGGGTGTACAAAGTATGAATAAACTACATTTTTATGGTGATGCTCCAATCCTGAAGATCTGGAGAATATAGACTATCCTTTCATTGCCATTACTCCCAGGTTCACTCTGGCCTGTTAGGGTTACATCTATGAGTCAAATAGATTGTTTTGGGTTCTATCTAAGAGTCAGATCTATTAGGGTTCTTGCTCACTTGGCTGGGGCTGTAGAATACACCGACTGCATCTCTGCAGAGGGGGAAAAAAAACCAATGAGTGTCCTGGATATGATACTAAACAATCTGATGGTGAGGTTCCAGTGATGCTGGAGCTTTGGGGAATGCAGAGCACCCCTTCATTGCCATTGCTCCCAGGTCCACTCTGGCCCGGAATGGTAGTACCTGATAAGGCCCTATCTGTGGGTTAAATAGAACTAATTGCATACTTATGCTAAACTGAATTGTTTAAATTAGAACTGTTTGACTAAACTGAATAGCTTAAAATAGAAATGTTTTTGACAATTAAACTGTACTTACATTTAAACTGCGTGCTTATACTAAACTGAATTGTTTAAAATGGAACTGTTTTTGACACTGAAACTCAACTTACACTTTGTTTGATATAGAACTGTTTTGACATTTAACTGTGTGTAAACAAAATCTGAATTAGAACTGTTTGAATAAACTGAATAGCTTGAAATAGAAATGTTTTTGACAGTTAAACTGTACTCATGCTAAACTGAATTGTTTGAAATAGAACTGACAATTTATATAGAAATGGATTTGGCATTAAATAACCTACAAAGGTTGATATGCCATAAAACAAAGAACCAACCAACCTATTTGGGTTCCATCTATGAGTCAAATAGAACTGTTAGTGTTCCGTCTATGAGTCAGATCTGTTAGGGTTTCATCTATGAATGAAATAGAACTGTTAGGGTTCTATCTATTGATCAAATAGAACTGTTAGGGTTTCATCTGTGAATGAAATAGAACTGTTAGGGTTCTATCTATTGATCAAATAGAACTGTTAGGGTTCTATCTATTGATCAAATAGAACTGTTAGGGTTCTATCTATTGATCAAATAGATCTGTTAGGGTTCTATCTATTCATCAAATAGATCTGTTAGGGTTCCATCTATGAGTCAAATAAATCTGTTTAAATATTATATGGATTTGAACGGGCTATGTGCAAAAAAATCACCTAAGAACAACTTCACAAGGAAATTTAAATATGAACATACAAGAATACCATTCTCTAACCTCTAGGCATAAAATAACCCTAGATGTGTCAACATACCATTAAAATTAATTAATCATTTGTTGTTTTATCATTTTCAATAGGATTCACCCTTTGTCAAAATCAAATGTCATTTGATTTGATTGAATTCTCTTAAATTTTGGTTTTGTCATCAGACATCAGTGAGCTACCATTAAAAGTGGTGTTCTTTTCATTCTCTTTAGTAAGTCTCAAGATGAATCTCTAGCCATTTGCTTAATTCCCTGTTGTTCTACTCCTAATTCATTAGATACACTTGCTTTGTTTCCTTAGCATGGAAGAAGCAGCTAGTATGTACTCATATGCTCTTCAATCATAGTATGCATATTGTTACTTATTGTAGTAGATAGAAATCACTAAAATCTTTTTAGATTATTGGCTAACTTGCCATTCTAAACAAATTGTGTTGGCCATATGATTAAACTCTTATCTGCTGGCATTTATTGATTGAGTTATTTTCACACACACATACACACGTTTTGTCAGCTCACTGTAATGTTTGCCTATGTAAGCTTATGTATGTTCGGTATATTTCTTTCTGGAACTGTTCATAAGCAAGGTAGGCTTGTAGATAATAAATAACTTACAATTATATTCTTTAACATTTGTTATGTTTACTCATAGCTTATCTACTGATTGGTATTGTATTGTTCTTTCTTCTTTTTATGGTAACATATCTATTTTTTATGTTCAGTCCTATTTTATGAAATAGGAAGAAAAACATTATTTTCTGGCTGTATTACACTACAATTCTTCTGTTATAAAAAAATAAATAAACAATTTGAACACAACATTGTCTTCATTTTAAAGAAATTTTGTACAGATTTTTTTCTTCATTATGTCAAAGTCAGACTTACAATATTGAAATAATTCACAGACTTTGTCACCTGATACAGTTTTTATCTTTCAAAGCAATAACTGATAATAAAATCATAAGATTTCTCTCTCTCTCTCTCTCTCTCTCTCTCTCTCATGCACACACACACACACACACACACACTAAAATGATTTAACCTACCAATCTTGCCCTTACTATAAAACAATTTTTTTTAAATTTTTGGTTTTAGTAAGATCTTCAAATATAATGTCATTTTTTTCATTACTTACTCAATATTTGTCTTTACAGTATTATGTAAAATTAATCATTCAAATAATTCCAATTTTCACTAAAATTGTAGAATAAATTTTCTGGTGATCATTTTGATTTATTTCTATGAGAACTTAGATTTAAAAAGAGACATCTTGCTTCTTTCTTTTTTTTTAATCTAAAAATTCATTGACTTTTGGTTTCTTTGTAAATCCAGCCTGATATCTCTTTCTTTTCTGGGTTTTTTTTTGTGTTTTGTTTTACTCATTCATAGATATAACTTATATCCATTTTATTACCACTTTTATAAATTACAAATTCTTATTTCTATCACATTACCATAGTTACTAATATAGTCATGGTTCTTCTGTCATATTATATTTTCAAAGAAGCTTATCATAATAACAGGACATTCAAGTTTGTTTGATTATTCTCTGAAAGAAAAGGTTGTGGAGGGATAAATTTCAAACCAGTAAAATGCTTTATTGAAAACAACCCTCTACTTGTGAATAAGTATCACAAATTAATTTTTTGCTAGTATTTCTTATTATTTCAGTTGACTTTTATTGAAAATCTCAAATTAAAGAAATGTTTGTCAAAAATGAATAATTGGCTACTCACAAATTCAAAGACAATTGCATCTTATAAATGTTAATAAAAACATGATAGCAGTATAGAAATGTTTAAATAGATGTAGGTACATCTATTTTCTGCATATTCTTTAAAAGTAATATTTCAGACACTTGGACTATACCATGTAGTTCTGCTTATAAGCTTATAATTAAAAATTTTAAGATGTTTTTTTTTTTTTTCTGTTTTTTTAATAATGTTTTAAAGATTTAGATGTTTGTTATATACTAGTACAGATATCATAGAGGGAAAAAACATTCCTTTATTTGATGCACACACCACTCATAATTGATTTCTCTCATATGAATAATAGGATTAAATTCTTTAAGATGGTCTTTCTATTTTAAATTTTCTTAAACAGAAACTACATCTTTTTTATTTTCTCATTTGGTTTAAATATTACCTAATACTTTTTTATTTCTTCAAACAAGAAATACTGCTGTAAATAATAGTTTTACGCTTCTGATTTATATTGTATTACATAATCAGTTATAAATTAATTTAGGATAATGTCACTATTTCAACCAGATTTATTTTGAGCTGGACAAAAGAACAGTTTTGTTTAACAAGAAAAGAAACTTAGTCGACATGAAGATAATGATTGTTTTGACTAAAGATTTTGAATCAAAATCGTATCAAATTAGATAATATACTTTATTGTACATTTAGTTTTATAGGATTGTCTGTATGATTTTTGTATCCTTAACTTAAGACAATGGAGAAATTTATGATTTTGTGACAATTTGAACTGGCTTTAAATTAGAAATGATCCACAGACGTTGATATGCCATTAAACAAAATTCCCACTTAAATTCGAAAAAAAAGCATTAATGCTTTTAAAAAATGTCAAGCTTATATGAGCCAGTTGTAGAATGTGAACCAAAAATCAATCTTGTCATTGCATTAACTTGTAATGGCTGATGCCCCTAAACCAACTTATGGTAGCTTTTAGTTCAATACTCTCTCATTATCTTGTGTTTGTTTTGTAAGAACTATGCCAAAAGCAACAGTTCCAAAATTGAATAACTACTTTTGAAGTAAAACTCATTATTTTTCAAGTTATTGGCCCTGCTTCAAGATGTGATGAACCAAATACTGACCATGGAGTTTTTCACTCTAATCACTTCTATTTGTTTTGTTTTTTAATTGGTATATCATTGAACTATATAAACAATAGCAACATTAAATGGAAACTATATTCCTTATTTTGTTTGACTTAATATTGTTTTTTTTTTAAATCATTAGGTACTGGTATTTATTTACATTTACCAATTGAAGGATGAACAATTTCCCAAATAAGGAAAGCATACACATCTTGAAAATCTGTCTTTAATATCCTATCTTTTACTTGGGTTGAACAGTAACCTTTGCTTCCATGAAACATATATAATCATCTCAGCCTTTTTGTAAATCATTAATTTTAAATGTAAAATCTGATTGGTTTTCTCATGATAGAATCTTTCAGGCATTCACTGAATTTCATTGCATAATATACTCTCAAAGTTAGTGGCATTTATTTTTACTGCTAGAAAAGCTTAATGTCTTTATATAAGACAGAAGTCAAGTTTTGAAATTTTTCTAAAAAAATAAACTGTTCATCATGTAGTGTGATTGCAGATATAGATTCCATGTTTGTTTTAGTTTGGGGGACAGGGGATGCAGATTATTGCAATCATTTTGCTCAATTCAAATACATCTGGTTGAATTTTGATATTTTTTACAATACTATAATAAAGAATCACAAAAAAAGTACTAATATTCTTTTATATCTTTACTTTATATAAATGTATCACAGTAGAACATAGTTTCTTCATTTCCATGCAAAAGAGAAGTTAATGAAAGAAAATATATTTGTTATACAAGTCTGATTTTAAACTTTCCCAGAGTCAGTTGAGTTGAGTTCTTGTAAAATTTTATCTACTTTAAATATCGATTCTACTTAATTATCACATGCATCTTTATTAAACAGAATCTTAGAACTTTCTTATTGAATATCACCTAACTGACTTTTTTATACCTCACTCACTCACAAGGTCTTTACAAATTTCTACAAACACTTTAGTCATAAACCTCTATTCTACCCAAATTAGAGAAAATCAAGGTTTAGCCAACATTGTGAATTTCATTTTTTTTTTTTTTTTTCTACTTATGGAAAGAAAATTTATTTTCTTTTAAGTTTGTTTTTTCTATTCATTAACTTGTAGTTTGTTTGGGTTTTTTTCTAAACCAAACACAGTTTCTATTTTGATGGTTTTATTTCTTTGAATTCTTAAGACAAAACTTTTGAGTTTAAAACCTGTAGATTATTCTTTCTCTTCCTAACTGACCATTTACACATTTTTTTTACTTAATTAAAACGCTATCAATTTTTAAACCTTTTATAAGTGGATAATTTTCCCTGCAATTGAATTGATTCTCAAACTCTTTTTTTTTTTTTTTTTTTTTTTTTTTTTTTTGGCATAATATCCTTTCTAAAATGGCTGAATCTTGAAGATAGGACATATGATTTATACAAACAGATTTTACATATGTTTCATTTAGCATATTTCCTTATTCACTTGAACATTTCTTTTCACCTATTTCAACAATAACTAGTTTTTTTTTGTTTTGTTTTTTTTTTCATTGTTCTTTTTCTATAATTTTTCCCTTCTTCATTCCAAGTATAAGGCTCTTGTTTCCTTATTGGAGATGATACTTTTCCTAAAGTAATTTTCTTTTCCTTTTTTTTTTTATTTCATAAATTCATTCAACCTGTTGTTTGTGTTTATTATTATATCCAATTAGAAAGTCATTATCTGTTTTCATTTCTGTTGATTTTCCTCAATTTTCCTTTCAACTGAATTAAGAACTGACTCATGCATTCTTGTAGTTCATTGAAGCAAGAAAATATTTCCAACATTTGCAAATGCTGTTGTGAAGATTGTTCTATCAATACTCATGCTTCAGTAAACTTCTATATATTTCCATTTACTCCATAACAAATGTATTTTGCCCAGCAAAAAGAATTACTTTTCTTTAGTTCTCTTAAGTCTAATGCTTATGATAACAATGATTGTATAAAGGTTTTTTTAAGTCATGGTCTTCATTGGATTGTGTTAATATTTGCTATGTAAAGTTTAACTATAAACTTGTTTCATAATTAGGTTTCATAATTTTCTTAAAATATTTACTGATACATTTAGACTCTCAAAGGTGAAAGGGAAACAAAACAAAACAATTCTTCACAAACATTTTCAGAAAAATGTTGTATGCATATTTATTTTTTTCAGTCTCAGTAAATATCAATTTACAAAAATAAGTGTTTTAAATCATACCAAAGATATTTATTTTTATTTTTTATTTTTATTTTTTTCAATTTATTTATTTATTTTTGGTGGGGGTGTTCCTCTCTCATTTAGCAGTTTTAGATATTTTCTATAAGTTATACAATGTAGAAAAAGCAAAAATTCATTTAAATCAGTCAAAGTATCTTACTGAATATTTTTTCTCTCTATATATTAATCTATACATTCTTAAAGATTTTCAAACTGCTATCTTAATTTTTACTTTTGGTTTTTGTTATTTTTCTCCCCATAATTCATTCTACAAATGTTCCAATCATCTTGAGATTATAAATAGTTATTAATACCATTTGACAATATATATATGTGTGTGTGTGTGTGTGTGTGTGTATGTATGTATGTATGTATGTATAATGTTGGTTTGATAGAAGTATGGAATTTAAAATATATACTCAAGATTTAGAATCCTGAGTCTTAGCTGAAACGTAAGTAAGCAATTTTACTTATCAGTTTTATAAGATATTCATTCAACTTGATTTTTGTTATAAGAAACAAAACTTAGTAAATGTCCTCTCTATATATTTCCATAGAAACTTTAGACATTTTTTCCTTGACCTTTTTATATCAATAAACCAAATTGACTGAATAAACTATTTAAACTTTGTCTTTGACAAATTCTCTTGAACATAACTAAAATAAACTAGAAATTGATAATGATAGAATATGATTGAAAATTATACATTAATAAGCAACAAAGATGGAGATAAAGGTTACTGAATATATATTGAATTTTCATTTCACAACCACCAAACTCCTAATAATATTAGGTTGATGAATGAAAAACTTCTTGCCTTTGGTGCTTTTTCTTGTCAAGTCTTAATCAAACATGTCTGAATAGTTACTAACCTAAGTGCCAAATCACCAGACATAATAGCTGTAATGATTTCACTTTGGTTACTTTTTCTTAACAACTTTACAAGTTTTTTGTTTTTGTTTTCCTCTGTACAGTCATTGTTTTTATTGATTTACACCTCGATTATTGATGATTTGATTAAAGAAAATGTATTTCTGTTATCTTATCTCTATTGATATCTTAAACCCTCCAAAAACAGTATTTCATTATTTAGATATTGGAATCTGTATTCAACTGTTTATGGGCATATCTCAACCATCACTTTGAAGATACAATTTGATATAGATTTCATGATTTAGACCAATTATGCAGTTGAACCTTTCTTTAACTTGTAATAGTTCTTTTTTAACCCTTTTGGTGCAGAGAGCAACTTAGGTCACCCGAATATACTTAATGATTGAGGACCAAATGCAACTTTAGTCCGCATCATTCAAGCAATTGGGATCTTATGTGATATACTTCCTGAAAGGGCCTTTTGTTTGATATCTCTCTGCCCTAAAATTTAAAAAATAAATACTTTATCACTTCTAAAACTTTAGTAAAACAGTCATTTCTAGAAGTATTAGTGAATAACAAATTTTCTTATAAATACACTTGTTTGATATATTTTCTCCCTCCAAAGCAGCATACTTCAAATTGAGTCACTTCTATATTATATATTTTAGCAATCACAAAATTTGAAGCAAGGTTTTTTATTTGATGGTCAAAAGTGTATTCCAGCTATTAAATGTGTGATTAAATGCACTGTACCAAAAGGGTTAATGAAATTTTGATATAGACTTTTCTTTTCTAACCTTTCTAATATAACAAAATTTATCAAGAACATAATTATCAGTAATAACAAAAGCATAACATTCTTTTATTAAAAAAAAAATCTGTGGTTTTGCATGAAAAACTTAGTCTTTATCTAAACAAAATCTTTAGTCCTATACAGTCTAAGTGAACAGTTTGTGGATTATAAGTTTTGTTTACTACAATCTCATACAATTAAAGCGGAACTTTACAGTAAACAATAAGTGAGGAAAAAAGAGTTATGTAAAAATTTCAAAGCTTCATCAACAGAAGGTGTTTTGTTCTGAAGAATGACTATGCGAGCTCACACTCAATAAGGATGAGATGTGTTCAAAAAGTATCAAGTCTGTAGCTGTATTTACCAAAACAGAAATGAACAATGAATATAACATTAATTTTCTTCAAAATAGTTTTCTTGGCATTCAACATATTCCAGTAAGTTTTCCATTAGTGAAAGCACCTCTGGAACTCATCTTTTGACATGGCATCAAGCCGCACCATCATATTTTTTAATATCCTCCACATACCTCCGATCTTATCCTTGAGATGAAGTTTCAGTTTTGAAAACAAGGAAAAATCTGATAGAGCTGGAGTCGAGAAGGATCTGTTAAGTTAGAAGGGTGCTGAACTTGCACAATTTCGTTTGTTTTTATAAAAACATTTTATTCACAAACTATGGAGACTGGCTTCATATTTGTTTTTAATTGGCACTGACTTAACTTGATTGCTTTGTTATAAATTACTTTGCTATACACCTATTTTCATTTAAATTCTAAAATGAAAAAAAAAATTTAAGCTTCAGTTTCAATACTTTTTTTTATCAAACTTTGTAAATTCAAGAAAAGATTATAAGGTTGGTATAAATTGTACATTTTTCTAAATTAACCAGCATCAGATTCTTTGAACAAAGAATTAAGGATTAAAATGCGTCATTACTTTATGAATAATTTTGTGTGTGTGTGTGTGTGTGTGTGTGTGTGTGTGTGTGTGTGTGTGTGTGTGTGTGTGTGTGTGTGTGTGTGTTGATGATCTATGTTTGAATTATTCAAATTTATTGAGACTCACTTTATAGAAGTTAGTTGATAAGTTTTGGAGCTAAAAAATGTCCTCTTGCCTAAATCTTTCATACACACACACACACACACATTATAATACCAAAAAACTGATGTGAGATAACAGATGAAAACCTTATGATCTGTGTAGGAATAAATAGCATTACCTGCAGTTTTTGAAATATTTCATTGACTAGATTCTAATTACCTGATAAGTAAATATATCAGTTATGTGCTAGCTGAACACATGTGTTCATTTACTGTGTATGTAGCACATTAAAATCACTTCTGTTACTTGGAAAGAAAAAGGTTTTGAAGCCATTTCATCTTTGTGTACATTACACTCCATTAACTTGATATTTCTACCACTTCCTGCCCACCAGGCAACGGATCCCCACTGAGTATAAAATTAACATTGATTCATTTTGGTTATTTATTGAATCCAAATAGGAACTTCTGAACTTGCATCATTTTATTACACCTTAATTAGAAAGTTCGTTTTGCTTTGTTTTTGTTTATAAAAAGCAAGAATTTTATTTAGTGTTAAAAATCAATTTAATCTCATATACTGAAAAGAACTAAAGATTCAACTCTTAAGATATATATTATTTGTTGTATAAGAATCATATGTTGTAAAGCAACACTTGTTGAATATAAGAGTGAGTGATATAGTTGATCTTTGCAATTATTTGTTTTAATATTTCATGTTGTAGCAGGTTTTTATAGCATATCTTTATTGTCAATTTGTAAATTGACTTTTCTTCTTTTTTTTTAATATCTAATTGATGTTCTTTCCATTTTAAAAATGAATCTCTTCATTTCTCAATTTGTTGCTTTTTAATACATTCATTTACAACAAATTGATTTTTACTTTATTCTATGTGTTCATCTTATCACCAATTTTCATTGAAGGGGGGGGTTATAATTTTGATTTAAATATTCAAAACTGTACAGTTTTGAAAGCTTTAAATTTAAAAAAAAAAAATAAGTGAGAAATAGAAAGCCAAGTTTCACAATGTTAAATTAGGTACCTAGAATTTTGTTGTAGAACGAGCTCTTTTTTTCTTTTCTTTTTTTTATTCCCATGGTTTTGATTTCACTAACTTAAGGTAAAATTTTCACTTCCTTTTTTTTTTTTTTAAATTTAGAAACTGATTTAGTTTCCTCTTTTTTTTTTTTTTTTTCTTCTTCTTCTGAACCTAAGAAAACTAAGTCTATTACTTGATACAAAGAATGCTTTGAGTTTGAAGTTAGTTTAGGATTAAGAGTAGTTGAGTGTCTTGGATTTTATGGGTAATGAACCTTAAAACTAAATATGAATGTTTTAGATTAATTAATTTTTCCTTGAAAAAATACATTTTATCTTAAAATTCATTATTCTTTCTCTGAAACCAGAATAACAAAAATCATAAAATTTTGTGATATTTTTCTTCTTTAATTTTATCTTTTATTTTTTATTTATCTATTTTTTGATAAAATTTTTTATTTTTTTTAATGTTGTGTTTAGCATAAACATTTCTTTTTGTTTTTCTAATGCAAGACTATCAAATAGATTCATTACTTTTCTGTATTCAACTTGAATTTCTGTGGATTTTTTTTAATGACTTCCAGCTCTATTTCAAAGAATTTTCTTAAAAAGCAAAACAAGGTCATAGAGATAGTGTGGGGTATCTCTATTGACCATGTTTTGCTCTAGAATAATATTTTAGTATCCTCTAGTAAAGTAAAGATTTTGATTGAAAGCTGAAAACGTATTTTTGCCCTTTTTTAATCCTGCCTTGATAACAACAGAATTTGTCGAAATTTTATCATGAAAGCTTTTCTCTTCTATTTTTTTTTTTCTTAAATTTATTTTTTATTTCTATTATCATTAATTTTCAGCTTTACTTTTGGTTTCTTACAATCCTTTAGCAGTTCTTTATTCAAGACTTTGGCTGAGGAAAGGTAGTAATCATATGCATTCTATGTTTTTTGCTATCTCTTTTAGGTCTTTTTTTTTTTTTTATTCATACTGATTGTACTCTCCTTAGAAGAGTACTAGTTTCACAAAGTTCAATTTTTAGCAGTTCTGCCAAGTGTTGTTATTTATTTTAATTATTATTATTTATCAATATTTTTTTTCATTTATTTATTTATTGCAATTTTTTCAAGTTGTAGCTATTGGTTTTCACTAAAGTCTTGAGTGATAGGAAATTTCTTCAGCTCTCCAAGACTCTTATAAATATTTTAACTGATCCTAACAGTGCTGTAAACTGGACAATCTCCATTGTTCCTTTGATTTCTAGTTTATCCAGTTTCTTTACCAGGTTCTTGAAGACTGTTCCAAGAGCCCCAACTATGATTGATATTACTGACACCATGTTCTACAACTTTTTAACTCTCTGGCAAGGTCCATGTATTTATCTAATTTTTTTCATTTCCTTTATTCTAACTCTGTAATCAGCTTGAATGGTGAAGTATATTTGTTTCCATGTTTATTTCTTCTTAATTACAACAAGGTCTGGTTTTCTGGCCAGGATTGAGGAATCCATATTTTTATCTCAAAATCTCAAAGAATTGTCTCTTATTTTTCAGGACAGAATTGGGTTTAGGCATGTACTGTTTATCTACCTGGTCAAATTTTAGTCACTTGCACAATTTCTAGTGGATCACTTTCTCCACCCAATTGTGACTGCCCTTGAACTCCTTCTGAGTCAGTTTTCTACATTCACATATTATATGGTTTACTGTTTAACTTCTCTCTCTACACTTGCTATACTCTTGGGTTTTATCTATTCTAGCTTTTGCATAATTTGTTTTTATCACGTTATTCTGGCTGCTATTAAGGATTCCGTTTCTCTCTTTTAGGTTTCCTTTATATAGCCATGTCCTGTTTATCTTGTGTATAATTTCCTTAGTTTGTCTTCTAAAGTGTCCTTATAGTTATTTATCTTATTTTTGTTTTCTCAATTTAGTAAATCCTGTATTTCCCTCTTTGCTATATTGCAATTAATCTTTCTTTGTTACTGTTTGTATTTTCTTCATCTCTGAGTTATCAAGTAAATACATTCCTCAATACTGGTAAATTCTCTTCCAACTCTTTTTCTTGTAACATACAGTCTCTCCAAATCAACTCTTGAGTGTAATGCTTTATACATTATCATCAATTTCTTCATTCTGTGATTCATGTTTTTTGAGCTCCTCTTTTGACCAGTTTAGGAAGGGTTTAGAGTATCTTATAAGAGAAACTGCTCTGTTTTTGAGTAGTTTCCTTGACCTAAGGTATTCTTTCCTGATTTTTTTTCTCTCCCTTAATTTTTGTTCATTTCATATCTGCTGGGAATATTCCCATATATTTGTAGTTTTCTTTATCCAAATGTTTTGATGCTTTCCTGATTGGGTAGTTTCATTCCTTCTGTTGTTTCTTTTTTGCTTTATTCATAACAACTATTATGCATTATTATTATTATTGTTATTGTTGTTGTTATTCTTCTTCATCTTCATACAAACAAAAAGTTACTGGTGATTTAGTTCAATGATTTATGACCTCTTTACAAATCACAGTCATTTGTTGGCTAAAAGTAAAATCTTAAGGAGTTTTATATTAATATATCAATTTCCTTTTCTCATCTTTCTCATATATCTACATAATATTAAAGGACTGTATCAATTTTGATCTGGGTATGTGTATGCAACCTGAATGTTGTTTTACACCCCCTATTTAGGAACCTGTGCATGTATTGATCTGTATATGTGACCATTAATCTGGCATTATTACATTTAATCTCAAATAAAACAACATATACTCAGTGTTGAAATTTCATTTTTCAATTAGTATATGTAATATGGAGAGGTTCAAGTACAATTTTGATTTAATATATATTTAACACAACTTATGAAATTAGTTGTCTAAATTTCTGAGACGAAGCTTGATGATTTTTTTTAAGGGTTTCTTCATCTTTATTGTTATTTCCGCAACGTTTTGGCCGATATGTCCTCTAGCCTTCTTCAGGTGTTTGTCGAACTCTGGCACCTTCACGGAACTTCGAACTACATCCTTTATTGAATCCACAGGGGTTGCCTGTTCTGATTCAGTTAACCACAACCAGGTACAAGTGTTAAGTATTCCTGTATTGTTACTCGCCTGCTATCAGGATTGAACCTGCAACCTCCAGATGATTGTCTCCTTAGAAGCTTAGGGAATCAATGCCTATAACCGTTACGTCATGTGTCCTGGTTATGAAATCTTATGATTTTATCTGTTCTTTTTTCACTTTAGAGTATGTGTATTGTTCATTCACTAACTACAAACTCGTCTCATAACCCAAATAAATCTATCACTAACTTTTTGTAGTCAATGATATTTGTTTCAAAGCAACAAAATATATTAATGAAATAATTATGACTATTTGATTGTTAATGGAAACAAATATAAATAATGTATTTATACACTAGTTTGACGTCCTGTTTAAACCAACATAATTATCAAGTTTTTTATCCAGATGATTTTCTGTTTTACTTTACACTGAATTTCATCAAAATGTACAACTTTTTAAACTACCTAATCCATCAAACTTTTACTTCCACTTAATTGTGTGAATAATATTATCTCTCTTTTTTCTTTTTTCTTTTTTTTAATAACTTTTAAATTAAGACAAGTTGAAAGCATTGGAAATTATTTCATCATGATTTGATTGCATACCCATAAAACACATTATTCAAATAATTGCTCTGTTAGTAATGATTGCATTATTTCCTGACCGCTGACAATCCCTTTTTTTGTAATTTTCAATTCGTTTCTGTTATAAAAACATTAACAATACATTTATATTATGTTTTCAATCTGCGTATTTTACCAGTAATGCCTGTCTTAATTTCACTGACAATCCTTTTCCACCTGATTTCAAATGCACAACATAATAATCAAAAGTTGAAACTAGCTCAAATGAATTTTAGGTAACAGTTGTAAATTTCAGAGTTTAACAACATTTTTTTTTCTTACCATCAGAAATGTTTACTTTATAGTACAGAAGACAAAAGTTAATAAAAAATGTAGTGATGAAATCATTAGGCAATCAGAATAAACCAAAATATTATCTTCTATTTTGAATGAAGTTGGTGTTAAAATACACTCTTGATTATTATTTCATTTCCTTTCTACCAGCAGAATTCATTGTTTCATTATAAATGTAATCATTAAAGTGAAGAAAAGTTTCCATATTATTTGTCTAAATTTTTTAGATGAGACTTGATAATTCATATTATTTAGAATATTCAGACTATTATCCTCATCTTTATGGCTATATACATAAAATTTTGGCAAATGTGCCCTTCAGCTTTCTTCAGATATTTCTTGTCAACTTTGCAAACCTTCACAGAACTTCAAACCAAACATTTTATTTAATCTACGGGAATAGATTGTTCTAATTCCATTAATCATAACTGAGTAAAAGTGTTAAGCTATGTTAAGTATTCTTTGTTATTTTCACCTGCAGTCAGGATTGAACTTGCAACTTCTTGATTTCACTTAGAACTGTATCAACTGAGCATGCATATTCATTACACCATGGGTCCTTCTGGACAGTTCAGTATGAATTTTTGGGATGTATAGACCTTATATATATATATATATATATATATATATATATATATATAATGTATTTTAATACTAATTTCCATATTGTATTCATCTCTGTATTTGGTCTACTCAAAAGATTGCTATAGTCTAACATATTCATTGTTTCTTTGAGACGTCTTATTCTATAATGTTCTTCTCTATCTATTATCTTGACTTCATCACATAAAGGCAGATGGTCTCCTTTTCCTTTCAGATATGGTCAGCTAAACCTGACTTTTCAATTTCACCTTGTACTACTGCCTTTCAGTGTTCCTCTTGCCTTACTTTTAGTGGGTAGTATGTCTCACCTTTGTATATAACAGTAAAGATGAGGACAATAGTCTGAATACTCTAAATAATATGGAAGTTTACATGTATGACTTCAAAAAGTATCAAGATGGCAAATTTATTTTACGAGATGAAAATAAACAATGAATAAAATATTCATTTTCTTCAAAATAATCCCCTTGCCATTGCAGTGAGTTTTCCATTGGTCAAAGCACCTCTGAAACTCATCCTTTGACATGGCATGAAGCCACACCCTTTATTTATTTATTTTTCAAATATCCTCCATACGCTCTAATCTTACTCTTGAGATGAATTTTCAGCTTAAAAAAACTAGGAAAAGTCACATGGAACTGGGAGTGGGGGGGGTCTTCTGAGTTTGGAGGGTGTTGCACTTATCAAGACTAGTTTCATTTTTTTTTTTTTTTTTTTCTATTGCCTCTAATTTATGTAAACAGCAATCAAGATATCAAGGGATGATTACTTTATTATAAAAGTTGCTCAGCTGTGCACATTTGTTCATTTAGATGATAGAATAAAATTAACAAATTAAAGCTTCAGCCTTTTAATACCTTTTTAGCACTTCTCATATTTGTTAAATGAATTTTTAACTTTGACACCACGGCTTACATAAACAGCCAATGATAGAATAATATGCATAAAAAAGGAACTGTTAATATCCTCCAAGAAAAAAAGCAGTAAAATATGTTTAAATATTCTTTTTTTTTTCTCAAATGAAATTTAATGTTAATATTAAAACTAACACCCTTCTCCTTGTTATTATTTTGTTATTGAGGTGAGGGAAGTGTTTCTTGTTATTATCCCAAGTGATAGATCGTGCAAGTCACTTGCACTAGAGAATAGCTAGCTGGCTGGCTGTGCAGATTTATTTATTACCAAGACACAAAGTGAGGAGATTAGGAAGTAATCAATAGAAAAGTCAGACAGAATATTGATCAATAAATGTTTCCTGTTCCATTCTCCTGTTGAATTTACTGTTATCAGTAATTGTCTTCTGGTGACATACAGGCTATATGCTAAGTTTATAGATCCAATATGACCAAACAAATACGCTGCTATCTCACATTGCGCCAATTTAATCAATGATTTCGCATTGGAAAAAAAAGGGAAGAAACAAAAATCTCAGTGAGACATTATACACTTTTGTGTATGGGGGGGGTGAATGCCAATTTTATTTTTGTATATCCTGCTACACTTTCCAGACATTGATTTTGAGGTAGCTGCTTTGAAACAAATTAAAATTACCTCACAACTAATATATATGTATGTGTGTGTGTGTGTGTGTATATATATATATATATATATATATATATATATATATATATATATATATATATACACATGCATACACACATATTTTTGAAATCATTTTTAGATATACAAATTGTTTGACATAATCTTGACCATACAGACATTTTTTTTTTTCTCTACAAAAAAATCGTGACTCCAAGTTCAGTTTCTAAGAAGAGTTTCAACTCTGAAATGTTTAACCATTTTATAAAAGATTCTAAGCAATAAGATATTTTCTCCTTGATATATTAGTTGTTTCTTTCACAAAAGAAGAACCATAATTACTCAAATGCTGAAAGTAATACATTGAAAAAGTCTTCATAATAAAATTACCATTTGTTAAAATTTTAAAGCCTTAATCTATTGGAATAGATCCCAAATTTAAAAAAAAATCAGTTTGTTTAGAGGGGGGGGTCTTTTATGGTTTGGCAAAAAATCTTTCCATGTAAAATTTCAAACTTCATTCTTGTAAATTGTATCACAATTTCAATTTTAAACCACCATTATCATCATCAAGTTGTGCTGACTGCATGGATTTCCCTGACTCTCTCTCTCTCTCACCCATTACTCCTGGCAGGTGACTATAAACCAGCATAAGTAAGTTGTTGGCAACCTTAGTCGAGGGTGATACGAAGGCCCCCTTTTCAATAGCTACTACACCAAGGTGTAGGGGAGGGTGCTACTCCATTCCCTGGATTGCTCCACTTTACCCTTGATCCTTACTTTAATATGCTGAATGTTAAGCAAAGATGCATCTTTGGTATGACTTGACCTGGGATTGAACCCCAGTCTCCGGGACTGTTGACAAATACTCTACTCATTCAGCCAATGGCCCGGTATGAAAAAATATATAAAAGTAATTTTAAATAAATAGTAAATTTAAGTTTAGATTAGCCAGGTATTATGTCACAGTAGTAGAGAATTCAGTGAAGATTGAACTTATTACCAATGATTTGCAAGATAGGCTTGAAACTCAAATGAAGAAAATAAGGAATATTGCTGTGAATTTCAAAACATAATCATTTTATAGTATATGAGAAAAAAAAACTCAACCTTTAAAATATATTATTGCTTAATAAGTAAAAAGTTGATGTTTAAAATTACTAAACTTGTGTTAAATTCACATATTCTTAGGGAGGCATACTTAGTGTAATGGTTATCATTGTAGGAAATGGAATTGTTGACTTGAGTTCAAATCTTGGACAAGACTGTTTCACTTTGGGCTAATGTCCTTAGTAAATGCATAAATTCTTCCTTTCTCTTTCCTCAGCTATCAGTAAATAGTAGGGCAGACTAGGCTCTTTAGCCTTGTTAAGACAACCAGTCAGGAAAACTGAATAAAGCCAATTGTACCTTATATTGTATCCTGTTTGTGGCAGAAGGATTGGCTAAATGCATTCACCTATTCTATAGATTTTGCTGCCTTTTAAAAAATGGCTGTATTTCAGATCTTATTTCATAAGATGGGTGCAATTCTGAAAGGCATTTCATTAAATTAAAAACGTAATGTATATACAGCCAGTACATTAGAATTGATAAATTTCCTAAATATTTAATTGTGTTCATTTATTTCTTCCACTTAAAGTATATTTAATATTAATAAATGAATTGAATCTAGAATGATTTATATTTGGTATGAACATTTCTCATCTTTTCTAATGGGATGTTAGTCTTTGCCCCAAGATCATTTACAAAATAGCAATAAACAAAGCCCAAATCACCTTTTCTTTTAGAACAAGACTATGATTTCTTTGTTTTCTTATAAAGATCTAAGATGTTGTGTCTAACAATACTAACTCATAACTATCAATGGATTTTTTTTTATGCTAAAATTTATTGGCAATCAAAAATTGGGTTGAGGTGAGTGGTAGTGAATTTTCTCTGATACTTATTTATGATTAATCACAAATGTTATTGCTTGGCTGTCAAGGAAGAAGGTCTCTTTATTCTTTTCTTTTTTTTTCTTTTTTTCAGTGTGTTTTCATCTATTTTAGAGACTTGGTTTCTGTTTGTTTTTATTAAGTTAGTTACAGTGCAACTTGACTACTTGGTTTTCATGAACTGTAGAATGTTACAAAAAAAAAAAAGTAAAACTTTCAATAGTAAAATTTATTTGACATCACTTTTCAATTCTATGTTTCCAGATGAAGAAGAACCTTTGCCAGACATGTCCTTGCATGATCAAGGTATTGTTGAACACTTGATTTGCACAAAGCCTTTGTCCTCCAGGTAATTTGAGCCTTTTTCACTTTGATTTTTCTTTTTTTTTTTTTTTCAGTCTTTATTCTTCAGTTGTTTTTCTTTATTCATGTTTTCTATCTTCTTCCTCTTTAGACTCTTATTTTTTGTTTTAAAAAAAAAAAAGGTTTTATAGTTTGTATCCAATCAGTACTATTTTAATCATTTATTCTGGACATTCATTTAACCTAGACTCATATTAAAAATAAAAGCCTTTCACACTCAAATACATTTCATCCACCTCTTAAAATTTGATTAATCATAGATAATTGCTTGCATGAAAATAAATCAAAATAACAAAAGTTGAATTTGATAAGTTTTGAATGATCCTGAAATATATAGTGGTGTGTGTCTGTGTGTGTATATATATATATATATATATATATATATATGGTAGATTTTGGTAAATCTGACATGATAAAAAAAAAAGTGGAAAATCAAATACTTAAATGGGTTTCCTTGAATAAAAAATGAAATATTACTACTAAACCCATTGTAAGTGTTTGATTTAGCCACTTTTTCACTTATCCTTATATATATATATATACTTACATTCTCAGCAGTTTTAATTTCTTGAAGGTTTTAGATTTGGAATCATTAGTAGTTTTCTCTATCCTATTTATTTATAAAAATGTATATAACCCTAATCTGTCAGTAACACTTGAATTAATTCTTTATCATTGAAAATCCCTTTCTTGATTTTTCAATGCATTTCTATTATGAAACCTTTAGTGATGCATGTAATAGCTCTGTCATGTCAGTAACAGTTACATAAATTCTTGACTACTGTGAATGCAAGGTGAGTTTAAAAGCATGAAGACTGAAACTGTATTTACCAATTCATAAATGAACAATGAACAAAACATTAATTTTCTTTTAAAATAGTCCTCTTCGCATTCAACACACTTATTGCATCATTTATTGTCTTTGAAACACATCATTTGATCATGTGAATCTATGCCATTAAACCCTTTTTAATTTCTTCATGTTTTCAAATCTTTTATTCTAGAGATGAATTTTCCATAAAGGAAACAAAAAACCAAAAGGAGCTAAGTCTTCTGAGAATAGAGGGTGCTAAACTTGCATAACCTTGTATTTCACTAAAAACTGCTCAATAAGTTTAGCTGAGTGTTTAGATGTATTATCATGGTGAATCTGACACTGGGGTGTTTACTACAGGGAGACTCTGCAGTATTTCCAAGTAATATGATTTGGTTACAGTTAGTCCTTCAAGAGCATATGATGTTAAAAGAAGACCATAAATAGCACTTTGGTCTTGCTCTGAACATAGCAATCTTTTACTAGCCTTGTTGATGTTGGAGACTTCCACACAGCTTATTAAGCCTTAGTTTCAGGATCATAACCTTATCGTCAAGATTCATTATTTGTTATGATTATGTTTAAAAAGTCTGCAAATCACTGGCTGTGGTCATCTGAAACATTTATTTTTCTGGTCTTGTTGATGTTGGAGACTTCTACACAGCTTATTAAGCCTTAGTTTCAGGATCATAACCTTATCGTCAAGATTCATCATTTGTTATGATTATGTTTAAAAAGTCTGCAAATCACTGGCTGTGCTCATCTGAATCATTTATTTCTCTGGTCTTGTTGATGTTGGAGACTTCTTCACAGATGATGAAGAAAGACTTAGTTCTAGGATTGTAACAATATACTCATCATTTATAACTTTTTATTATGGTTTTCAAAAAGTATGCACTGCTTATCCAAATACTGAAACAAATTTGTAGCCATATTTATCTGAAACTCTCTTATCTGACTTCACCAGACTGTGCACCTTTTCAACTGTTTCAACATGGATTTCTTCTCTGCAGGATGCTCATCAGTTTTATTTGATGTTCTTTCTTCCTTAAAACAGCAGTGCCAGTCAAAGACTTTATGCTTTGCTGCATCATGCCTATAAGCTTCTTTCAGCATTTCAAAGGTTTCAGAAAAAGGTTTTCCCAGATTTTGGCAAAATCTAATGCAGATTCATTGTTCCATATTATCTATGAGAAAATGTGATACACTGAAAAAATGTATATATAAAATAGTGATAATATCTAGATCTGTTGGTGCCATTATGAAAAAGTTATGAATCAATCTTGATGCTTTTTGAACGTGCTTCATGACGTCCCAAGAAAACGATTATTAATTAGTTTGTAATATTGTTTTTCCTCCTGAATTTCAATATGAAACACTTACTACTTAAAAAGGTTGTTGAAAGGATTTCCACTTTCAATCTGTTACTGGTTATTTTTTTGCTTATGAAATTTTCTTGTTATCTTTTGTAGTAAACATTGAACAGATGAAGTGAAAAGCAGTTTTACATGTTAAATGTGTAGATGATTTACATTCTAAAATATAAAGCTGTCTTTAAGTTTTCCATCATGGAAGTAGCTTTTACTACTTATATAAGAACAAGTGACTGTTTTTTTTTGGGGGGGGGTTTGGGGGGGGTTCTTTTTAAGACTAATTCAGCAATCATATAAAATCTTTAACTTTGATTATAATTTATTATTGTCTATTTGTTATTCTATATTCATTGATGTTGGATGGTCCCAATGCAGTGCAATTTAAAATGTTTCAGAGAATCAAATTAACCTCTCCTACTTTTCTCTCATCCAGAACCCATGTTTACTTTTCTTTTCTTTTTTTTTTTCTTTTTTTCAAATTCTTCAGTGTCTGCCATTCTTTCCCTTATGAACTTTTCTCCTATCTTATGACATTGTTTTGATTAATGACTATGCTCCTTCTCTTCTCCTTCTCTTTAATATATATTTCGGAAACGGAGATGGATTTAAAAACCTAAGAACTTGCCAGATACCAATATGGTACTTAGAATTGAATCACTTGGTAGAAATTGCTTGCTACACATGTAACTAATACATTAAAAATGTTGCAATTAAAAAATACATTTAAATATACTGTTGATTGACTTATTTCCTGCTAAATGTTATTTAGTTTCCTAATAATTTCCATGAATTAATCCCAGACTTAATTTTGACAGGATCTTTCTGTTGAAAGAATAATTTTCAACTTTATTCACTCCTCATTGAGCGTCTCAACTTGAATGAGTTTTTTGTTTCTATTGGTGGAGTATTTTCAGCTTTTGAATTCAATTGCAAAACATTTTATTCTTGATTTGATCATTTAATTGTTAAACTCATTCTCCTGTTAGATTTCTTTTCTCTTTCTTTGATATTGAAATGGAACTGATTTTTTTTATTTATTTTTTCAAAGCAAAAAGAATAGTGACTTGAAATTAATGAAAAAGCTTTGTAGTTGCCACGTTTGTTATTGATGTCATTGGGTAAAGTGAAGAAAAGGTATTTTGTTGTTGGTGGTGTTAGTGACTGTTTCAGTCTCATGTCAACAGGAAATTATTTCTTGATTAACTTGGCTTTAGCCAATTATATAAATTTAATCTTTTGATACACAAAGCATTTATTCTCATACACATACACACATATTCAACAAGGACACTTTTTGTTCTTATTAAAAAAAAATTATTAAAGTTTAGATCTGGATGCCATTCTATCTTCCTCAGTCCAAAACACAGTAACCAACTAATTTATAAAGTACTTTAGGTTTGGTTTTGTTGGTGGAGATTTGTTTTGGTTTGGTTTGGTTTTGGTTTTTTTTATCCATAGAATTATTTGGATCATTGAAATTTCCTCAAGCTGTTTTTTCTATCCTAGAAAACCACGTGATTTCAATTACATTTACTAAAGCAAAGTTTAGTCTGGCATATTGTTTATTTCTGATCTTTACTTATAAATAAAAGTTCTACCTGGTGAATTTTAAAGGTTACCATTTAAAAACATTAGAAGTAGAAACTGATTTATTTGGTATTACCAATATGTTTCAGCATCTTGTATAACAATAAGTGCCTTAAATGTCAGACTCTCAATTCTTTTGAGGCTTTATTTTGATTTGATTTCTCTTAAATGGAACATTGTTAAACCTTATTCATTTTTTACTGATATTTATTTTTATATCATAATTTTAGTTGTTTTTCATCAAAGCTTACACAAAACCATCATTCTACACCATTGAGTAAACTGCACAGATCAAAAATGAGATTAAAAAACGCTGCTGGTGAGAATCGAACTCGTATCTCTCTTACCAAAGAAAGCCAACTGATACATAGTAGCTGCTCATCTGATTGAGCTACCAGATCTTTATATATATATATATATATATATATATATATATATATATATACATATACACTTTAAAAGTTCTGACACCAAAATAATAGAAATAACTATGTTTGATATCATAACTGGATCTTTTAAGCACTTTTTTCTTCTTTTTTTTCTTTATTTCTTTTTAAGTCTGAGACATGAATTTGATTTTCCTGCCTGAAATAAACAGCTTGTGTCATTTTCATATGATAATGCACTTATTTACTGATTCTCAAAACCTATCTACCATGGGGCACCTGAGATTTTTAGCATTAAAGACATTTTTTCTCTTTCTAGCTCCTTTTATGAATAGGTAATAGAAGAATGACTCAATACATTTTATGATGTATACCTTTTTTTTGTTTTTTGTTTCGTTTTTCTATTTCTTTTCTTTAAAGGCATTGAGCCAAAAATTCCTATATCTAACTTTATCAATCAGTTTTTCGCTACCTGTCTAATATCTTAGACATTCATCATCATCATCATCATCATCATAAGCTCAAGACATTCACTCATCACTGTTTTTCTCTTCATCTTGTTCATTTTGCTTCCACTATTAAGAGTAATCATACAACTTTCTCCCCTGTCACTTCTAATAGCATTTACATTATTTATTTTTAACTATACTCATATTACCACTATCTAAGATTTTGTTGTTTTTTCTCCTTTCATTTTCACATCTTAACATTAATTGTTATGGTGCATTGATGATACCATTAGCAGTAAGTCTAACAGCTAACCTTAACCCCATGTTTAGGAGCTGTTAGTCAAACAGTAATTTGTTAGTTTGTTTTATAATAAATACAAATAACAATTTTAGAGACAGAGAGAAAATACAAATTTTTTTCTCTCTCTCGTCAGTAAGCAGATTTTGTTCTTATTATTCCGGAGAAACAATAACATTAACTGAACTTTCAAGAAACACAAATTATAATGCATAGATATTTATTTTTCTTAACTGATCTTCTTCTTTGTAATTAATAGTAATAATATAGGATGCTATGCACATTAAGCTGACTAATATAAACAATTGAGGATGGCATTGCTTTTATCTACTATTTCTTTTAAAGGAAACTAACACCCAACACTTTGTCTGGAAGAGTTTGAAGATCTTTAAATAAAAGTAGCTGATTGTTTCCACAGATGATCTTTGTTTTCTTGACTTTATAGATTTCTTTTAATTCTCCCCCCCCTCCCATCAAGTGTTACAAGTAAAACTAGAAAAAAAAGAAAAGGGGTGTCCAGGGTATGGTACTGAACTGCATCTGATGGTGAGGCTCCAATTCTGGAGATCTGGGAGAGTAACCTTTCATGACCATTACTCCCAGGTCCACTCTTTAAAAACTATTTGTATTCAATAGGACCCTGTGGAAAAAAAACCTTAAGAAGCAACTCCAAAAAACATATGAATACAATTCTCTAACTTCTAGGCCACCCAGTCAGCTGTGTTTGTCGAATAGGTTGATTTCACGTCTACAGAGGGATAAGGCCCCTCCCCAACGAGTGTCTTTGGTATGACATTAAATCATCTGATGGTAAGTTTCCAGTCCTGATGCTTTGGGGGAATGTACAATACCCTCCATTGCTATTACTCACAGGTCCACTCTGACCTGGAGTGGTAGTACCTGTTAGAGTCCTATCTATGGTCAAATAGAACTGTTTAATGATTTACCATACCTGAAACCATTTAACAGTGTGCACACAAATGAGCTCTAACTTGTTTTAAAATAAAGTTCCCTACAAATTATTCACTTATAAATCATATATATATAAAACAGGATTTGGCATTAAATAACCATCACGGGTTGATATTCTATTAAGCTAAATAAACTAATCACTAGGCATAAAATGACCCTACACTGATTGATGATATACTGTTCAAATCTATCAATCATTAAAAGAAAAAAAAATATAAATCCCAAATTATTTATTACTATTATCTATTTGTCAATGAAAGGAAATATTGTGTTAAATGACCCATTTTAAGTACCAGTCTACAAAAAATATCATTCACCTATTTTAAGAATTTCTTTATTATTTAAATTTCATCTACATTAATAAGTCTTAAAAAATGAACATTATTTTAAACCTTTTCTTTTGTCCTTTTTCAATATTTATATATAACTTTTTGCTATCTTTGTTTCATTTGAATTATTTATATAAACCACTTGACCTCTGAACATTTCTTTTTTTTTTTTTTTCCTTTTCCCCCCATCCTAAACATTTCCATCATTAATATCCTCTTAAGAAATCTAATTAACTTAAACATTTAGGAAATTTCAAGCTTCAATTTCTCTGATAATCTTGATTTTTTTTTTTTTTTTTTTTTTTTTTTTTTTTTTTTCCATTCAAATGATTCTTGTTGACAACCATGATGATCTTTCCGATGTTTTATACTTCAAACAATTTTACATCATTCACCTTTTCCCCACATTCCAATCTTTTCTATCCACACAAGATTAATACACTTTGTAAAAACTTTCTGTTTCCTGTCATTTGATTATAGGTTACATTGAAATATAATTGAATCTTTGAAATTTTATCATTTTCTCTTTAGATAATTTGTACATCAAGTGTAAATTTTTCCCCCTTCTCTTTTTCAATTTGATTTACTGGCATCGTTTCCAAATAAATTACAATTGCAGGTGGATTATTTCAATCATTTTTGCCAACATTTATATTTTTTGTTTCCATTTTATTTCAATATACTTCATATAATAATAATAATTTGTACTCGTATATATATATTCATAATCTATGTATAATCACCCTGGAGAAAACATAATTACAGTCTTTGTGTACATGTTGACAATAAATTGTCAATTTTAAATTAACTAATATTTTTTCTGCCTTCTTTATTGTAAACTGAATGAAAATTAAAAACTCTAAAATGTTTAATTTATTAAAATATATATTTATTAGAATTTGTAAAATGCTAACAGAATTCTTCACAAATGGTTAGTGAATCAATTATGCTACAGAAAATTAATTTTTATTGAAAACAGATTATAAAGTGCCCTTCTTTATCATGGATGTAAACTTTTAAAAGTCTACTCTTTATTAACTGGAGAGTCCCCATGGTATAACAGCTAAAGTGCTTGATTGCAACCTCAGAGTAAGCAAGTTCAAACTCCAGTTGCACTATTATATTCACTTTCAGACTAATAACCTTGGGAAAGACATGAACCTCTTTATCCTCCTCCTCCCAGCTATAAGTTAAATAATATCACTGCTGTTCTTCTATGAGGGTGGCTTTGGCATTAAATAACCCACAAAGGTTGATATGCCATTAACCAAACCAAACTGAATATTAATTTTATTAGCATGCCCTTAACATTTAAATTAAGTTTACTTTCATGTTTGTAACTAGAAATTTTTATCTTTTTAATAGTTTATTATTAGAGAGGGAAAGAGAGCAATTGATCGATCAATCAATAAGTCTATAACTTAAGAATAAAAGAAAGCATTTGTTTTACATGACAAATATCTATTTTTCAGCTTAATCTCCTTTCTTGTCAATGCACTTAATGATTGAATGTTTTTCAATTTTCTTATTTACATGTAAGCAATGACTTTATCTCCTCCCCTGTCCCTATCTTCTTCTAATTAAAGAAATGCCACTGAAATCATAAGCACCAAATTCTTCATTTTGCATATCCTTTTGTTAAACTATAAAGATTCAAACAAAAGACACAAAGCTTTTTTTTTTCTTTAATAATGTAAGGAGTTTTTGTTTTTATGTGTGAGTGTGTTAGTGGTGGTAGTGGTGGGCTTGTTACTTCCCAATATCAAATTCATCTTTTTTATTTTTCAATTGGTATCTCTTTTATTAATTTTTATTCAGTTTTTCAGCTAAAATAAGGTGACAAATTTGTCTAGGTTTGTTCAATTTTTCAAAGGCTTTGGAAAATTTGTTTTTTAGCTTCTCTTTTGGGTTTTTTTTTTTTTTTTTTTTTAATATTTTAAACTAGTCAATACAAACAGTTCTCCTAAAACTGCTGTTCCTGCTTATATTTTTGTTATAGATTTTTAATCAGTATGTTTTGGAAACTTTTAAACTAAAATAATGGTAACAAATATGTTATAACTTATTAATCAACATTTGAAAAATATTGTAGATATTTTAAATCTGACTCTACACTGTAGTAATCGTCTACCAATATTAGTTTGGCATAAGGCTACGAGTACAGAGCACCTAGTGAGCTGACACTTTACTTATTTTTAATGTCTTAGAACATTAAACTGCATGTCTTTCTTTTTATTTCAATTATCATGTCAATAACATGTCACTACAAGCTCACCTAAAAAAAAAAAAACACAAACCTTATTTTAAATCATACTAAAACCCTAGATTTATTGTCACAAAATCATTAATTTATAGAATTCATTTTTGAAAGCAACAGTTGTTTCTAGTTCTTCCTATTATGTCTGAATTTCAACCTTACATAAATTATTGCTCAGGTGTAAGTTGATCTCCAATATTTTTCCAAAATATTGTCTTCAAAATTCAACTTATACACAAATGCTTTGTTGAATTAATAGGATACAAGTATTGATTGGAATATTACAAGATATGATTATTGATTGTCAAAATATAGCTAAAATAAATTTCCAATATTGATTACTCAATATTTGTTTAAACTAACATGGTTGATGAATACAGAATATTTTCTGAATTATGTATCCTCTCTCTCTCTCAGCCGTAATTAATTCAGGTATCTTTTGATTGAATAGTTTTGAGTCTGTTATTTTGTTGTCCAGTTAAAGTAGATTCATCTATTTGTATTGCTAAAGGAACATTTTGGTATCTAAAAAAATAGATCAACATGTAAGAAATAATATCAATAGTTTTTAAAGTTGAATGAAAGATAATGTGAAACACAAGAAAATCTGTTATATTGTATATATGTATTCAATATGAGATGCTAAATCAACTTTTAGATACACCCCCCCATTTTTTATGCCATAATTATTTGTGTATAATAAACACTTATGTATAATATGCACCCCTAATTTTTGGAACAAGAAATTCTGTAAAAGAAAAGAAAATATCTTGTGTATAATCTGCATTGTCTTTCAAGAATTTGTAGTAGCTAAATTTTATTTGTTCTTACTGACTAGGAATAAAAATTGATATAGTTTACATTGTCTTAACACAAAAATTTACCAAGTATTTAGAGCAAACATATGGACATGTTCACACGACAATGCAAGAAGCTTGCAGCAAGAATAAGCTGACATTAGGAGAAACAAAATTATAAACATATTCCAAGTTTATATTTTTCAGTAACTGTGTAAAACACAGTTTGGACTATAGATATAACTTACTTTAGGTCATCTCATCTTGTACGTCACCAGAAGAAAGTTAATTATATAGTTATCAAGTATAATAACTTTTGCACTGAAAAATCTGGGAAAATAGTGCATCTTATACACAAATAATTACAATAATCAGAATATTTGGTTTGGTTTAGTTTCTTTTTTTAATGGCATATCAACATTTGAGGGTTATTTAATCCCAAAGCTATCCTTCTAGAAGAACAGCAGTGATGCTATTTAACCCATAGCTGGGAGGATAAGGGGGTTCATACGTTTCCCAAGGATATTTGTCCAGAAGTGAACATAATAATGCAACTGGAGTTTGAACTCGCTTACTGCAATTCCGCAGCCCATTGCTTTAACCATTACACCATGTGGACACCCACCCTCCCCCAGAATATATGGGAATTAGATTTGTTATGACTACATTTTTGTACTGATGGTTCACTTGAATTTACCTTATCATTTAAATTATTATTACTAGCTGAAAACCCGCCATATGAGTAAGATTTTAATGTAGTAACATCAAACCATGTTTTTGTAAAGACTTATGAGTTAAACCTCCTCAATAGGTTAATATTTATGTGATTCTCTTATGATCATTGCTCATAAGGCAAATAGAAACCTTACAACTTGTCTATCATTATTATTATACTCCTTGCAAGTTTTTCATACCAGCTTTAGTTGATGATCTTTCATTGGAGTCTGAGTGACAGCAAGTCTCTTCAAGTTTCCAGGACTCTTCTCAGTATTCTGGCCAAGCTGATCAATGCTGTAGTTTGGATAATCTCAGTTTTTTCAGCAATTTCCTGCTCTTCCAGCCTCCTCATTTCCAAGCTTTTAGGGACCATTCCAAGTGTGCCAATTACAATTGGCATCACCATCATCTTCATGTTTCATAGCTTTCTTAGTTCTCTGGCAAGGTCCAAGTATTTGTTTTTCTTTTCACTCTGTGGACAGCAAAGACCTCTATACAGCAAGTTTCTCTCTTAAGGTTTCCCTTTTCATAATCATGTCCAGATCTTCTCATATGAGATTTCTCAAGTTTGTCACCTGAAATACCCATACAGTTGCTTTTCTTCCCATTTCAGTTTCTTTGTTATTTTTGTTTGGTTTGTCCTTATGTTGTCACTGCTGTCACTGGCCACTGTAATTAGTCTTTCTTTGCTCTTTTTAATGTTGTCTTTGAATCCTCGTATTGATGAGATTTCTGCTGCAGGGCTTGGTTTCAAGAAGTTTTCTTGTTTGTCTGAGGTACTTGTTTCTTTTCTTTTTTTCATCTCTGCTTGTTTGATAGTGTCCACTTTCAATATTCCCAAGTACTTGTAAGTTTCCTTTTCTCTGAGTTTTCTGATCCTTTCTTAATTTAGCTGTTCTATTCCTTCCATTATATGTCTTTCTCCACTTTTCCTTTTAAGCAACGCACATTTTTTATGGCCAGTTCTATTCCTATATCCTGGCTGTATATTCCCTGTATCAGTCTTCAATTCTTCTTCAATTTTTGCAAACAACTTAATATCATCTATACACATAAGGTGATTAATCATTTCTTAGTATTTTGTAAATTTGTTGGGAATACCCCCCCCCCCCCCCCGCACTTCTAAAGTATCTGAGTGACATCATTGCTATTACAAATAGTGGAAATGGTGAAAGCACATCTTGGAAGATGCCGCTCTGGATTTTCACCTCTGCCAAAGTTTTTCCTCCAGCTGTTAATTCTACTTTCCATTTTTCATGGCTTCTGTGATGAATTTTATGACTTTGTGGGATATCTTCTACATTTTGAGACAATCTACTATCCAGGTTTGCAAGACCACATAATAGGGCTTTTTGTAGTCAATCCAACACCATGACTACATTTTTCTGCCTCACTTTGCTCTCCTTTAGAATGTGCTGATCAATGTACAATAAATCATCAACTCCTCTTGTTCCATTGTGGCATCCTTTCTGTTCTTCCTGAAACAGTCCACAGCATATTAATGAGAAATAGATCTCCTCCCTAATCTGTGCCATTAGGATTTTCCCTGTCCTAAGTAGACACATTATTGGTCTGTAGTTGTTGGGGATGGTTCCTTTTTGGGAGCCTTTCTGGATCAGGATAGTCTTTCCCTTAGTCATTCCTTTGGGTATATTTGCTTCTAGGTATCCACTCAATTGAATAGCCAGTCTGTCATGGATGGACATGAATTGTTTAAACCAAAATCCATGCATGCCATCACAGCCTGGTTTTTTTCCAATTCAGTATTTTTTGAGTGTTGCTCTGAGCAATTTTAGGTGTATTATCACCTCATGGTCTTCTTCAAGTACTTGTTATTCTTTTTTCATATTATCTATATATTCGGCCTTTCTGTTCTGTTCTTTCTCTTCCTACATTTTACTGTAAATTTGTTTTGCTTCCTTTGCGTTTGGTTGTTGGTTTTTCCTCATGCCTTCTCTACCTACTTGGTGGTAGAATTTTGTTTTGTTACTTAGGAATGTCCTGTTTTGTATGTATTGCATTACCTTGTCTCAGTATCTTTAAAATCTCCCTTCCTTTGCTAATATCTTTTGATTTATCTCTTCATATTAATTTATCAGACTTGTTGACTGTTTTTTGGTTTTTCATCCCAACATATCCCTGTGTGTTTTTCTTTCCTTAGCACTTTCAATTGTTGTCCCAATTTCTTTACCTGTTTTTCTATCCAGGTTTTGTATTTCTGTTTGCTTTCCTTAAGGGAATACTGATTTTCACCCCTGCATAAATTAGTTTGTTTAGTTCATTGATTTTGCTCTTTGGGATATTTGGTATTAATTTGTTTACCTTTTTTGGTTTCTACCTTAACTTTTTTCAAGTCTAGATTCCTGCAAAATGGTAAGGTACTCTTATTTTCAGTCATGATTTTCTTTATTGATTCTGCATTTATCTTATCTTGCGTTAACCTTTGATTTGTGGTGCTGGGGTCTGTGATGTTTCAGTTTTTAGTATATTGTGTTTCAATTCAGTTAAGGGCCTCTTGCTTTTCAATGTTTTGTGTTTTGATTTGAGTAGGTGGATCTTGTCCATATTTTCCACTAGTTCACATATTTCTGGTATCTCATGATCAGAAAATCAACCTTTAATACCATTCTAGCTTGGTCAGAAAGTCTTTGTCTTATTCTATTAAATCTAGCAGATTCTACCCAATATTTTTATCATTTCTTTGCTTTACACTTTTTTTCTTTTTTTTTTTGTAGGATTGCTCTTAAAATAACTGAAGTATGTTTTTGCTGTCTTCTCTTGTCCATTTTTTCTATTGATAACTCTGAGTTGAGTAGTTGCTTTTGATTATTGTTTGTGTACCTGTAATTAGAACAGCCAACATTGACAGGATGCCAACTGGGTTCCCCACGTTGACTATTAAGGGAGCATCTGCCAATCATCACACCCAGACCTGTTGTCTTGGTCACCTGTTGAATTAGGTTTGGATATGTTTGTTTTTTTTTTTCATGGGTAGTATATTGTGGCTATACTAGACCCAGAGGTTAATTATTATCTGTGCTCCTATCACAGATGTGACCTGGTACTCTTACAAGGAAGACTATTTAAGTGAGTCCAAAAAAAAGACAAGCAATCTAATTTTAAGTTTACTAAGTTTTTTATTAAACCTGTTCAGTTTAATTTTGCATTTGTCACTTGTCCTGCTACTTAAAGCATAGATTGGCTCATAACTGATACTACTTTTAAGCTCTTTAAACCTAAGCCATTTCATAGTATTTGTCAATGCTTGATGTTTGCTCAGCATTTCAAGTATTCCAAATTATTCAAACCATCCCTATCTGCTGCTTTTTGTTTAATGGTTTTTATCTAAAGAGTTCTAGTCACATGACTTGGGGATAGAAAGAGGACACTGCTGCTACTAAAATTTATCTTCATGTTCTTTACTTTGCCACTCCCCCATATATATATATATATATATATATATATATAAGAAAACATTAAATATTACTTTAATAATACACCAGAGATTTTTGGAAATATTTACGAGTAGGGGGTGTCTCTGTGGTGTAATGGTTAAAGCACTGGACTGCGTGATCGTAGTAAGCAAGTTTGAACTCCAGTCGCGCTTTTGCGTTCACTTTCGGACAAATACCCTTGGGAAAGGTATGAACCCCCTTATCCTCCCAGTTATGGGTTAAATAGTACCACTACTGTCATTCTAAAAAAAAGAATGAATTTGGCATTAAATAACCTGAGAAGGTTGATATACCATTAAATAACAAACAAACAAATAACGATTTTTAGCATATCAATGAAGATTTCAATTTTTTCTTTTCTTTTTTTTTTCTTTTGTTTTGTTGCTGTCTTGCTTTTCTAATAACTGGGTAGGAGGGGGAACATTGTGGAAAAAGAACATTTCTAGTCAAAAAGTTTTTGACTAGATATCTACTTCATATGATTAAACAAAAACAATCGAGATTAGGTTTGGTTAATTTGATCAGCATAAATAAGGGTTAAATAACTACACCAAATAAGAGTTTAACTTAATACTTACATTGTAAATTAAAGAATATTTGATGGCCATAATTCTTGCTGCCCTTAAGTTATTCAATAATAGATGTGCTAAAAAAGAAAAAAACATTTAGTGAATTATAATGAAATATGAAGATATTAATCTAACCTTATTCATGAATTTCAGTGATGTCTTATCTCACTAAAATCATACCATTTCTTATAACAATTTTATTTTTCTATATGGCTGTTACAGTTTTTTAAAGAAAGAAACGTTGCAAAAATCAGTAAATTAGTCTTTTTTTTAATTTTTTCAAGCAGCTATTTGTAAAATAAAGATTTTTGTATTTATTGCCTATTGGAAAAAAATATTGTAAAATTTCATGATTTTTTTATTAATTTTTTCATTTTATTTATTTTTCTTTTTTTCAATAAGTGATTATTGAAGATTTCAACAACTTTAGTTTCTGGTTTCATATAAAGTAGAACAAATTTATTTTGTTTTTAGGTATTAGGTTCATTCTCCTCAATTCTACCATTTATTGATTACTCTTGATAATGTTGGTTTTGAATTTTAGAATATATTTTTTCAATTGATTCTAAATTGGTTTTAGTTTAGTTCCTTCATCCCTATGGAGCTTCTTTTTATTTTTATTATTATTATCATCATTATTATTGATATCATATAATTCAATTTTGATTCCCTGTTTTATTGCTCTTAACTTTTTGTCATTTAAGATTATGGATTAAATGTTTTAAAGATTTCTGATGAATATAAAATAAGAAATGAAACCAGAATTAATCTTTTCTTTTACTTCTTTTTATGTTTCTGCAATGGTGGCCTTTTCTATTCTTTGTTACATTATACAAAGGGATATGCATAGAAAGTTGCTAGATCAGCAGCAATCCCAATTGCATTTTTTGTTGACTGATCAAAGATTCAATTAATTTAGGATTCTCTATAGAACAGAATTTTTATTGTAACATAAATTGACAAATTATCAATTATTGTTTCCACTTGCAGTTAAGAAATTATTGGATAAAATCTGTCAAACAATTAAATATTGCAGTCCCCTTTCTGTTTTCATTCAAGTAGAAAACTATAGATTTTTTGATAGAATGATTAAAATATTTTAGTTTTAACAGATTTAATTCCCCTGCCCTCTCTCTCTCTCTCTCTCTCTCTCTCCAATGCAAATAAGAAGGGATTCCCCATAGTGCAGTGGCTAATGTACTGGACTGCAACCTCTTAGCAAGTTCAAACTTCAATCACATTATTATGTTAACTTACAGACAAATACTCTTGGGGAAAGGTATGAACTCTCTGAAACCTACAGCTATGGGTTAAATTGTACCACTACTACTCTTCTACAACGATGGCTTTGGCATTAAATAACCCATGAAGGTTAATATACCATTAAACAAAAACAATCAATACAGATATTTTAAATAAATTGGATTGTTGTTTTTTTTCTGTGATAATCTGATATAGCAAAAAGTACCTGTTGATGTCACTTATTTTCCTGGCTGGTATATTTTCCCCCATTATATCATATGGTTTTATTTAAAATTTAGTAAATATTAGAACAAGTAGTTTAAGTTTTGGAAATAATGAAATTCTTATTTTCTGTTGACAAAATTTTCTTCAAAAGAGGAAATGCCCTCAATATTTTTTACAATAAATATTGAAGTAAAAATGTAAACATGGTTTCGTTTTCTTTTCTTTTCTTTTTTTACCTTGAATTTTTTAAATATGGCACATCCTTAAATTTTTTAAATTATTTTTCTTTTAAAGTTCATTTGAATAAATGCATTTTTGCTTTTGTTTCATCACTTGGTCTTTGCTCTCTTCAATCTTTGCTTTTTTTTTTTTTTTTTCTTTTTCCATTTAACTGTAAATAAAACCACTTTATTCACATTTTATGACTTATAAGGTCTTGTATATTTTCTAATAAAATCCTTTTGGTTTCTATTTTCTAGTCCTCCATTTCCAATCCTTGGTTTAACTACAACCAACAATCATCTACTCGGCAATAACCTGATTGTTCTTACAACAGATATGGATTTCTTAACTATTCCATTGAGGTAAGTAATTATTTTATTAAGAGGTTTTCTTGTTTCTATTTTCAACTTTTTTCTTTATTTGTCATATCATGTCATAAATAACATTTGTATATTTTTCTAAAACATATCATCAAGGAAATTGCTTCAATTTTCCAATCAATTTAACTATTATCATTTTCCAAATCATCACATTCATCTTTTTTTCCGTCCCATCACAATTCTTTAATTCTTTCCTCAGTTTGAATTATCGAGTCATTTTTTTACTATTATAATCATGAATGAATGAAATTTCATCCCTGGGAGCTAAGTACTGCCTATAGGGAACTAGGGAGTGTATAGTACTCCTTCATTACCATAACTCCTAGGTCAATTCTGATTGAGAGTTGTAATACTTGTCAGAGCCCCATCTATTGGTCAAATAGATTTGTTTGAAAATGATTCATTTTTGCTAGGAACATATGCAAAAAAAAAAAAAATACTCCCAGAAATAACTACAACAAAAAATGCAAATATGAACATAGTTGCCTAACCTCTAGGTATAAAATGACCTTAGACAGGTTAACATGCCATCAAAATCAGTCAATCTTAAGGACTGCCTCCTACTTATAATCCCCATTTTAGATAGATAAGATTTAACATTTTCTTAAGATTATTTTTGTATGCAAAGAAAGAAAAGAATATATGGAGAATTTAAACAAAATCATATTTCTAATTTTTTAATTGGGGTTGGGGATTCAATCACTTCTACCAATTTACCAGCATGAAATCCTTTTAAAGATTTTTTTCTTGATTCTAAGAAGATTCATCTTTCTTCATATTTTATATGTAATTAAAATGAAAACCTGTCAAAGTACTCTAATATGGAACTGTATGAAAAAAAAATGAAGAAAAGCAAAACTTGTGTAATCCTGCTAATAAATCATAATTTTAGCTTTAAGTCAATGTAAAATGTTCCCAACCAACAATTAGTTAAGTTCTTCAAGAACCAAAGAACAATGAGGAGTTTCTTTTGTAGACACTAATGAACAGTTTCAACTAATATGGCATCATATCTCACTTGGTCCTGGCTAATGTTATGTTAAAATCTTAAATAGACTCCACCCTTATCTTTTTGGTGTTTACTGTGACTTTTTAATTTCTATTTTCTGGCACTTTTTTCATCATTTTTTTTTATTTTATGTTTAAAATATTTTTCACTGCTGCAGAAGTCTTTATTTTCATCATTCCTTTTCAGATTATATTTAACAACTGTTCTATTCTGCCATTAGTTTTCCTTCTTCATTGTATTTTTACCCTCTAGAAGATAACTTGTACATTTTTCTTTTTTTTTTCTTTTTTTTTTTTAATCATGGAACTGAGTTGGGTGGGGGTGGCGTGTTATGTCAGCAAAAGTATCATTCATCAAAATAGTGAAGTAGTGAAGATTCTACTTCCATTTTCAACAATTTATTTGCTAGATTTTCAGCTTTAACTCTAATAGAAAATAAGCAGTGCCATAGATTTAAAACAGAATGGAACATGAGACTGACACTGACAGTCAGTTGTGCCTCATTAAAAAAAAAAAAAAAGCTTGAATATGGTCTCTGAATGTCTAAGTTAAAAGTCAGAGTCAAGAAAGAGGCACCAGCATAAAAGTCATAACTAAGATGCTAGAAGACAATGCTTACTGAAACTTTTGTCCAATGGCTTTTAAAGAAAGCTTCAATAATAGCCCCCTAATTTACTTGTCTCTAATTAGCAAGTGCTTTAGACAAAGGTCAAGTACTGCCATAAGGTTATAGTAGTATATTATTTTGTGTATTCATGTGCTACATTTATCAAGCACTAGTCTGGTTGATTCTGCTCTATAGCTATGGGTCCTGGCCCATGTGTTTCATTGACCTACAGAGTCTCGGGATCTTTGATAATTTCTGCCTCTACTGCATCCTGAAAGTTGGCCTCCACGATCACACCTCCAATGATGAACTGCATTGGTGCTATAAACTCGAGCATCTCCAAGAAGTATTACTATGTCAAAGGCTCAGATATGCCCTTCATCACCCTGAATCAGAAATGATCAATTTCACCAACCCTGCTTTGTGAATGGAGAAAATACCAAGATAGTCAGCTAAGGACTTGGCTAGTCACTGTAAAATTGGACTTGGAGTTCATGTCTGGCCCATATCTTTGCAATGTTTGTCAATTTACCATGAATGACTGGACATCATGAGAACTTATGCTGCCAATCATTAAGCATGGAGTGCAGCAATCCAAGATGTTATCAATCCAGTATGTGGAACCAGAATAACCTACATCAAGTGAATGCCATCTCACACACACACACACACACACACACACACACACACACACACACACATTGCAATAAGATGCTTTTTAATCCTTTCCCACTTGAACATTTGTATCACAAGCCAATATTTCTCTCTGAATTTTTGAAATGAAGAATTATCTTTATCTTTACATTCATTATACTCTGTAACGTTACCGCCCTCGCCTTCCCCCCCCCACGCATTCATCCTCTTCTAACCATTCTGTTCTTGGCCGACCGGTGATCAACTAGTGGTCTGAGGGGGGTAACGCACATTTCTTGCCACTACAAGAATACAATCGGGGGGGACAGGAGAAAATAAAACAAACAAACACAAACAATGCTTGGGGTTAACTCAAGAGCAGAAGGAGAGTTATGCAACACTTTGTATTCCTGATAGCATATATGGACTAACCCTATCTTCTCTGCTACTGTCTCCGGAGTCGACCGCATCTGTCCGTGGTTCCACGCCAACTCTCTCTGCTGTCCCGTCGCCCACTACCTGCAAGCTCCTTTGTCCAACCAACTCTCTTTCGTGTCCCCTTACCACTTCCGGATCCGGCGAGATTTCAGGTCAAAAACCCTTTGTCTGGTTTCGCACCAAAACAGACAAAGGAATCGTCTGCTTGGCGGGCCACCTATATAGTGTTACACTCAAACTAGTATCCTCATTTTGGTTGATATAATCACATTTTCACTGATATTCTCTGGTTTTCTTCAGGTGTCTTTGATAGTTTGTAACTTTCTTGGAATTTTGATTCTAACTTTTCATTCAATCCATGGGGGTTGATTGTCCACTTTCAGCTGTCTGTACTTAGGTGGGCTATATTTGTATATACATTTGTATATCCTTCCTTGTTAATATGTCTTTGACATATCTGCTTTTTCCACTGAACCAAATTATTCATATAAAAAAAGTAGATTATTAAAATAAACAAATCAAACATTGCATCTAAAAAGGTCCAAAGTTCTTTACAAAAGCTGATGGGCTTTGGTTTTATTATAATAGTCTCAAGAAAAGAAAAAAAAAGACAGCTGACTTCTTGTCCAGGTGATTTGTGCAATCATTCTTTATTGAGTGCCACTCCCAACAGACATCAAATTCAAAGTTTTTCCTTTTAGCAACAAAATCTCATTTCAAGTCTAACAATTATTTCAAGTAAAGCTTCCTTTTTCAGCCAACCCATTTTGAGTAATAACCCTTCTAATTTTCTCTGGGTTTCAGCTTTTAATCTGACTCTGATAATATTCTCATCTACTTTACAAAATGCTGCCTGCACTTCAAATGTGTAACTTAAAGGATATCAATGTGTTTTATATATAAATTTTCATAGAATACTTAACTTTTTTAGCTATCAATAAATTGCATTTTTTAGTAATTCATCTCATCCGGGTTTTTATTTACTGACATGGTTGAGTTAATTTTACTCTCATTAACTACATGAAAAAAATTTTATAGAATTAAAAAATAGACATTTATTTTTTTTTTTTTTTTGTTTTTATTTTTGTTTGTGGTGGTATTTGTTTCAAGTCTAATCAAAGCTAGATATTTTTCTGGTCAGAATGAGATGAGATGTATAATTTGTGGCATCAACTCTTCATGGTCTACTGATTTATCTGTTCACTTGAGAGGCCGAGAGACACGATCAAAGGATATTTTAAACCTCTTCAGAGAGAAAACCAAGTGTGAGGCAAAGTGAAAGGTTTTTCTGGCAATAAATAAGATAGATTGTTATTGGCTAATGTTTTGAACAAGAATTGGTTATATAACTCATTACAGTTGCCTGACTGCAAATGGAAAATCATTTGCAGAGAGAATTGTGTTGAAAAGTTATCTGTTACAAGTGCAAGGAGGAATCATCTCCAAAGGAAATGTTCGGGAAAATTTACCTAAAGGCTACAAAGAATCTCATCTACACCTCATGAGAATTTCATACACACACACACACACACACACACACACACACACACACAACGATACAGTAGAAGAAATGAATGAGCATTGGTTCATATTTTCCCCCAACAAACAGAAATATTCAATAAAAGAAACTGATTGTTCTTTTGGGCAACAGAAATGAGACTTGTTTGTTTTTAATAATGTTTATCTTACAAATCGTGTTGTAAATAGTAAAAACAATATATTAAAAAAATAGATTACGTTGCTACATTAGCTGCTATACATAAACTTATTTGGTGTTAAGAATATTATGGATGTTCTGCTCCCCATGAGAAACGTAAATACAAAACTTTGGAATTCAGTGTTTTATAGCATTTCTTATGGACAGTTCATGAATACTGGTACTTTTCATTTTTTTATGATTTGTTTTTACACAAGTATTTTTTTTTCTGCACGTTCTTGAAATGCCATCCATAGATATTAATATTGATATCTTTGAAACTAGTGTTTTTGTTTTTTTTTTGTTTGTTTTTTCTTTTGTTTTTTTTAGTTAATGACATTGGCTGATGGAACCTTAGTATATAACCTACCATTTTTCTTTTATGAGAAATCAGAGAAGCTATAATGCTGTGGTCATGTTAAATAGACCAATATTGCCCAGCATACAGGTGTGTTAGTAGCTGGCTATGGTCTGCTTGTAAAGAAGTTATGTTCATCAATTCATTCTTTGTTCTTAATAGATTCTAGAGTCTAACTACTTAAGTGTGTGTGTGTGTGTATTATTTCTTATCTTAAAGCAGAACTCATCTAATATAGATGCACTGAGCATGAAATTGACATTTTAGATATAGAAGTGAGCATGTAAATGGTTTCACTTTGTTCTCACGCCTGTTGCCATTGACATTAGCCTGTTTTTATTTACTTTTCTATTATTTAACTTGAATAAACTTTTAAAAAATGAAAATAAAAAGTAACATTGAGTAGACTTTTCTTTTCCCAACTGCACCTCATTTTTATTCTTGAACTTCCACTTTATAAAATGTTTTTTTTTGCTCTGTTGAGGACAACACACACAGTTATGTGTTAGAGTACAATATTTAGTTTGTGGGGTTGAAAAATATCAGTTAAAATTTGTATTTATCTAAGTGCGGCGCCAAAGAACAATGCAGACTGTGTGTCCATAAATAATAAGTTGGCATTGATCTGGTAAACAGGCATGAAAGACTTTCTGTGTTTCTGAAAAAAAAATGTGTAGGCCTCCAAAAGCCATGCAGTATATTTAATCATAGGATCTTCACTCTGCCAGTCACAGACAGAAAGGCTTTTGTAGTGAAGCACTCAAAATGTTTGAGCAGTCATTATTCAGAATGACTTCCAATATTGATGTAATAAGCCTGACCTACAGTGTATGTGTGTGGTGGGGAGGTATGAGATTTGAATGATTCTGAGAATAGATGTTTCTCAAAGAGGCTTTAGTTTAAGATCAAAAACAAAATATCCCTTCATTTAGAAATGTATTCTCTCTCTCTCTTTCTCTCTCATAATGTGGAAGAAATTTAGTTGTGAAGAATGTTCAGTTCTCTTTGTTTAAATATGGAGGGATTGGGTCATGTGATAATAGATTAGTATTGGACATAAATGGTTTCTGTAGCAAGAACTGTTTAAGGTCTTTATGTATAACATAATTATATGTTGTTAACCTATTAAAAAATCTTTGCTTATAATTTCTTAACTTTTACTTATTTTTATGTATTCACTTTTCACATTCTTAAAACATTTTGTTTTAAATTCATGGTTTTAATTTATCAAATGCTCTTTGTGATAGTAGGACATTGACAACCATAGTGAGAGTGATCCGAAGGCTCCCTTTTCAATAGCTACTACACCGAGGTGTAGGGGGGGCACTACTCCATTATTTGGATTGCTCCACTTTACCCTTGATCCTTACTTTATAATTTTAAGTGTTAAACAAGGCAGCATCAAGTACCTTTTTTTTTTCTTTTTCTTTTTTTTTTTTTTTTTTTTTGAGTCTTTGGTATGACTCATTCTGGGATTGATCCCCTGTCTCCCGGACCATTGCTGAACACTCTACTCATTAGGCCAATGGCCCAGTTTTTGTGATAGTAAGTAATCTTAAATTTTTCAGCCTTAGTTTACCAAATTGAAAAATATTCTTAGGATGACTTACATATTGTAGATTCATGAAATAGTTTCAAACAGTTTATTAAAAGCAATGCCACACTAGAAATTATTTTTTAATTGCAATATTGAGTTTTTCAATAAGGATGACTTATCCTACATGATGTTCCATTTGGATTTAAGTCTTTCATCTCCAACAAAATACATTTCCCTATGGACTGAAAGTTATTGAATTGCATTATAAGGCAATCATACATTGAGAATGTAACATCAAAATTTAGCAAATAACTGTCATCTTATGAATTTAGTGATGTACCTCATTGTTTGACATGTTATCCCTCATTATGTGTAACTTTTTCTCTTTCTTTATCAGTAACTTCTACCTTGGATAAGATTAGTATTTCTTCTTTCTTAGATAAGAGTAGTATCTCTTCTCCCTAGGATAAGATTAGTATCTCTTCTCCCTAAGATAAGAGGAGTACCTCTTTTCCCTAAGATAAGAGGAGTAACTCTTTTCCCTAGGATAAGAGGAGTATCTCTTCTCCCTAGGATAAAATTAGTATCTCTTTTCCCTTGGATAAGATTAGTATCTCTTCTCCCTAGAATAAGATTAGTATCTCTTCTCCCTAAGATAAGAGTGGTATCTCTTTTCCCTAGGATAAGATTAATATCTCTTCTCCCTAGGATAAGATTAATATCTCTTTTCCCTAGGATAAGATTAGTATCTCTCTTTTTTTTTTCTTTTTTTTTTTCTTATACTTGACAGCACTATGCTCTTTCTAAGCAAAACTGCAAATGTCTGACAAGTTAATTGAGCTGAAACCCTCTCAAGATTTAAGTGTTTAGAAGAAAAATTGAAATGTTTTGCTTTTTCAATATCAAAATTCTGTAAAAGTTTTCACCCCGAACTAACATGAATTTCTTGCAGATGAGAAAAAGAAAATACAACTCAATTTTTCTTATGTTTAAGACTTCCTAACTTAAGAATTATGGACATTAACTTTTAATGGTGGGGAATAATGAAAAACTCTTAATTCTCTAATCTCACAAAACTTAAGTTTTTAATGGTATTTCTTTGTAATCTTCAAGTTGACGAGGTTTACATTTCCTTCTTTTCTAAAATATTAATTTTCAAGTTTACTTGTCATTTTCTTTTAATTTTTCTTTCTTTTAATAACAACCTGGTTATAAGAGTGTAGTTCTGTTGTTTCTCTGATCAATCAATGATTAATAACAATCTTGTTTCTTTTAGAAAGTTTTACTACTTATTATAAACAAACAAATTTTGGTATTCTTATGTGTTTGTCTTTTATAATACCTGCTGTGGAATATCAATAATTATGCATTTATATAAAATGATTCTATTTAGAATCTGACTGCATGGATTTTTGTTGTTTTCTTAAGAACTTTGATTGGACTGCTTTTGCTTTTAAGGGGCAAATAACTGCATAATTTATAGTCTCTTGACACAGCAGAATTATATTTTAATTAAAGAAAACCCATTGACTGTTAATTGGTTCAACCAACTCTGTCTCCTCATTAGTTTCCTGATCTTTATTAATTAAGAACTTTGATAGATTTATCAGAAAGCTTACTTTGCAGACATTCAGTGTCTGGGGCAGATTGTGAATGCATTAGAAATTAAAATGAAACAAATTCATTCACTTATTATTATTATCATTGAGAAAGTAATGATCAGATATCAAATTCCAGACTAGCATAAAAATGGTTACAACAAATTAATTTTTTTTCTCATTATTATTTTTCTCTTACTAAGCAAGTAACATCATAGCTACAAGATTTCTCTTTTCTTGTAAGGACTTTTTGTTGCATTCCTTTTCGTTATAGAATTTTGCTGGTTGTTTATTAAATCAAAATACATTAAGCTTTCAAAGATATATTACTAATATGTATTCTTGTATAAGTTAGATTCTGATAATACTTTTAAGCCAAAAATTAGTATCGATCTGTTCATGAACAATGAAAGGTGCACGTAGCATAATGATTATTGAATGGAATCTGCTACTCGAGTTCAAATCCTGGATAAGACTGTTTATGTTTGCACTAATATCTCTGGGAAAGGGGTGAATCCATCTGTTTTCCCTCAGTTGTGGGTAAATAGTAAGGCAGGCTGGGTTCGTTAGCATTAATGAGTCTAGGAGAAGGAAAAATTCAAAATTCAAACACTCTGCTTAAAAATTGACCTTGTGTCACATCCTTCTCGTAGCGGAGGGGTTGGGTAAATAAAATAGATAATAGTCTTGATAGGGTAACAGTTATCCTCATAGGAAATGGATCCAACGATCTGAGTTCAAAACCTGGACGAAGCTGTTTGTGTTTCATTTATGGGAAATATGGGAAAGGCATTTAGCAAGAAAATTTTAACTTCAAATCAGTTATACTCCGTTTAAGAATTAACCTTATGTCACAGGGTTTTAAGTAAAAACGTAAAGGAACAATAATTTTGTAAAGCTGAAATTTAGATATAAATGGATTTACCAAGAGTGTTAAATAATGATTTTTGTGATCGTAACTCAAGAGTTGATCTATACTTGATGAGTATATATTGTTTTGTATTTTTGTCATTGTTTTTTTTAATATTATTTAAATCAAAAGTGTAACGTAAAAGTGGAAGAAAGATATTTTACTGAATTTGAAGTGACTTTCAACTCGTAGATGAAATCATAATCTGTCATATTTTTTTTTTTATTCCTTAATAAAAATACACAATTTCTCTATTTTCTTTTTGTTTTCAAGAATTTTGTATCTAATTAATTACGTTTGTAGAGAACATTTACATAGCTCTCAGCACAATTGTTGAGCTATTTTAAGGATAACATTTCTCAGCTCAACCAACCAAATTGATCTCTCATTCAATCTTTTTCTTTTTGTATCTTCTATGCCGAATTACACACAACTGTTGATGAAACAAAAAAAATGTCTCATTTCTTTGAAACGAAAATTCTCTTTCCTTTACTCGTCTTTCGAGTCTGTTTTTTATTCTCTGCTTTCCACCCACCCCATTTGATTCATCCTACACCCAAAGCCAATGATTTAATTCTTTCTTTTATCTACCATTCGCGAGCAGACATCTAGTATTTCCAGTACTTGAGAATGAGTAATAAGTAACTATGACACCATTTCAACAAAAACTTCTTTGTTTTACATGTTGATTCCATAATATACCACAGCAGGTACACAATCAAAACTCATGAATAAAATATTACTTCGGTAGACATCAAAAGAATTGAGATTTCTTATATAGCAACATTTATTCTGGTTAATTTCATTTACTTTTATTTACTTATCTCTTTTTGTTGTTTATGATTATCACCTCACACATCAATTTTATAAGAAACCTCATTGATTTTTCTAAAAGATTCACTCTTGTTCTTTACTGTACAATTAACTGTTTAATTAGGACAATGTGATGTTTATATATATATATATATATAATCAGTGGCGACTCTAGCCTATTTTTGCTACTCGTGCACCCCCCCGCCCTCTGTCAACTTCAGTTCCCAACCCGTGGTCCGTGGACCCAAAGTAAGTCATCATAGTTGCTATTGCGTGATTCTCCGTTGTATAGCACAGATTGACAAACGTACCTTGCATGGTGTTTTTTTTTTGTAAACAATCAAGATACTATATAATTTGTAGTCTTGTTAATACAGTAGATAAGATAATTTTTTTCCTTTCAAAAGTATAGAAGAAAAGAGAAGATGTTCATTACTACGACGAGAAAAATATGTTTATTAGAATAAAGAAACTGATGACAATATACACAGACACAGCTAGTAGTTTCAATTTCGCTTAAAATAAAGATTATTTGTTGAAAATGTATTCAAATAAACAAATTTTAGTTACAGAATGTAATATATGCAACATTCATTAAAGAAATAGAGATCTGTTAGTGAAAAAACGAATTAAAACATGCCGTTTAACCAACATTTACCATAGCGATGATGATGACGTCGGCGACGGCTATAATCTGCTTCCCCTCTCTCTCTCTCTTCTCAAGACAGTTGTCAGTTGTGCTAATTTTTTTGAGCACGGTATTCTGGCTTGCTTTTTCTATTGGCTACAGCCAAAAGCGAGATTTCGCTAACATTACTGTTATTATAAGGGTCTAGTGCCTGGCACGGATTATGCGTGTTCAACATTATAGCCGATTTTATGGGATGTTCAATGGATCTGACGGTGGCCGGACAAAGACCATCTGTTCAAAACAGCATCGTTGTATTATTCCCAGATATATTTATGAACTTTTGGCTACTTAGTTATCGAAACTTGAATAGATACGTAATTTAATTGAGATCAGACTAAGTATGTTTGCTTGAAATTAATGGATGATTTTTAATCCATTTTGAATAACATTGACCGAGTTATTGGTCGTGCCGGGCACGAGTAGCACTAGTCCCATCTCCGCCCCTGATATATATATTATCTTAGTTCGTAAAAGTTCAACTCGTTTTAGTTTAATATAATATCAGAATCTTTTATTATAAAACATAATAAACTATCTTAAATAAAAAAATCTTTTAAAAGAAAGGTCTTTAGCCTCTGGACTACCTACAGCAGAAAATTTTGACGTTTATATCCTACTTATATATAGACTAATTGATGATCCTCTCATAAAATATGACGGTTTGTAGCTGATATCACCAAGAGAATAATAGCTCAGTATACAAAACCGCCTGTCGGTGGGTCTTAGAGTATGCTGACTGTATCCCCCTGCAGAGGAGTAATACTCACTCTCAAAAAAAGTGGGGCTGGGTATTACACAAAAATACATCTGATGGTGAGGCTGCAGTTCTGGAGATCTGGAAAGTGTAGAGTAGCCCTTCATTGCCTCAAAAGTTTACTCTGATCCGAAGTACCTCTTAGGGTTCCATCTATGGATCAAATAGATCTTTGAAAATTATTTGTATTAGATAAGAATACATGAAACCATATAACTATGTGCAAACAAATGATGTTATTAAATTAAAATAATTACTTGAAAACTTATAATTGTGTATAAATTTGTATTAAGTAGTAATATTTGGAATCATACAAGTGTGTACAAATTATTTGTATTAGATAAGAATACTTTATGTATAATTGTCTACAAAAAATTCTTTAGAAACAATCAGACAAAAAGTGTGAATATAAACCTACAATGAACGCGGTTTCCTAACTTTTAGGTATAAAATAACCCTAGACGGGTTGACTTGTTGAAAAAATAATATATTTGGTGTTTGGAAAGGTTTTGTTAAAAAATAATAAACTGGTGATAGTTTTTAGAAATATTCCAATATCATTTTGCAAAAAATGTAAGAAAATAGTTAAAGAAATTGTGATTTAAGTATTTAAGAAAATGATTCTTTACGATTAGATTAGACTTTCCTTCTGTCAACTTAGAAATTTTTTTTTTAAATAAAATAAATAAAAAGCAGAAACAAAATAAGAAGTCCTTACATTCAATTTTTCTTTTTCTTTCAGAAAATTAACATCCTAATAATTAGGATTTGAAAAAAATGTATATTGTTGTGACTTGTAGCTTATTGTTCATTAATCGGTAGATACCAATTTTTGGCTTAAAAATGATGTCCTCATAATCTAACTTATACGTGAAATATATATCTTCATAAGCTTTCATTTCCTACGACGATAGATAATCGTTACACTAAGTGCGCCTCCAATTATTATTAACAGCTATGTTTGGTTTAATTTGCTAATCATCAATATTTAAGGCTAGTCAATATTTTGTGAAAAAAAGAATTAGAAAATGTTATGTTTTAAAAATAGATTTACAAGACATAAAAAAGAATGTATATTTCATGTTTGAATGTTTTGCCCTGTTTGAAATAAATCCTCTTATTCTTTAAACTCTGTATTGTGTAGAAATGGCTCATGGCCTTGATAGTACCCCCTCCCATCCCACTCAAAAATCATGAAGTCTGCTGACAGATGAAGGTAACTAATCTAAAGAAGCCATTAATGTCTTTTGGCACTAACGTAGATTCTTCAGCAAACCTTTGCAAGGATGAAGTAGACCATTCTATAAACTCTATTTTCCTAATTGAATACATTGAAAATCATAGAAATGTCTGTAAATCAATTTGTCTGTTCACTTGATGTGTGTTTTTTCTGTGTCTAGCCAGCAGAAAGTTCTCAGCAATAGTTTGATGGTTACCAATTGATGTACATTGCAATATAAAATGACTTATCCCTGATTATTATCTCTAAGAAATGAAAAGAACTTCTCAAAAAAATACTTGCTGGAATATTTGTCATAAATAAAAGTACCTGTCACTTACATGTGTTTGCATTCATTATTGCATTCTTCAACTCATTTGATAAAGCCAATTGGTTGATTTTTCAATTGTTCATTTAACTTCTTCATATCTGACTTCTATCACCTAGGGCTAATTTTTTAAAAAGATCTTGCATTGGATAGTATTATAACTCAAATACAATACACACACACACACACACACACGTATGTAGGTGAGTGTGTATGTATATATATATATGTGTGTGTGTGTATGTGTGTTTAGTCTGATGATCACATAGGCAAGAAACTGGCCTTCACCATGTTGTTGACTGTGTATACACTATCCTAAATTAGATATTTAAGCTCTATCACCAATGTTGAACACCTGTTCTTTATAAATATTGTAAACTACATTATTAATGTTGCTTATTACACATTGTGTGTGCATGTGTATATATATAATGGAGTGTAATCCAACAATATATAAAGAAAAATTGATAACAAGCTAATCCAAGTAGGAGAGATTTATTGAGAAGCAAAGTCGACACTATAGCGTTTCGGTTCTAATGAACTATCATCAGGACTGTGAGGGATGATATTAGTGATGTTAAATCAACGATGGATGTTTAAAAGTGCAAAATACAAAAGCCTAGAGAAAATTTGTATGAGAAAAAGTTTGCCATTTAATTAGTGAATCAGTGTTTGTTTGTTTTAAATTACGTCATTTGACTTATTAAAAATATTGTGTAGAATTTATGTTCAATTTGTTTGAGAAAGATTTCGAATCAAAAGGAGGAAGAAAAAAAGACAAAGTATAAAACTATGATATGTGGAATATATTAACTAAAGATGGAATATATTGCAGCTATTTAAAATAGATTTGCTCAAGTAAGGAGAAATATGATAAAAGTTCCAGACAAGTATTTAGGGAATTATAGAGTGAAATAGCAGTGGCTTCAAAAATTTGTCTTAGTCTAAATATTTAGCTAGTTTAGATATCAATTCCCTATATACCAACATACCTTTTGATAGATGCATTGAACATCTACATAATCACCTTCGAAAATCTAATTCCACATTACCTCTACCTATCTCTAAACTGATTAAAATTTGTATCTTATGCAATTCACATTGTTACTTCCAATACAACATATTTTATAAACAAAAATATGGTTTACCAATGGGATCTCCACTTAGTGGAGTTCTTGCATGCATTTTTCTTGTATTCTTATTTCTAATAAGTCAAATGACATAATTTAGAACAAACAAACACTGATTCACTAATTAAACGAACAACTTTTTTTGGTATACAAATTTTCCCTTGGTTTTTGTATTTTGCTCTTTGAAACAACCATCGTTGATTTAACATTACTAATATCATCCCTCGTAGTCCTGATGATGGTTCATTAGAACCGAAACACTATAGTGTTGACTTTGCTTCTCAATAAATCTCTCCTTCTACTTGGATTACCTTGTTATTAGTGTGTGTGTGTGTGTGTGTGTGTGTGTGTATGTATATATATATATATATATATATATATATATATATTATATCATATTATATTATTTATTTATATATATATATTATATCATATTAAATTATTTATTTTTATTTTTTATTTTTATTTTTTTTCATCATACAACGTGTGAAAACGTGTGATACCATGTCCTCATCAGCCACCAGCCTGGGGTGATAACACTGTTTCAGTAGCTCAAGGTGGTACTGCCACTCCTGGCACTACCAAACAGCTTTTGCCACCGGATAGGTTATTAAGAGAATTATATATATATATATATATATATAATCTTTTTCTTTTCTTTTTTTTTTATTTTTTATGCAAATTTTAGGATAGGTGGAGGTTTTTGGTGAATAAAGGCAATTTCTCCTTAGAATGGTTTAGGCAAAACTTCCTGATGATCCGTTAAGGTGAAACTTTAGTAGAAGATTTTCGACTAGCGATTTAAGTTAATTCTATAATTGGCTCCATTGTTTAATGTTGAGCACTTTAGTAATTATAGCATTGCAGTATTCGTGGAGGGTTTTTTGGTTTTCTTTTGGCCACTGACTTAGTACCCCTTGATTTTTTTCAAGGAGTAGGACGAGGTTGGTCTTTTCTTTCTTTTTTACCCCAAAAAACTTTTTTCTTTTTCCTCTGGACCGTGATTCGAGATATTTTTTTCTCTTGTTCCTGGCCAGGGGTTTTTTGTTTTTTTCTGGTACCGTGAATACTGGTAGATAATTGATTAGTATATATATATATATATATACGCCAGATCAATTAAGAACAGAGACTATATTGGACGTTAATCTTCATTTTTAGTGTTCAGTTTGTGATTTAAAAAACAAAAAAAATGCCTTTACTTTCGGCGGTTGATGTTATTACACATTTACAGTATCTGTTTCTTACATAATCACGCGGGAAAGGTTTGTTCCATGTGTATTTCCTTCATGCTGAAAACTTCTCGCTTTCGACCAAATCCAACTTGATGCATATTTTGCCGTTGTCTGAAGAGGCAACTTTCAAACTGCAGCCAGTGATTCCTATTTTTGAAAGAAACGAAATGACTGAGTGTCCTATAAAACCACGACAACCAACCTCAATAGGAATCACATGGCATATCCAACCCTTTTCCACGCAGCTGGCAAGCAGTGTCTCGTAGTGGTTTTTCTTCCACTCATGTGCTTCCTCCCGGTTTTCTTCCCAGGGGACAGTCAGTTCTATGAGGAGGACACTCTTCTTTGAATTGGACCATGCTACAATGTCCAGCTGCTTTTCTGTTGGAATAATGTGAACTGGAAATTGTAGAGATGTCTTGAGATCTGCTGAAACTTTCCAGTCACTAGCTCCGTTCAGTAGCTTCATATTAGGATTTTTTTATTTCCTCACAGGACATTCACCTTCCTTGAGAAACTGAATTATGGTTTCCTTGGCTGTTGTAGATTGCTGGTTTGCTGTGCTCTTAACAACTCTATTATCACCTCTAATACCTTGTTATGTCCCCATGTGTACATCTGAAGCGATTGTGGACATGCAGATAGTATGTGGCACAAAATACCCCAATCACATTTACACAACAAGCACAGGTCCGAATTGGTATATCCCCATAATTTTAGGTTGGTTGCATTTGGTAAGAGATCATAAGTAGAGTGAAGAAGGAATGATATCGCCAATGGTTCCACTGCAATTAAAGATTTCCACGATAATTTGATTGGTTCGATATCATTCCATTTTGTCCAAGCACATTGTTTGGCCTGAGTAACAGCACTGGCTTTTCTTTGCTCTTCCTCAAACATCCTGACTTCTTTGCTCACCATGTCTCTTTTTCCTTTTGGGTCCACTTTGGAGAATACCCTTTTGCTCGTGCTACCCAGCCCAGCTCGATTAATTTGAGTGATGCCTATGATGTCTTTGATTCGGAGGCTGCATTTCACCTCCTGGGCAGTCTTAACGTCCGACCACTTCGTACCTGATTTTATTTTTGGATACGCCTTCCAAATGATCTCGTCGGCTGAGTCCTTCATCATCATGTGAAGGCGTACTTTCCCAATTTTGAATTCTTCTACTGGTGAGGATATTGAGAGCTGTAGGTTTCCAGAATTGGTATATAATATATATTATATTATTTATTTTTATATATATATATATATATTATTTATTTTTATATATATTATATTCATTTATATATATATATATATATATATATATATATATATATATATTAAAAAGTTCTCAGCTTAATGTAAAAGGAATATTTTCTCTCTCTGTCACATACACCCAGGGTTAAAGAAACTTGAAAAATGGTATACCAAGTATGTTAAATTGCAAGATGTAAGATAGCATGCATATTTCATAGCTCTGAGTCTTTCCTTTCTTGGTCTGACTGAGAACTTTTAGTGCCCCATTGTATAACCATTTTTTAAGGTGATGTTTATTAATCTTTTAATATTGTGAGAAAACTAATTAAAGACAGTAATTAAATTTTATATGAAATTTTAAAATCTACAAATATGATATAAGATATATTCGCTTGAATTCAAATATATTACTTTAACAGTTGCTATGGAAACAATTTTTGGCACTCAACTTATTAAAATTATATATACAGGGTGATTACAAAAGAATTAATTTCAAAAATGTATTCGATGAAAACTATTTAAGTTATTGACATTAATGATGTACAGTATCATAAAGAAAAACTTGAAGTTAATTGCATCCATAAACTGAAATATCCCACTGTCACAGGCAAGTTTGCAGTTACTGCAAATCTTCTAACACATTAGATTGGTCATACAACAGCCACCAACATGTCACTCATGAGTTGGCCCTACAAAGTTTACATATAACAGCTTGTGACTTTTTCTTATGGGGATATGTCAAGGAGAAGGTATTTGTTCCTCTTCTTCTTGTTAGATGATTTGAAACGATGTATTACAACAGCTGTTGCTAAGGTTGATTGAAGGTATGTTAATGAAAGAATTTGACTTTAGTGTATGTATTTATGTGTGCACACACACACTCACATACACAAGGGTCAGGCAATAAGGGGGAATCATTTTTAAAAAGCAGAATAATTTTTTTTTTAATTTATTTTTCATGAATGTAAACTCTGCATTATTTAGAATTGGTTTATAGCAAAAATTATTTTAATCACACAAAAATATTTGTTTTGAGGCTGTTTAAAATGGCAACAAATCATGCAGAGTGCTCCAGACTTGAAAAGTTTTGGTGGCTGATAAGTGCAAACCATGTGAAATTTACAGAAGAATGTGTGATGTGTACAGAGAAACATCTTTTATTCAAAAAAATTTTTACAAATGGGCAAAACATGAGTTTGCCACTACAAATAGAACAGAGGTCTTTCATCAAATCTTTGCTGACTGATAAGTGCAAACCATGTGAAATTTATAGAAGAATGTGTGATGTGTACAGAAAATCATCTTTTAGTTAAAAAAATGTTTACAAATGGGCTAAACATGAGTTTGCCACTACAAGTCTGAATGGAAAAGATAATCCATAGGGTGGAAACACACTGACTTTTTAATAAAGAAAAAGTTCCAGGCAGCAGTCAGGTGATGCTAACTGTGTTCTGGGACATGAAAGGACCCATCACAATTGATTTACTCGAAAAAGGTACAAATGTAAACAGTGCTTCCTATTGCCAACTCCTTAAGCAATATTTCAACTTATTTATTGAATGCTTCTCATACATCCTGGGAATAGAGATGCAAATATCAACCATCTGTAAGATGCTGAAGAAGGAACTTACTTAATAAGTAATTAATACTCACCAAAAAGTGAGCAGACCGACAGATGCATCTCTTGCCATTGACATTCCACAGAGTAACTCTACGTAATGGGATTTTCTTTGTTGAATAAAAGTTTTAGCCTTAATCTTTTTCTTTTTGAAAAATCGTATTAGGGTCATCAGGAGAGAATGTGCACTGTTTTCGGGCCTTCCTGTCAATGATTTTATCTGCACACCGTTTTTATATTCTTGGCTTAGATCCATCCGGCTTTCATATGGTATTGATAGTTCTACCACGATGATTTTAAGGTTCACCCTTGACAGAAGAACAATGTCTGGTCACAGACTTTTGCTGGATGTTGTTTTTGGGTAATTGTTATGCCATCCTGGTAGGTCGACAGATACCTCCCAATCTCCACTTGATCCAAGAAGGTTTTGACCCGGTACAACTCAATGCTTAATTGTTTGCTTAAAGCCAACTTGCTGAAACAAATTTCTGGGTTGAAATAGTTGGTTCTGATTTCATATAACTCTTTATAAATTTGATCAACTCTTCCAATACACTGTTGTGCCTCCAGGTGTATCTCCCATTTCCAAGAGCTGTCTTACAGGAGCTGAGGACATGCTCCAATGTTTGTGGTTTGTCATTACATGGAGGACAGATAGGATCACTTTCTTTCTTCCATTTTAAAAGATTGTTTTTTAAAAAAAAAGCAGCCATCTGCCATATGTCTTTCCAAGTAATAGATTTTTGCAAAGTCTCCTCCCAGTTTGTCCATTGGCCTTGTTGGGATTGCTGTAATAAAAATTAGTTTCTCTTAAAAAAAAAAAAAACTCTGCAGTGTGTCAATATCTTAAGTAGTTTTACTTTAATAAGATTTTAAAAATATTACTTTTTAATCACACTGATACATAGACAAATAGATTTATATATTCAAAATGTTTCTTGGTATTGATATGATCAATACATACAGGTATATTGATGAAGTCCCTTTGCTTTTAAAATGGAAATGTACGTGTAAATAATCATGATTGATATAGCAGAGAAAAGATATTTCAATACAATAAACTAAATACTGAAATTTGTTCAAAAGTTATTTCTGACAAAAGATAGAATCATGATTTTATCAAAGTTGCAAACATTTCCAAATGATAAAAAAAATTTCTGAGAAAAAGCCAGTTTTAATATTTTCATCAATCTTTAGAAGGTTGAGTAAATTTTATCATGTTGTGAGATTCTAAAATAAATTCATCAAATAACTCTATTATCTTTAGTGTATCAGACTTTTCACAAATTGACTTATTTGTTAATTTTATGAGATAGTCTAACCCAGTTTTGATATAAAACATTATTACTTCATTACATGTAAACTTAATATAATTCCTAACATATTTTGACTCTTGATACCTGGATTTGACATTGTCTAACTTTGGACTTGTAAAATCTATAACATTCCACCCATATCATCGGAACCTATTTGCATTTTTTTTTTTTTTTTTGTCTATATTCAAATTCACTGTAGACTCTACTTTATAAGACCTTTATCTTAATTTTTGTTAGCTAGTTTTCTTTCTGCTTTAATCATCTAATGTAAAAAAGTAGAATTTAACCAGATTTGTATCTTGAATAAAAAAAGTTATGGGTTTGAATATGTGTAATCATCAAACAGAAATTTGGATTTGTCTCAATTGATTCTTATCCTACTAGAGACCATAGAAAAAAGTGCAAACTTTTTGAAGAGAAAAATTATTACCTTGTGCTAGTATTTCTATTTATTCAACTGATTGAATACTGGGGAAAATATCACAAGATGTCTATATGTACATACACACACACACACACACACACACACATATATATGTATATGTGTGTGTGAGAGAGAGAGAGAGAGAGAGAGTGGGAGAGAAGCTTAATTGGCAATGTGTTCATAGGTCAAAAGCAGTCTAACTCTGAGGAGACATTATGTCTGGTTGAGGTGTTTGATAGGGATGTGTACTATTGGCTTTGTCATTCTCAACAGACAGAAATAATGATGAATGAACTTGTGGGAGAGAAGTTAAAAAGAAAAAACAGGGGTGAATGTTGGAGATGAAAGTAAACTAAGAGAAATTGAGATCTAAACCACACAGATGAGTGAACAATGTGAGATGACATGGAAACAGCAATAAAGAGTGGAAAAAAATTCTGATTAGCCTATTTGGGGGGAGAGACTTGACTACCCTATAAATATTTGACAGTAGTAAAAACCAATGTTGGCTTTTAAAGATTTTAAATTAACAAACTGAATGTTATTTTGTTTAGCACCTAATAACCATGTATTAGAGTATTTTTTAAAGGCCAGTTTGTGTGTAGTAGTTAGTGTTCACCAAAGGCCCAAGGAGACCAGGGTTCAATCCCAGGTTGAGTCTTACCAAAGACTCAAAAAATGGTACTTGATGCCTCTTTGCTTAACACTCAGCATTATAAGGTATGGATCAAGGGTAAAGTGAAGCAATCCAGGGAAAGTAGCAACGCCCTTCCCTACACCTTGGTGTAGTAGCTATTGAAAAGGGAGCTTTGAGTCTCCCTCAACTATGGTCGCCAACTTTTTATATATATATGTCTGTATCCACATTCTCACATACAAACACAGACACATATATATATATATGCAGTGAATTATTTAGTTTCACCAAAGAGTCTATTGCTTTGGGGGTGTCCTCGTGGTGTAATGGTTAAAGCGATGCACTGCGGAATCGTAGTACGCGAGTTCGTACTCCAGTCGCGCTATTACGTTCACTTTCGGGCAAATACCCTTGGGAAAGGTATGAACCCCCTTATTCTCCCTCCAGCTATGGGTAAATAGTAGGACGGACTAGGTTCTTCAGCCTTGGTGAGGCAACTAGTCTAGGAGAAGGAAAACTCTGAATTCAAACCTGTTAAACTCCGCTTAAAAATTGACCTTGTGTCATATCCTGCCCGAGCGGAGGGGTTGGTAAATAGTACCAAAGAGTCTATTGCCTAATTATTAAAACATCATATTTTTTTTATAAGACCTATTTTTCCTCTGTCTATGCACTTAATTTGCTCATGAATATTAAACATATGAAGTCAACATTATACATTGGAAATTTCAGATCAAAACTCAGCTAATGATGGTATCAAGTTACAGACTAATGGATCCATGTTTATTCATAAAATAAACATTATTTTTGCAAGATTTTTTTTTTTTTCATTTCCTGTTAAGATTTGTTTTAGGATTTACTACTTACTGCTTAATTATAATGTTCTCCCAGGAATCAGTGGTTTAACAGTGACTTGACCATAAGTCTGCTCCAACTTCGCATAAGGCCATAAGTATGAGGCACCTAGTGAGAATTGAATTCACTAGTAATGGTCTGCTAGCCTAGCGTGATAACCAGGTACTCTAAAAAGCTAAGTTTAGCTTGCACAGTGCCTCAAGTACAGGACACCTAGTGAGTATCAAACTCACTACTCGGTGTTAATTAATCTGCAAGATCAGCTGACAATTATACCACAAACTGGTGTCTTGTTAGGATTTTTGATTTGTTATAATTGAATAACTTAGTGATGCATTGGCTGAAATTGTTTGTACATTTATCATTGTTTTTTCTTTGTCTATATTCAACACTGATTAAAATAAGATTGAAAAAAAAAAGAAGCTAATTTCATTCAGTTTTATTGATTATCGGGAGTGTGTATGTGTGTATATATATATATATAATTATATTTAGAATTTAGAATTATCGGGAGTGTGTATGTGTGTATATATATATATATATATATATATATATATATATATATATATATATATATATATATATGTATATATATATATATATGTATATATATATATATATATATAGAGAGAGAGAGAGAGGATCATTAAATAAGTTTCCAGACTTTTTTCGTATGGACACTTTTATTGATAGTACACACATGAAACTCTAGTCCCCTTCGAAATAATCTCCTCCGGCTGTAATGTACTTGTTGTACCGTTCCAACATCTTCTGGAAGGCCCCATGGAAGTCTTATAGTGTGAGCATGTCAATGACCTTCATCACAGCCTCTTTCATCTCCTCATTTGTCTCATAATGACAGCCTCTGAGCGTAGGGAATAACCAAAAGTCACAGGGAGCAAGGTCTGGACTATTGGTAGGGTGAGGAACTGTCTTGATGCCCATCTTGCTCAAATAGTCTGTGACAAGGATGGACTTGTGGACTGATGCATTGTCCTGGTGGAAATGCCACTGACCCGATTTGAAGAGTGCTGGCCTCTTCTGACGGAATCTCTTTACTGAACTCCCTTAAAACCTCAACATAGTAACCCTAACCCTTTGGCCAATCAATTCTGGTGTATTGACTTCCTTACTCTTCCCACACCTCTCATCATCCCTCACAGACTCCCTACCTTCTTTGAATCTCTTATGCCACTCAAAAACTGATGCTCAATTCATGCAAGATGATCCAAAAGCAGTCTGAAGCATTCCATACGTTTCTGTGGCATTTTTTCCAAGTTCAAAACAGAATTTTATTGCATATCATTCTTCTAAAGTGTCCTCACGTCCAGATTGTATTTTTGAAATTCACCAGCTGTGACAATCAGGCTTTAGGAGGGTGTATTCCAATTTCTGCTGTAGCTGTTCATTTGAACCTGAAATCATAAAGATTTGTCCATCATCTCATAAGATGTATAGCAATAAGATACTGAATTTTCAAGAGTCTATGACAATTTTAAATGCCTGTACAAAAACGTCTGGAAATTTATTGACTGCACCGCGTATATTATTGTCACCTATATAATTTGAATCCATTCCATCCAAATGTCCAACAACTCATAGAAGACTTGAATGGATCACAAATGAAATAAGCAGAAGTGAAGTGTCTCTCTTATTTATTCAAACATGTTTAAATCATATATATATATATATATATATATATATTCTCTTTAAAAAACCAACAACAATCGGTTACATAAGGATAATAAATTTATTTCCATCCTGTTAAAAGAATTGATATAAATCAATGCTCTAAAAAATTAACAGGACTTCTACTTATCAAACAAGAAAATGGATTAGAATAATTTTTTTTTTCACATTCACAACCAGTCTAGGAAAAAAAACAACTTATTTCTCTTATATAAAAGTAAGCCTCTGACTTCAAGTAAAAATAAGTGTCAACTTATTATGGCATGTAAAAGAACATATATATATTATGTCATGTAAAAGAACACACACACACATACATACACACACATATATATATATATATATATATATATATATATATATATAATGAGTGGAATAGTATTACTAAAATTTATAACACAGTATAAATGACTTAACCCGGCCTTTGGCCTAATGAGTACAGTGTTTACCTATAGTCTGGGAGACTTGGATTCAGTTCTAGGTCGAATCATATACGAAAGACTCAAAAAATGGTACTTGATCCCACCTTGTTTAACACTCAGCATTATAAGGTACAGATCAAGGATAAAGTGAAGCAAGCCAGGGAATGAAGTAGCATCCTCCACAACACTTTAGTGTAGTAGCTATTGAAATGGGAGCCTTTGGGTTACCCTCGACTAAGGTCGCTAACTTTACTTACTTCAGATTTACAGTGTGAAAACTTTGTTCTTACCAAAGAACTTCTACATTCATTTTTGTTAGAAAAACCTTTACTCCACCATTCTCATTCAGATTAAATATAAATTGGTTTGTTGAGTATATAATGATTGTTGTTACAGTTATTATTATTATAATATCTAATTTTTTTCTCTTAAATAACATCAGAACATTCTACTAGTGTGTCTTTTGGGTATGGATATATTCTACTAAAGTTATTAAATAGGGAAAAAAAATCTTTGATATCAAATTTTGGTTAATTGATGACAATTTGATGGGTGCAGCCATATTGTTTAGTTGAGATGGGTTGGGGGGGGTTCTCTTAAGCTTTTACTACTAATTAAAAAACTAAATCAGCTGTTTCAACAAGGCGTAAACATTTGCACTATTCATAAGATACATTTGAACATTTTTTTTTTTTTTTTTTCTTCAGCATTTTCTGCTCGAATGAAAACAGAATCAGTATTAAACAATTTGATTATGTAAATAGGTTTATGTCCATCAATGTAGAAAATATGAAACTTCTAACTCTTAAATTGGAATCTTTAATCCTAGAATCTTACTCATGTTTCTAAGAATTGATTAAATTATCAAAGCTGTTGTTTTTTCTTGAACATTTTTTTTCCATCATTTGGAAATTTTTGCAACTTGGATACTTCACTTTATATTTGTCAGGAAAAGCATTTTTGTTTCTGTTTAAAATCATTAAACCACCACTAATTGCCAAAGCCTTGTAATAATGATTTAGAAATGCTATCGAGTTATTGCTATGTCTGCTATTGATGTCACAGTTACAGCGTGACCATCTATGTAGCTGTCATCTAAGCATATAATTAGTTCACTGCATGCAAAAAGCTGCTTCACTTGATGGAACAGTCATGCAATGATTAACACCCCTTTTTGCTTCTTTTATTTTTTTTAAAGTTTTCTTTTCTATTTTTGTTGACTTTTCATCTTCTAGTTGACGTATTTTGAATTTCTTTTACTTGTCATATCTTCCATTCAATTTCTTTCATTCCTTATACTTGCTTCTTTGTTATTTATACCACACATCTGTATGATTCTAAGTCATTTTTCTTGTTTTTTTTACACCTCCATGTTACAGTATGATCCTTTCATTCTTATTTGTATTATTTCTTTATTTTTATCACACATGTAAATATGCATTTCAATCATTGTCACCTATAACTACTGTACCAGACATGCAACTGTCCAACTCCTTGCAATTTCTTTACCATGTGTGTGATACTTTTTATGAAATATGTTGCATTGTATCAGTTAACCAATCAGATTCATTTGTCATACACTGTCAACCAATCAGACATCATTAGTTCCACTCTTCATATCATCACTATTATACATGAAGTTCATCTTTCAGTTACTTGTGTTCTCCTTGTCATTTCAACATAGCTCTGATTTTAATTACTTCAACTGTCATTATCACTCTTTAACTCCTTGCACTCTCATGTATGCACCTCACCAATCACCTCCTCACACTTAAATGTGTGTTCAGCTCATCCATCACCTCATACCAGCATGCTTTCAGCTAACCCTCCAGCTTCTCACATTGTGGTGCATTCAGCTCACCAATCAGTTCCTTGCACTTGGATGTGTGTAACTCACTCATCAGCTCCTTGCCCATAGGTATGTATACTTTGCTCTTTAACTCCACATACTCTGGGGCATTCAGTTCACCCCCTTCTGTTTGGCCTCTACTGCATCCAGTTCAACCATCAGCTTCTTGTCCTCTATTGCCTTGAACTCACCCTTCAGATCTATATACTTTGGTGCAGGCCCTTGGTTGTGTTCAACTCATCTTTCAGCTCCAGATACTCTGGGGCATTCAGCTCCTTGTCTTCTACTGTGTTCAGCTCAACCTTCAGCTTCTCAATCCTTACTGCATTTTGCTCTCTATAATCTGGTGCATGCAGCTCACCCATCAGGTCCTCTGGTGTATTTAGCTCAACATTCAGTACCTCGCTCTCTAATGTGTTCAACTTACTCTTCAGTTCTTTACCTTCTGGTGCATTCAGTTCACTCTTTAGCTCCTTGCCTTCAGATGCATTTGGTTCACCATTCAGCTTGTCACTTTCGCACTCTGGTGCATTCATCCTGTTACCCTTGTTCTTTGGTGCATGCAGCACACCCTTCAACTTCTTGCACTCTAGTCCATTCAAATAGTCACCTTCATTCTCTGGTACATGCATCATACACTTCAGCTTCATGCACTCTGATGCATTCAGCCCGTTACCCTCATTCTTTGGTGCATGTTGCACACCCTTCAACTTCTTGCACTCTAATGCATTCAGCTCGTCACCATCATTCTCTGGTATATGCATCACACCCTTCAGCTTCTTGCACTCTGGTGCGTGCAGCTCACCTTCAGCTTTTTTCATTATCTCATGCGTGAAACCCTATTTTATTCTATTTCTCATTCTCTCCTCTCTCTCTCTCTCTCTCTCTCTCTCTCTCTCTCTCTCTCAAATTTCCAAGCAAACTATATTCTGAATTCACTCTCTTATTCTTCCATTATATTTCCCTTCTTCCACCTTTCATGCAATCTTTTTATTCAGTCTAGTGAATCCATCAATAAATCTTAGGGACTAAATTTTTTTTTTGTAAACAAATAATAAAGATTAATTGAAATGAATTCTAGTGAGAATAGACCTAATTTTTGAATGTCTAGTCTCATTTTTTAAACAGGTGTAACACTGAATCAACCTTATTGAAATTTTATTTTAATTTAGAAAATTTGCTGTTTTTCACCACGGACTGTTTCATAAATAAATCATGATTTAATCATTTTATTTTGAGGAATAAAAAAAAAAAAAAGAATCACTTTTGTTTTGTGAAATAAGAAGTAGGGGTTTGGGGGAGGATACTATGCATATTTTAAATTTGTTCTGCTTTCTCATTTGAATGTGTCCCAAGTCGAGTATTGCTAGTTCATTGTTGTTCATTTCTCATCCATGCTTTTTTACTTTAAGGATTTGTTAACCTATCACTAAAAAGATATGAATTGAATATGACTGCTTGTTCATATATTCTAAAGTGTACTCCAGCATGGTTCTTAGATGTTTCATTATTGTTTTATGTAGAGTATAAATTTGACTATTTGTAGTTTTGAAAGTAAATGAATTTGGTCTGTCTATAAAACTGTTTGAATAGCAAAAAGAGCAACTTTAAAATAGAACCAGTCATTTTATGTGTTTGTAACTCTTTTCACTAAAATCCCTTACAATTTTCTTACTAATCCTATTATAAATTTTGAACACCAAGTCATTTCAGATTGGATAATGGATAATGTCTGACTCAACTTTCTAACTGAGATTCACAATGTCTGCTAATTCAAATTTCAAATTAATGAAATTATACTATTGATATTGATAGAAAACTTTGTTGAAAATAATTTGTGTTGTTTTTTGTTTTGTTTGTTTTTTTTTTCTCCAAAAGTCTGCATGACTGTAATTATTCTTGCCAACCTCAGCAGTGATCTAGTTTGGATGGTTTCAATCTCCAATTTTCCCAGTTTCATTTTCTGACTCTTGAGGATTGTTCCAAGTGTACTAACTACAGTTGGTATCACCGTCACCCTCATGTTCCACAGCTTTTCCAGCTCTCTGGCAAGATCTTAGTATTTGTACATCTTTTCATTTTCTTTTATTTTCACTTTGTGGAACAGCAAAATCCACTAGCTAACAAGTTTGAACGAGATTGTATCTCGAAATCCCAGAGAATTTTAATGCATCTCATTTTCTAGGACAGATTTTGGTTTGTGCATATATCATTTATCAGCATTGTCAAATTTTTATCTCTTGCACAATTCCCAGTGAATTACCTTCCCCACACAGTTATGCTTACTCTTGTATTATTTTTGTGCCAGTTTGTTGAGATTAACTGTTTCATCTTTGTCAGCACATAAACTACACTTGCTGTTTTGTTGTGTATTATGAATTTTTGCTTTGATATAATTAGTTATTATACCATTGTTTTGTGAGGTTTCCCCTTTTTAACCATGTCCAAGTAATCTTGTGTGCAATCTCCCCAAAATTTGTCGTTTAGACTTTTATAAATATGAATTTACATGAGTCAGTTCTATTGTTTGTATACAAAGCAAAAGCTAAAGATGTTATACAGTTGATTATAATGTAATGAGAGACAAAAGATTCACTGATTGGTTTATTTAAATCTACTTCATTGTTGTGGTCTGATTTCAGACATCTCATTGTTGTGTAATGGTTAACAAATGAGTGCTGCAAAATCACTGGGTGCCCTATACTTGTGACATTGAACTAAATAACAAGATATACTGATAGACTTGTACATTCTGGCTTTTGACTTGAATCAAAAACATTAAAATGCTGCTGTTGGTAAAAATCGTTGAATAAAATTCAGTCAAAAGTTTTAAACTTTAAAAAAAAAAAAAGGAAACAAAAAATTGCAGATGATTAATCTTTATTGGCCATCAAAGTATTTCACCATCCTGAGTGGAAAGTCGGTATTTTAAATCTGTAAAATGTTTTTTCATTTTGCTTTGTCTTTTACACACACTAAAAATATCCTTTTTTGTTTTCTAGTGACCACTATAAAGTACCATCAACAATGATTAATGCAATGCAGGATGCTTCAAAAACTGTGGGTTCTCCTTTCAAAGAACTCTCTAAGGAACCTTTTGATAAGCATATCTCCAAGATCCTCCAGAGAACAACCTGCACGCCTCTGCTCAAGTAAGAAACTATAAATAGAATCTTTTGTTCTAGATTTCTGCTTTTATTTCCTGTTCTAATATCTGGATCTGAATATTATTGCTTGATTATTTATCTCTGTTTTTTTATAGCATATTTGTTGGAGAATAAAGTGTATTTTCTCTCTCTCTCTCTCTCTCTCTCTCTCATATATATTGGCCTTAAAAAAGAAAAATAAATGTTTTTCTCTTTGGCCATTTAGAATCATAATTGCAGGTTTAATTAGATGAATAGTATCGCTTGATTGTTTTGAATGGCAGTTTTAAAAAATATATAATATTACAAAGTGTTGTGCTACGAAAAGATAGTTCTCTATCTGATTTACAGATTTATCTTAGACAAAAGTATTTGATATCCTTTATTTTAATTCTCATATTATCATTAATCTTCTTACTAGGTGAGATGATTCTATCTCCCAGCAGTGTCAGTGTTTCAGTCAGAAATTTCAAGGTTGATTCTCACGAAAAACAGATAAGCCATTACTTCCTGGAAAATTGGTGCAATACAATCTTTCTTGTATTAATTTCCTCCATATGGCTTTGTGTAAAACTAAGCTAAGTTTTTTGTAGATATAAACTCTAGTATTATATTTTTGTTCATGCAACAATAAAACCAATAAAAAAGACATTATGTATGCTAAATAACCCGAGTAGATGTTTATATGCCAAAAATTGATTTTATATTTACTTAAAAACTAGAAAATGAACAGATGACAATCATATGTGTATCAAGCATCAGATAAAAAAAAACCGTTGATGGATTTTCATAGACAATTTGCTTGATTCATTTCTATGGTTAACTTTATTACTATTAATCATCTTTATATGAATTGGAATGATAAAAACAATTCTAACCCATTTCAAGCCCAGTCAGCTGGGACTCTAGAATATACAGACTGCATCTCTGCAAAGGGTTAAGACCTCCTCCTCCTCCTCCTGCTCCCAAAGAGTGTCTTGTGGCCCAGTTAGCTGGGACTGTAGAATACACAGACTTCATCTCTGCAGAAAGGTAAGAACTCCTCCCAACCAATGTCCTGGATATAACATTAAGCAATCTGATGGTAAGGCGTTTCTAATGCTGGAGCTTTTGATTTGTAAACATTTTGTTGATGACATTTTGAAACGAGCCTTAGACCCTTTTTTTTTTTTTTTTTTTTTTTTTTTTGGACATAATTAAATAGCTTTGAATAATTCTATTTACTATTAATCATTTGTTTGCACCAAGTAAAATGGTTTTAAGTATAGCTATGTAACAGTAACAATTTAACATCATTTATTTGTTTGCACAAATTTAAATCAATATACATATAGGATTTGTAAGTGAATTGTTTGTAAGTAATTTTATTTTTAAATTAGTTACAACTAATTTGTTTGCTATTGTTTCTACACAGTTAAATATTTCAATTATCGCTATCTAAAACTAATAATTCTACTTAATATTAATCATTTGTTTGCACAAAGTGTAGTGGTTACAAGTATTGGTATTCATCATGAATTATTCTATTCAACACTATTCATTCATTTGCACACAGTCAAATGGTTTCAAGTCTTGCTGTAATGCCAATAATTCAATTTAGGCACTGTTAAAGAGCTTCAAATATTGCACTAATAATTCTATTCAAAATTGCTTATTTGTTGGCACACAGTTAAATGATTCCAAGTATTGCTATGTATCTCTAACAATTTGATTCAACATCAATTGTTTGTTTACACACAGTTAAATAACCCAACAGTTCTATCTTTAGTTGTCTAAATTTCTGAGACGTAGCTTGATGATTTTTATTATTAAGTGTTTTCGGACTATTGTCTTCATCTTTATTGTTATTTCCACAACATTTTGGTTGATATGACCTCCGGCCTTCTTCAGGTGTTTGTCGAACACAGGAACCTTCACGGAACTTCAAACTACATCTTTTATTGAATCCACGGGGTTGTCAGTTCTGATTCCATTAGCCATAACCGGGTACAAGTGTTAAGTATTCCTGTATTGTTACTCACCTGCAGTCCAATTCATTTCATAATTATCTGAGTTTAGTCACTCAAATGTCTCTTAATTTATTGGCTGTAATTTTGGAAAGAAATGCAATCTCATTCTTAGAAATTTTATAAACTTTTTGCACAAACTTTTAAGAAACTCGTACCACTCATTCAAACACAACTTCATACATTTCCATGCTTGTAAAATATATAGGATCCAACTGGTGACAATATCAATATTTGATATGAAAGCCTCATTGATTTTTTTATTGTTTTATTACATTTTTAAAACTGGATAATTCTTTTTTCTTAATATATATATAATTCTTATGAAGAAAATAATTAAAAAAAAAAAAAAGGTTTCTTCTCTTCCCAACTGGAAATTTTTCAGACTGATTATTTTGAGTCCTGATTAGCCCCAAGCAGTAGATTCAATCTGTTTTGGAGACATAAGCAAACTTAGCCATAATCCCTCAACAGTAAAGTAACAAAAAGAAGAAAAAAACCTATTAAACTAGAAGAATCAGAATGTTGTGAGATGATGTAATTTGAGATATGTCTTCCCTCCACCCCATGTCTGTAAATTCTTCTTGGGCTGAAATTTATCAAAATGATGCTAAAATGTCATTTTCAGTTAACATCTCAGAAACTTGTAAATTATTTAAATGACCCAAATATTTCATTGCTCACAGATGTTAGTATTTATAGTTGCTAATTTTCAATAAAAACCACTTTTACTATCAGACAGGAAAATATGTTGTTCATGATCAGCTCTCAAATCTTTGTTGGGTTATTTTATTTACTAGATTGACTTTCATAGAAAAAAATAAATGAAATTTTATGCTTTAAAAATGCTACAAAAATCTCATCTTATCTCAAAATATCATGAAATGTTTTGTGAAAAAGAATCTATTAGTTTTAAATATTGAAACTATTTTGATATTGCTGATTGAGAGACATTAAAACTATCTTCTTTACTAATTAGAATATGAAATTAATTAGTCCAATGGTTGCCATATTATGGGATGTTGTGAAAAGTCTATATGAAACCAGTATGAAAGAAATTACTTCTATTGTGTAAAAAAAATGCATTTGACAAATTTTGAACTGAAATTAAACTTTTATTTTTTCATGCTTAAACATAGGAGAAAATGACTGAATTCAAAATCGCATTTTTTCATCTAATTTTCATTTGAAATCATAGACTAATCCATCCATTAATAGTGGACTTAAAAATCATGAGTTGTTTATTGGTACATTTTGGATTTACAGTAGAGAAGAGACCCTATCCATGGAGTTTAGAATATGCTGGCTGTATCCCTTTCAGAGGGGGAAGAGTTGCCTCCCCAAAAGGGGGAGCCTGCATACAATACTAAACTTTCTGTTGGTGAGGCTACAGCTCAAGAGATACCGGGAGTACCATTACTTCCAGGTCCACTCTGACTCAATTTTGTACCTGTTAGGGTTACATCTTAGGGTCAAATCTGTTTAAAAATTATTTGTATTTGATAAAAATACTTGATGCCATATAACTGTAAATTATCTGTATTAAGAATAGTTACTTGAAGCTATAATTGTTTACTAAGGATTATTATTATTAGTTACATGAAGCCATATAACTGTATACAAACAAATAACTATTATTAGATAGAAATAATTACTTGAAACCATATGATAGTTAGTATTAGATGGGAATACTTGAAACCATATAACTGTGTGTAAATTATTTGCTTTATATAGGATACTTGATATATAACTGTGCAAAAAAAAACCCTTGGGGGGAAAAAATAGAAAGAAAAAAAAATGAACATACAATGAATGCAGTTCCCTAATCTCTAAGCATAAAAATCAATCATTTGAGAAAAGTATCTTTCAGTTGATGATAAAGTTTTAATTTCATCTAGTTTTCTGCTTCATGTTAATATAAATTAGGATTCTCTTAACATTAAATTGAAGAAAAAATTACAATCTATCTGATGTATGTTCTAATATATGAAACATCATTAAGTAAAATAAAGTCTGTTTCTTATTGATAACTCTCTTAATTCATTATGAATAAAAAAGATATTATTAATAATGTTTTGCAGTTTAAAGTATTTTCGTAACTTAATAAATATGAATACATTTTTTTCATATTTTTGAATTTACATACAAAATGAGTCTCAAACAATAAAATAGTTTTGAGAAGTATTATCTTAGATGTAAACCTGAATCAAGTTAAACCAGATGAGGTACAGAGTTTTAGACCTTAAAATATAATCAATATTATAGATTTTTTAAATCGATGCCACTGAGAAGTTCAAAATCATAATGATGATGTTTGCTTGTTGTTTCTTGATTGTTTTTACTACATTTTAATCAGAATCATAAAATAAAGTTCTCAATTATTTGGGGAATTCTTCAAACATTTAGCTTCAGTTTTACAATGTTTCAATTAGTTATTTCTTATTCAAGAGCAAATGTTAAAAAGCTTATTAACAAAACAAAGAACTTTACCATTGATTAACTTGGTTTAACTTAAATTTTGTTTGTGCTCGAAATCTGTAACGTAATTTTGGAAAGGTTTGAGGATATCTTCCTTCTAATTGAGTTGATTTGTGAAGATATTTGTTGTGACCTACTCTGCTGCTAATTTGTCATTATTTATTTTATTATTTGTTAATTTTTTCTTTTTCTTTATCTTTGTTCTTTAGGTGATACAACATCTCTAATTAGCTCAGTTATTCACTGACACATAAGCAATTTTTTTTATAATCAATTGAGAATTTGTGAAAACAGAAACAAAACAATAATATTAAAAACAGCAGTTCAAGAAAGTAATAATAGATATAATGGCATTATTTTGTCAATAACATTTCAATGAATTCCTATCCACTTTTCTTCCTAATTTTCAAAGCATTTCTATTGTAAAATAATTAGCAATGCATCTACATTTTGTGCATCTAAAAGCCGTTTGGAGGCACGTTTAGTGTTATAGTTATTAGTATAGGAAATGGAAACAACGTTCTGAGTTCAAATCCTAATCAAAGCTGTTAGCATTTTGCTTCATGCTAATGCCTTTGAGAAAAGTCTGAATCCATTTGTTTCCCCCACCAGCTATGGATAAATAGTAGAGCAAACTGAGTTTTTTTAGCTTTAATTAAGCAACTAGTTAAGAGGGAAAACCAAATTCAAAATAATTTTACTCTATCTAAAAATTGACCGTGTATCACATCTCACTTGCTGTGGAGGGGTTGGGTAAATGTTTACATATAATATCTTTATTCTGTCATTAAAGTTTGAGTAATTCCTGACCATCAACTCTTCATTTTAACTTATTTTCAATACACAAAATATAGATTCAGTGGTAAAACTTATTAAAATAAATTTTAAGATAGAAACTGCAAAATTTAGTAGTTCTTTTCCTCTTTTTTCTGTAACATTTTGTAGAATATTGATGAAATTACATGGAGACAATTGTGAGATAGCAGTAAATCCATGAGTAACAATAACAAAAATTAAACCTTGCAGATAACATACACACACACACACACATATATATATATATATATATATATATTTCAAATGGTGTTGGTAAAATACAACTTTGATTATATTTTCTTTTTTACTATTACCATCAGAATTTGCTGCGTAATTTTAAATTAGAGTGAATGAAAGTTTTGATATATATCTTAAATAACTCTTACCTGTAATATAATAGATTATATTAATTGTCAGCTATAAATATTCTAATAATTATATTTTTTATGCCTTTATTTTATTAAGTATTGCATCTTTTTTGAGTTGGACGTAGTTTGTTTTACAATTTATATATCTCTTATAGAAGCAACAAGACAGTGAATATAAGCCAAGAAGAATGTTACATGCTCCTAATTCGAAGTACCAAAGTCTTTAGGGAACAATATATCCAAAAGCAAGACCTGGCCATGGAAGAGATTAAAAGAAGGTATTATCTCTTTTTAATTTCATTTCTATTATTGCTTTGGCTTCTTTTTTCTTTTTTTTTTTTCGATTTTATTCGTAGTTTTAAATGCTTCAGATGAAATAATGTTTTCTTATAAGCTGTAGGCACTGTCCTTTGCTATTTTGTAAATAAGCATCATAGACTGGATATTTCTCCAATTCATAATAAGCAGCTCTATATAATATGCTTAAATACATATGTCACAGCTGACTGCTGTTTTTCTTTGTAAACAGATCATTTTCAAAATCACCCTTGATTTGCCAAAATAGGTGATGACTAAAAATCTATTGAATAGAGGGTATTATACACTGAAGCATAAAATAATATTCTATACAACTGCATGATAATCTCACCACCTGATATGGTAATGATACTCATCTTCCTGTTTTAAAACCTTTTTAATGAATGTGCTTATGAATAATAGAATGGTTCTGATTGGCATCTCTTATAATTCCAGCCTTTTGAAAATGTTCTTATACTGACTCTTGTCTTTGTTCGTTCTCTAAAATTTATGACAATTTAGTTCTTAAAACTAACATTTCTAATCATTATTTCTTGGGCACCTCACATGGTCAGATGATTAGCGAGCTGGATTAGCAAACCATTCTTAATGAGTTTGATTTTCACTGGGTGCTCTCTATTTCTGACCTTGTGCCTCAACTAAGCTCAGCTTAGTCAATAACTAGTCATTATTTCTTTAAGAACACTGTGCCATACTTACTCTTTTATATATATATATATATATATATATATATATATACACACACACACACACACACACACACAGAGTAGCAGCCATAAGTTAAGGAACGGAGCAACAACAAATATTTAAATGTTTTTTATTTGAAAAAATTTACATGTACGTTTACGAAATTTTCCCCAAATAAACTTGGAACATATATGTATTTATTACATATAAAGATTTCTAAAAAAAAAATTTTACAGTAAATTAATAGTGAACTAAAAAAAACAAAAAATATACATTTTGCTATGGTCAAAAGTTAAGGAAGGTTGTTGAATTATTATAATTTAGGTAATTTTTAAACTACTTTATTGCTAATTTTGATTTATAGTCAACTGTCATACATCGTTGGAACTATTTTTAAGCAAGATGGAGGCGAAAGTACATAATTATTTAACTCAAGAAGAAAAAAGCTCATTTTAGCAAATCATGAAGAAAGCAAATCGTATTCTGAAATTGCTGGTATCGTACGAAGGTCAAAAAGTGTTGTTTATCATGTAATCAGTAGATTTAAGGCTGATAAGACACTTGAACCAAAACCGAGAACTGGCAGGCCTCCTATGACTACCAAACAGGAAGATCAGATGATTGTTAAAATGTCTTTAAAAGACCGTTTTGATACAGCAACGTCTATTTCTCGTGCATTTTATGAGCAATCAGAAAAGCCAATCTCTAGAAAAACTGTTTCTCATAAGTTAAATAAGGAAAAATTAGTGGCTCAGATTCCATTTCGCAAACCTTTGATTTCAAAGAAAAATCAAAAGGTTCGTCTTGACTTTGCCACAGAGCATATCCTGTGGACAGAGGAACAATGGAATATGGTTCACTTTAATGATGAATCTAAATTCAACTTGTTTGGATCTGATGGTGAGAGGTGTTTGTAAGATGTAAAAATGGGGAATGCTTATCTCTTCAATACGTTAAGAAAACTTGAATTTGGAGGGGGAACGTAATGGTGTGGGGGATGATTTCTTCAGCCGGAGTAGGACCCTTGTTCGTTTTCACAGTAATATTAATGCCAATGTTTATAAAGAACTTCTCCGCCAGCATGCTCTTCTTCATTTATGCAAAGGGACAATTGAAGCTTCAATATTTATGCAAGACAACATGTCTTGCCACAAAGCTAAAACTGTGTTAAGTTTTCTTGAAGAGGAAGGAATAGCTGTTATGAAGTGGCTACCATAAAGCCCAGATATGAATCCTATAGAGAATGTATGGAAAATTGTCGGAGAGAAAACGCTGAACAGAAATCCTCAAAATATTGATGATTTATGGGGTTTTCTGAAAGAAGAATAAGAAAGTATCACTACCACCTTTTATCAGAAGTTAATTGGCTCATATGATCGAAGATGCAATGAGGTAATCCAATGCAATGGAAAATTAGCTAAATATTGTATTTTTCTTTAGTTTATATATTGATGTAACAAGGATTTATGATGCATTCCTTGACTTTTGAACAGGGCAAAATGTATATTCTTGTTTTTTCAGTTGACTATTAATTTACTGTAAAAGAAAATTCAGAAAACTTTATATGTCATAAATGCATATATGTTCCAAGTATATTTTGTGAAAATTTCATAAACGTACATGCAAATTTTTTCAAGTAAAAATCATTTAGATATTTGTTGTTGTTCCATTCCTTAACGTATGGCTACTACTGTGTGTGTGTGTGTGTGTGTGTGTGTGTGTATATATATATATATATATATATATATATATATATATATATATATATATATATATATATATAGTGTGTGTGCGTAAGATACATCAATAAGTTCATAGTCTGATACCTAGTTATTAACTGAATTTTGATCTGAAATTTTCACTGTATAATGTTTGATTTATATTAATATTTAGCACTGAATTAAATTAAGTTTAGAAATAAATATTTGTAAAAAATAAATACTTTTTTTCCAGCATTAGACTAGATTTATGGATGTATCTACTTATCTATATAGATATATAAACAAATATTCTTTTAAAAAACAGCTTGTGTGTGTGTGCATAAAAGTATTTCAACAGAAGAGCACAAGAATGTTGTTAAATCATAAATGTTATTCAATCTGTATTAATTTGTTTCAGTTAATGAGAAACATTTAGGATTTTACAACATGCTTGTGCTCTTCTGATGAGATCTTTTTTTAGTGGTGTTCTTAATTTTACTACCCCGTTAGGCATCTTATTTCTGCTAAAAATTTATGGAACTTGCCACTTTCAGCTAAAACATTTTGACCAGAATGCTACATGAGAACAATGATTTGATAAATTTGTTTTTGAAATGTTTAAGGCAAGTCAATATTTGTAGATTATAAATGTCTATTTTGTTTTTACCAGGATTGAAATTAGGTTGTTGTGGATATAGATTTTTACATCAAGCCAGATTCTTGATATTGCTGGATATCCTAGTGGATACAAATACCGCTAGAAAATATGATAATACTAACAATTTTTTATGAAAAAATCTTGAATAAACTATCTATTTAGGCTGCCCGACATCTGACTTGCGGGTCACATTCTACCCATAAGAGCTCTTATTGCAGATCCTTAGATTAAGAGAATGTGACTTAAACCACTGTAAAAAAAAAAACACAGGTTCCCACCAGATCACCAAAGTTAATCAGTAACGAGTCTGTTCAATACTTAATTGGGTGACTGCTTGTAAGAGCATGTTCTGTAAGAACCTGCCACTTATGTACAAGAATAAAGCAAAGTTTGGTGAATAAGAATCATCATTTTACCTAATTAACTCTCTTTCAGCCTTCAGAGAAAAAAAAAAACAAGTTTTTTTCTTTTTCTCTTGTACTGGCCAGATTTACATTAAAGTTATAAAGTAATAGATTTTTTTTATATAAATATCAAAGATATTTTTGTTACAATGAATCTCTGATGTTTTTTTTTTTGTTCACTCTGACAGGTGCTAAGAGGAAGGAATTTAATTTACTTAAAACTTATAAAACTTGAAAATATTTCTTCAATTTTTTATGGGGGGAAAACTTGTTGCTAAACTTTGACGGCTTTGATTATTAAAGAACTTGGGTAAACTTGCGTTGGAACTGAATGCTGATGTGTAGTTGGATGAAAAAATTACTCTTTATTTTTTATTTATTTATGGTTTAGAGATTTGGTAACCAGATTTTGCAATATTTGGCATCAAATATCCAACTTGATACGGATTCCAATACATTACTAATTCAAACTATAAAAGCATGTTAAGATTTATAAAGTTATTTTTACAAGTCAGTTATGTTACCAATATATCTGGCCGCTGGAGCATTCATGGGGGCATCTTTTTTTTGCTTTTTTATCATCCAGCTCTTCGGCTTAGGGATGAAGAGAAGGAGAGCACTGCCGTCAACTCTTGTGCAGATGATTTGAAAAGGGGAAATTTTGTCCTTTGTTCAACTCAGACAATTTAAATTAAGAAAATTTTCTCCCTTGTTTGACTTCTCTTTTGCCTTCCATTTTACATTTTTGCAATGAACTGAAAGTGACCATAGAATAAATAAAAGATATTATTAATTTTCATTACATTAACGTCCATATATCTAATAAAAGAAAATGGTTTCACATTTTTTTTTTAAAAAAAGGCATGAACCAGAAACTATGATAGATGCAGACTATGCAGATCTCCTTGTACTTCTAGCAAATACACCAGCCTAAACAGAATCCCTGCTGCATAGCCTAAATCAAGCAACTGGAGACATTGGCCTCTACATTAATGCAAATAAAGCAGAACATGTTTTCAACCAAAAAAAGCTATCTCCTCTCTAAATTAATGAACTACTTCACATACATCAGCAGCAATATCTCATCTACTGAAGTAATGTCAACATACACTTTGCAAAGACATGGAATGCTATTGACAGGTAATTGATCATATGGAAGTTTGATCTATCCGCTAAAATAAAACAGGATTTCTTCCAAGCTGTAGCTATGTCCATACTACTACTAAATGGAGGCACCACGTGGACGCTAAAAAAACACATAGAAAAAAGGCTAGATGGGAACTACTCGAATGCTAACACGCTGTCGTGAACTAATCCTAAAAACAGCAGCTGTATGGCCACAAACCATTCACATAAGACGAACAAGACATGTAGGGCACTGCTGGAGAAGCAACTCAGAAGTGATGTTCTCTTATAGACTCCTACACATGGACGTGCCAATGTTGGTTGACTTACAAAGACTTCCATCAGCCATATGCAGATATAAGACATGGCCTAGAAGACCTGCCTGGAGAGATCGAGGATAGGGATGAATAATAAGAGTCAGGGGACTCAGTGCTGTCAGCACAACTTGATAATGAGGAGCCATAAAGAAATGCTTTCTGCACTTATTCTTTTTCTACATATACATAACCAAATATTACATACAACAGAATTGAACACAATCTAAATAAATACTGAAAATATTTTCATGGAGATATAAGAATACAAAGTTATGCCTTTACTTAAAAACAGTGGCTTATGAAGCTTTTCAAATGACAGAAAATGTTTGCAAATTCCTGTTTTAAAAAAAAAACTTTTTTGTTCATAATTTTTCTTTAATTTGTGATCAAATAATTTTATATAAAATCCTAAAAAATGATTGATAATAGAAATGATGATGATGACAATGACATTTGATTAATGATAAATAAACCTTAACTTCTTGATCACAAGTATTATGTGATCCCTGGAAAAATAATATAAACTGTTCAAATTCAAACAATTCAGTTTAGCATAAGTACATATTTTAAATGTCAAAAAACATTTCTATTTTAGCTATTCAGTTTAGTCAACAAAGTTAAATAGTTTCAAGTATTGTTATGTATAGCTAACAATTCAATTAATTGCCCAGTCGGCTAGGGCTGTAGAATACACCAACTGCACCTCTGCATAGGGGTAAGACCCCCCCCCATCGGGCGTCCTGATATGATGCTAAACAATATGATAGTGAGGTTCCAGTGATGCTGGAGCTTTAGGGAATGTGGAGCACCCCTTCATTGCCATTGCTCCCAGGTCCACTCTGGCCTGGAATGGTAGCACCTGATAGGGCCCTATCAATGGTTTAAATAGAACTGTATACTTATGCTAAACTGAATTGTTTGAAATGTAACTGTTTTTGACATTGAAACTGTACTTACACTAAACTGATTTGTTTAATATAGAACGGTTTTGACGTTTAACTGTGTGTAAACAAAACCTCTACTTATACTAAACTGAATTAGCTGAATTTGAACTGTTTGAATAAACTGAATAGCTTGAAATAGTTTTAATTGTCAAAACCATTTCTATGTACTCATACTAAACTGAATTGTTTGAAATAGAACTATTTGCATAAAAATGGATTTGGCGTTAAATAACCTACAAAGATTGATATCCCATAGAACTTAAACAACCAACCAACTAATTCAATTAAACATCAGTCATTTATTTGTAAAAACACTTCTATTTCAGACAATTCAGTTTAGCAAAAGCACATAGTTTAGTTCTGTTCAATCCATAGATAGGACCATATCAGGTGCTACCACTCTAGGCCAGAGTGGACCTGAGAGCAATGGCAATAAAGAAGTACTCTTCATTCCCCAAACATTCAGTATTACTGGAGCCTCACCATCAGATCGTCTAGAGTCATATCCATATTTTTTAATAGCAGGTTATATGTCATAAATAAAACTGCCAGAAACACAAGAAAGGATTGACATATAAAGCATTTCTAAACTGGCTCATTTAGGTTCTAATTTTGAGTTCAATATCTATACAGCAGACATTATTATGTCACTGTGCTAATTTGTTCATAAAATCATATCAATCAATATCATTATTTATGAGTTATAAAATCTACAATTGGATTTTCTTTTTCTGGATCAAAGGTCAAAATATTAAACCAATAAAAATTCTCAGCCTCCCAACTCCAAAACATGACATTGGCTAAATACATCTATACAATTGCCAATGGTCTGTTTTGTTTTATCTGCTTTTAAGAAAAATAAAAAAATGTCTCCATTAGTAACATTCCCTAAGCATTTTAGCAAGATGAAACAGACACACATTTTCCACAACCACATAACATTCATAGTTGAGGGGTGAAGGCAAAAGTGTTAACAATTGAGATCCATTCTGTGGCCTGAAATTTGAGTTGACTGTGAAAACTAGTGCAAAGTTAAAACTTAGAACTAAAAATAAAAGTTCTTATACAAGGTTGTGTGTGTGTGTGTGTGTGTGTGTGTGTGTGTGTGTGTGTGTGAGTAAGTAGCTCAGGTGTTTTTCCATGTGAAATGTGTCAGTGAAAGATGCACCTCATAAAAGACAGCTGGTAATCATTGAAGATAACAAACTCAGAAGTTGTGTTGAATCTAATCCATTTCAAACATGTCAGATGCTTACATTAAGATCCAATTCAAATGATGAAATTATATATCACAAACTGTATGCAACATTGAACAAAACCTGCATGCACATAAAGAAAATGTGTATCCTACAAAGTCAATGAGTAAAATAAACAACCACAAATTTGTCATTTCTTTCACACTAGGATAATTAATGGATTAATGACTTTTGAAGAGAAATGGGTCGTGAATAACAACTGAATCACTTACCTGGCTAATTTACACCTGTAAAGAAAGTTCTTTTGTTCTCTATTGGTTTTCATTTCTTCCTAGTTGGTCTAAAGAAAAAAAAAAAAGCTATATTAACTTTTGGGGGTTGTCTAATTTTGTGAAGTGTTTTAATTTGATAAGATTTACTTATAAACATGAAAGATAAAACGTTAATGAATAACTGTAAAATAGTGTATGTTTATGACTTACCTAAAATGATTTTAACCTTAGAATCTGAGTGGCTGGTATTTTTGCTGCTACCTAGAATTGTGCATATACCTGGGCGACCTGAATTTCTGCTGAATAAGCTCCTTTTCTCTCACCCATAAAATGCTGTAATCTGTTATTTTTACAACATTTTAGATTTTCAGCTATTTTTCAGCCAGGAGCCTGGGGTGGGGTAGTCAACAACCGTAGGGTCACTCAGGGTTCTGAAGATTAAAGTACAAATCTTAGATGAAAATATGTGTACATAAAGTCTACTTTTTGTGTGAATATATGTAAGTAATATAATTTCATTAATGGATTTAGATTGTCTCTATATCTTATGGAGATTGTGTTTTTGTTTGGGACCGAAACTACTTCAACACCGACGTCACAATTCCCTTAGTTATTTACGTTATATTCCCAGTGATTATTTAATAATCATTATTCAATCTTAATTAGAATTTTATTTATTAACAATGTTTCTATTAAAGTCTGAGTTTGATTTGTCTCAAAATAGCCCATGTTATTAATGCCATATTTATCCAACCTCTACTTGATCAGATTTGACACAAGATCTTTTTTTAATTGGTGGGGTGGGGGAGCATGCACTACTCGAGACTAGTCCTTCATTTTGGAGCTCAAAGTGATAAACTCAGCCTTGCTGAACAGATATTATCTGGTGGAGGGAGCTCTCTGAGATCAGGTGATCAACTTAAAAACACTCACCTGGTGTTTGTATCAGATGCCCCCCCCCCAAAAAAAAACAAGGACAATCAAGCCCGTGTTATTTATATTCATCCAATTTCCTACCAAGTCAGATTTGACATGAAATCATTCTTTTGTAATGGAGTGGGAGCACGCACGAATCAAATCATGCGTAGTCAAAATACCACAAAAAATGCTTGGTCCACATGGCATTTGGGAGGCGCCTCAGGCTCTAAGCAATAAATTTAGCCCTGCCAAGCAGGTATTACCAGGAAGAAAGGTTCTCTGGGACCAAACGATCATCTTAATAACTCCCACCTGGATTTTGCACTTGGTGACCCCCGGAAAACTAGGATGGGGAAAGCCGATGAGATTAATGCATTTAAAATCTCGCAGTGTTTAATACATATCACCAAGAAAAGTTTACTTAGTATATGGTGTGAATAATTTTCATAATGGTTTTGAAAATAATTACTTGGTTTAATTAATTTCTAATATTGTTTTTTCAAACGTTTTAAAAGTAATCCTATGTATAATGCTATATAAAAACCGATTAAAATATAAATAAATGTAATCTTTTTATATGCATTTTTATTTAGATTTGTGAGTATTTCTAATTTAATATATTTTATCAAATTAAACTTTAAATCCTTTCGCGAGAAGGACACATATTTTTGTTAGTAAATATAATGATGGACTTGACATTTAAGGACTCAACAGTTGAGTTAAAGATGTGAAACTTTGAATTTAACGACACAGATAATTTGTTTTGTAAGGGTGAAATCTTTTGTTTTAGATCAGCTGATTTTGCACTAGAATGGTGCACTAATGTGTTACAAATTCTATCAAACAATTCTTCTCAGTTTTGGAGTTCTCCTGAACTAGAAGAACCCAGTATGTCTTACTATTTCACCCATAGCTTGGAAGGGTGCCAATTCATGCCTTACCCAAGAGTGATAAAGTAAAATGTAAACAGTCTCATCCAGGGACTCTGTTCGTCAAGTCCATAACGATGACCATTATATATATGATAAAAATAAGTAGATAAATTAAAGACTTACAACGGGTTTAATGGTAATATTTCATTCTTTAATGAAATATTACCATTAAACCCGTTGTGTTTGATTTATCTATTTTTCCACTTATTTTTATCATCTTGTCAGATTCACCCAAATCTACCATTTCTCCACACACATATATATATATATAAGCTTTAACTTAGTTTAGTAAAAAAGTATAGAGCACTCAGTAAGATTCAAATTCATTGCAATAGAAAGGTTTTTTAAAGCTAGCTTTCCCATCATTATATTATGGAAAGGCATCTACAGAATCACTGCGATCAGTATTTAGTTAGCTTTAGCTTAATATAGAATAAAATGACAAATAAACAACTCCTAGTGAGGATAAAATTCACTGCAATAGTAAAAATTTGTTAAATTAGCTGTCTAGTTCTAATACTCATTGTGATAATTACGACTTAATTCCCAAAAGGATTAGCATCTTTAACTTTTAAAATATTTCTTAACATTCTCATAAGGCCTCATAGTATAAATCATAAAACTCAAACAATGAAAAATATCTGACAATCTTTGTGGACAATTATTATTATGTTGTTTTCTCTTGTCTAATTTCTGTCTTTTTTTTTTGTTTTGTTTTTTCATGCTACCTTCAAAATAGATTTCTTTTTAGAATTATACTTTTATATTACATTCTTAAACTTTTTGTGTACAATAATTTTTTTTTTTTTTTATTGATTATAAATGTCTATACAGAACATTTTCAAACTCAAAAAATATTAATGTTTTCAAAATGTGTGCTTTGAAAAAATATTTGGAATTTAAGTATCTCTCTTCCTCTCTCTCTCTCTCTCTCTATATATATATATATATATATATATATATATATATATATATATATATATATATATAATCATTGGTATAATGTATAAATTCAGACTTAGGAGTTATATTTCTATGTATATTTTTTTAATGCTGTTCATTTGTAAGTTTGTTTATAAAACATGTTTATACCAAAATGACAAGTGAAAGAAGCTTTTTCTTGTTCCTATAAATATATATGTGTGTGTGTGTGTAGACTGTTGCCAACTTATCTGAAAAGATAGAGTTTATTTCTATTTCATGTAATTTCAATCTTCAATTGAAGGCAGGTCGTAGTAGTCTGTTGTACATAAAAGGTATCTTGATATTATAATTCACTTCTCTTCTGAAAAAGAAAATTGTATTGCACATTCTCTCCTATTTCAAGAATCAACATTTCTATGAGTAAAAAAAAACTAAAAAAAACTAATCTAACAAAACATAAATGATTCTATATAACAAACATTTTGTTTGCATTGTAATATCATATGGATTATAATATAAAGTAAAGAATAATAATATTTCTTTTCAGCAGGGGGTAAATATTTCTATACAAAGTTCTCCATATCTTCTCTATTAAATCATTTCACTTTTAGAATCGGAAGACGTTTAAGAAAATTATCTCCAAACTATTAAATGAAAGCATAAGTTTATTAAATAATACACAAGTGATCTTTTTACAAGATAAATATAGCTAAATATTATACATGAAAAATATGTTTGCAAAATACAAATCTAATTTCTAGCTCTGAAAGGACTTTTTCTTTATATAATGTCACATTAAAATAGATTTAAAAATAATAAAAAATCTCCCTTTCTGCAGGTTGCCAAAATGATAAAACTTGTATATTTGAGTAAATAAACTAATTAGTTTATATTCTTTCTTTCTCCTATACAAAGTGTGTTCAAAAAGTGTCAAGACTGAAACTTTATCAAGTAAGAAATGAATAAAAAAAATATTTTCTTCAAATAATCGTCTTGATATTTTACATACTTATTCCAAGATTTCCATTTATTGAAGCACTTTTGAAATTCCTCTTTTCATATGTTGCTCTAAAGGTTCATCACCATATTTTAATGTCTTCCACATGCTTAAATCCTACCCTTAAAATGAATTAATATTTTAAAAATTAAAAAAATCAAACAGAGCTGCTTGATCTAATGAGTATGCCAAGTGCGTCATTTGCACGATTCTCTGTTTAACCAAAACGTGTTATTCAAAGAGTTTTTCCTTCAAATTGGCAATGGTTCACTTTATTATAGAAGTTGCTCATTTGTTTATATGTGTTCATTTAAATTTTAAAATCATTAGAACTTCAGTCTCAATAAATCTTTGTTATTCTTTGTGTGTTATCATTATGTTTCTTAATATAATTTACCAAATGTCAGTTAAATATCATCTCCTGTATAATGCGATTGTTTTTTTTATTTTTGTATGCATAAAACATGAATATATTTCATTTTCATGTAAAATTAAGTTCTTTTTTTACATCAAAGATGTGAAACAATCAGTTTACATATGAGTGAGATAATTTTAGAAACCAATATAAATTAATGAACTTAGAAGATATTTTTGTTGTGAGTAAATCTAAGAATTTCTGCCACTCAAATGTATCTGCCTCTTTGACAGGCTTTGAGGTCCTTTCATTTAAAAGTAGAAGTAAATTAATATTGCAAATTGTCCTAACCAAGAAAATGCAGGTTGATTGTTTAGAAGGAAAGTCAATTTACATGAAGCAGTTACTTCCTCCTTGATACAAAAGTACAAAACTGAAAATTGGAAATCAAATCCTATTTTTGGATTCAGAAAAAAATCCTCCACTTTAAATTTCTTACATAAAGTATTTAGTCCAACTTAAGGACAGTAAAGGTAAACCCAAGTCGAACTATTTTAGACCTTATTTTTCCGATGCAATTATCATTGGGGAACGAGAAATATTGAGGTAAAAAGGTCAGGCATTTTACCAAGAATTTTCTCGTTCCCCAATGATTCTTGCATCAGAAAACTAATGTCTTAAAAAGTTTCATTCTAGGTTACCCTTACGACTAATTGTCATTATTTATTTATTTTCTCTAGTTTTTTTCTTCTTTTTATTGCATTAAAAAAGAGATTTTAAAAAAGTACAAATTTTTCAATTGTGTACGAATAAATTGCTTAAGCAAAGCTGCTAGATACAACTAAAGTGTATCTATTCATTTTATAAAGAGAGACACGAAGAGAAGCTGCTTAGTAATAAATGTAGTAGATTAAAAGAAACCAAACTACCACTATCTCATCTTAAACTATTTTCAGTAGATTTATTTACCTGACTACTAAATAACTAAAACTTCCCATCCTAGCTTATTACCTTTCTTTTTTCTGTATTCAAAAATAAACTATACAATTCAATGGTAGATTTTTTTTTTTTAAATCACCACCACCTCTTTACCGTGTTTGTCCCATTGTGGGTTACACCCTAATAGTGCTGTTGCTTCCTCTTCTAACTCTGTTACCAGCACCACTGCTCCATGGTCTTGAAAAGTCATTTTGTCTCATTTATCAGACTCCATGTCTATGAACAGTTCTTTGATTGCTGGAGAGGAAATTGGCTTTGCAGAGTTTGTTGAAATTGAATGTCGACAAGTGAGGCGTTTGTGGTGCTCTGGGGACTTTTTTGCAGCATTGACTCTGTGCCCCAAATGTACGCACCTCCTTTTAGAACTGAAATCAACATTTCGAATCATAACATGCCTACCAGCAACCATTGTAGTATTAGTCTCTCTCTCTCTCTCTCTCTCTCTCTCTCTCTCTCTCTCTCTCTCTCTCTCTCTCTCTCTCAATACCAACGTTATACCAAAAAGATTTGTTTCACACTAGGCACTTTTTGAAAATATTTAGAACCGCACCAACTCGATTTTTATCAACTTGTTTTGCACATTATGTCAACATTGTTGGCTAAAATATTTTTTCTTTTGATTTTTCGATTTATTTCTAATTTCAATGCTATAATGTTCAACTTGAAAGATAAAACGTTCTTTCTCCATTTCTTACGATTGATTGATTTTAACGGCATGTCAACCTGTCTAGGATTAGGTTACGGAATCGTGTTCATAGTTACATTTTTGTCTACAAATCAACTTCACTTTTTGAAACAAACTTTTAGGGAAAAGTTGCCTGTTTAATATTTAGAGGAAAATCAATTTGCTACGTTATTTTTAAAATAAAATAGGACACCCCTTGGATGGTGTTCCAACGGTACACGTCTGCTAAATTTCTTGTCCCGGACCAGCTAGCTTTTGGTCATTCTGCATTTTAGCAGACAATACTCGTACTATTGTATTGCACTTTTGTTCCTAATTCCAACCAGTACCACAGAACAGGTCACTGATTCTTTACATATGAAGTCCAATGTGACCTGTGTCAATTTCGACATTGACAATTGAAATTTTTCAAAAAAGGTTTTGCTCTTAGATAGAAAGCGATTTTTTTGCACTCGTAGCATTTCCACTCCATTCTATTCTTTTCAGTGGAAGATTTGGGGACAAACATATGTCCCCACAGGCACAGATTTACGAGTTGCAACAAATTTCTTCTTTTGAAGATATTGTTAAATATTGCCGGAGCTAAACTTTTTCACAATTTCCATTCTTGGAGAGTCTGTAGAAGCGGTCAACATTTTCAAAGTAAATTGTTTGGTTAACACTGTCAACAAAAATGAAACGAAATGGCGAGGGGGGGCTGTTTGACGTAAAAGTAACGTTGCAAAATGATCTATACACACTCATTCACTAAAAATTAAACGGGCTAACATTTCCCCCAAAATTTATTCATAATCTGGTTCTTGATGTTATTCTGAAGAAAATTTTGCATAGCAAAAATTTGAGGTGAGGGTGACCCGTACACATTCACCAATTTTTTTTATTACTTTTGTCAACATTAAACTAGTTTCCAAGATGGTTAATTTTTGTCAACCATCTTCTTCTTCTTCTTCTTCCTTTATAGAATAAGCATGAAATAAGTAGAAAATTTTCATTGAAGTTCATTCATTATTTATAGAACAGCAAGAAATCTTTTTTTTTTTTTTTTTTCGTCTTCCCGAAATTATTTGAGTTTAGAGTTTAGCAACCCTTCTGTGTGTGTCCTTTGAAATCTTCAAAAGAAAACACCTCATTAAAGCCTGTTTGCATGAAAAATGATCTTACAATTTTAGAGTTTATAATATTACAAAGGAAAAACTATTAAAGATATTAAAACAAACAGTCTTATTTTTAAACGTAAAATGAAAAAAATACTACTCTTAAAACTTGAAAGTAAATGTGAAAGTTTTCAGTGTTAAGACCAAACAGTCTTCTATTGTCTCTTTCGACCACAATGTGAGTGTCTGATACAAATAAGGCTCCAGTTTATGTAAATGTGTAAATATTTTTGAATAAACAGTCTATATGCAAAAGGCATATCCAAAACCATTGATCATTACTCTGTGTGTCTGATTAAAGCCCCAAGTGATCTAATGTAGCACTTGTTGAACGTAACATTATTTTCATGGCTCTGTGTGTGTGTGTGTGTGTGTGTGCATAACGTTTGTGTCTTGATGCTGTTAGCAAATCCTCCTTATCCTATTAGAGTGGCCGCCACTTTGACTCCTGTCGTTAATTGGATGTAATCAATATGGAACATGGAGCAGGGAAAGGCGGATGTGTCTGTGTCAGTGGGTAACAGGATGAGAAATGGACCAGGAGCCGAAAATGTGATGCCAAGGCCTCCACTAGCCTCCAGACACTAACTCTGACTTAGTGCTTGTTGCTCCTGCTTTTTTTTCTCTCTCTCTTTCTCTTGCATGATAGAAAACAGTCCAAGCAGTAAAATGCTTCCTTATCTGTTTCATCCCATTCTCAGCTTTGGTTTGAGCTCTATCCTCTCACAGGAAAAACTTGGTCATTTTCTTTCTGCCAAATTCTTAGTGCTTGTGTTTGATTGGACTTACCCTACCCGCTCTTAAAATGACTTCCTTTTCCGTTCTGCTTCAAGATGGATGTCACAACTTTCCTGGGATAAATATTGGTTCTATTGTCAACTGGTTTTATTTTTGTCTATTATCTTACATCAGCTCTTTGTACAATTCTTTTACATACATCAAACTTATTTGATCAATTTTTTATATTGACCATGTAATCAATTGGACTGACCTAAAGACTATGAAGAACCATGTAAACTGTAGGAAACCTTTCATGTTTAGTTTTGTCATCAGTATTATAACCGTATAATCTATAATTCAGTTAATACTGCTTCTTTTGGCTTTGTGTTATGCTAATGCAGGCATAGTTTGTTTTTCACTGAGCTCATTTTTATGGCAAACTGTTTTTTAATGCAAAATAACCAATGTATTTTATACAATGAATATTTATTTGTATTGCAGTAATGTATAGGTTGGCTCATAAGAAATATATTTCATTTGTTGGGGGGGCAAGAGTTTCATTATTTTTCTTCAATCCATTGTTTAGTACAACAAATTCAAATAAGAACTTCTCATTAAATAATTTTGTTTTTTATATTCAACTTATATATTTTTCTTTTCTCATTTACTTCCTATTGGATTGAATTTCCGTTTTAGTAAATTATAATTTATTCCTGAATAATCTAACAATGACTTAATTTGAATCAGTAGTATATTTGCCATTATTTTAAATCACTTCTTGTTGATTCCTCTTAGATAAAATTTACCTGGTTTTGAACTCAAGAAGTTTTGCACAAACATTTTCATCAGATATTCTTGGGGAAAGTTTTTGCCATTCTGAGTATTTTGTAAAGAAAGAAAAAGATGAAAAACAAGTGGTGCAAGATCTGATGAAGATGGTAGAATAGACCAGCCTAAATATATTATTTTTCCTGCATGATTCTTGCTAAATGTGGTCTTTCATTATCATGAAGAAGCACAACATTTCTCGCATTGACAAGTGCAGACATTTTCTCATATTTTAAGTAAGCTAAGAAGATTCGTCCTTGTCAATCAACCGCCTTTTGCATTGAACATTGTTATAAAAGACCCGTTTTCATTACCCGTAATGATATTCTTGAGAATCTGGTCCTTTTTCTGCCTTGAAAGAAGACTTGTTGCTATGGATATGCAATCTTCCTTATTCTTCTCACTAAGAGTAGGAGGAACCCCAACACTCAGCTTTCTCGCTTATCTTGTTCAAGTGTCCGCAGACAGTAAAATGAAATTGTTGAGGTCAAGTGCTAATTCTCAAATACTTTAGCATGGATTGCTTTCCACCAATTCTCTTAAAGCATCTTGATTGAGATCTGATGAGCATCTTGATCTGGGTTCATCTCTCAATGACTTACTGCCAGAATGAAACTTGGGGAAAACCAGTTTCAGAGTTGGCGGTCAGTAGTGGCACTTTGGTCATAAATACTTGAAATTTTCTTTGCTATTTCCGTTGCATTTTTGTTTTTCTTAAACTCCTATAATATTAGATGCACTTTGTTTTTTTTACTATTGAAATAAGAAAGACAAATGAAGATAAATCAGGTTTAATCTTTAATCAGGTAATTTCTAGTTGCATTCAAAACATTACAAGTTTGAAATGAATAATTTACAATTTCATTTTAAAACAGTAATAATTTATGACTGAATTTTTTTTTCTATTTCTGTTAATATTTTACTATAATTCACCAATTGTCCTGGGTATGATATTAAACTGCATCTAATAGTGAGGTTCAATTTCTGGAGATTTGGGGTGTACTTTTTCATTTCTATTACTCCTAGGTCCACTTTAACCCAGTGTAGTAGTACCTGTTAGGGTCTCAGCTATGGATCAAATAAATCTGTTTGTGAATTATTCATATTTGATTGGACTGTGTGCAAAAAATGTCTTAAGAAATCACTACACATTAAATGTAAATATGAACATAACAATGAATGTAATTCCTTAACCTCTAGGCATAAAATGATTTTAGACATGTTGATATGCTTTTAAAAGCAATCAATCAATATAATTCAGCAAAAGTGATAGATGTCATAACCCTATATATAGCCACCAAGTTTACTGTATTTATTACTGAGATCCCAGAGGATTTTTTTTTAAACACAAGTTTTTGAAAATTTCAAAACTTTTAAAGATCTTTATAGGGAGTTTGTTTTAGAATATAAATAAAATGCTAAACTGAATCCTTCCTTTGTGTCCCTCAAGTTAGTTAAACTGTATCTTTATCATTGACCATATAAAGAAGATATCTAGTTTAAATATTTTTCTAAACAGAAATCTAAGTTATGACCTTTTTTTTTTTTTCTTCTTTTTTTTTCTTAATTTTTTCCTTTGATCATTGGAAAATAAAGGCCACAAAAAAATCATGTATTTACATTGATGATTAATACCCATTAAGAGAGAGGGCATTAGTATTAACCTTTTAACAACATTTATCAACCTATAAGTCCTTGCAAAAATTTAGTTCAGTGTTACTAAATCCTGCCCTTAAGTCAAGTATAGTAATTATAAGTCAAGCTAATAATTATGATTTTGCATTTATTTTTAGTGAATAATGGTTAGATTTGAATATAAAACAGCAACTGTATAGCCACTTACTTCCCATCTCACAAACAATACAAACACTGATGAACACTGCTGGAGAAATCAAGAAAAATTTATATGCAATATTCTCTTACACATGAACCTGTCAGTGTCTTCAGATACTGGATGGTCAAGAGCAATGGCCAATTGAGATAAATGGTAAAAAAGAATACAAAGAATCTATACTGTCAACACACTTTGATGATGATGATGTTGATTAAACCAAGAAAAACATTCTTCCTCTATTATAAACTGATTTATTCAAACTGGTGTTGTTATGTTGCATGTTGCAATATTTTGACCATTCTACACTCTGACCTTCTTCAGGTGCTTTTTCTATTTTTATAAAGATCTTGGAACCTTGAACTGAACTCTCTAATCTATCTGTGGGGTTAGATATGGTTTTTATTTCACAATCCATGCTGGGTTATTACTATCTTGTTTTTCAATTCATCTTTGCTGTGCCACTGAACCAGAATATATGAATTTCACTATCTGACCCATGTCACATGTATGACATTCAACTGCATTTGATGGTGAGGCTCTCGTTCTGGAGAGTTAAGAGTACCTCTTCATTACCATTACTCCCAGGTTCACTCTGATCTGGAGTAGTACTACTTGTTAGGATCCCATATGTGGATCAAAAAGATCTATAAAGAAATATGACTGTGCAAAAAAACTTAAGAACAAAACATAAACATAATTCCCTAACCTCTCAACATGAAACCTCACATGGGTTGACATGCCATTAATCAGTCGACCAAGGTATTGAACTCCCAACTCTATCAGGTAAATTGCTATCACTTAATGCTTATGATTAACTTATAATCGTATGGACATTGGTTAAAAAATATTTGTCACTTTTAAACTTGAATTTGTATGAAGCTCATTATCAACTTGATAATATCTGTCATTACATCAACATGATAGATATCATTAATTGGGTGAATCAAAAGTTTTGCACTATTTCAGTAACATGAAGCACAGTTCAATAGCTCCCAGATGCTTTTGTGGAGGTCATGAAGATGATAAACCATACTGGACTGTGAGATGCCAAGCTCGCCTGATACTCTCTGAGTGCTACCTTCTAGATTTAGCTGTATGGCTTGAAACACAGCTTCAATATCTATGGTTTTAAGCCTACTTGACTGTTGCCTATTTGTCAAGGGAATTTCTTGAACCATACTGATTACTGTGATCAATCAACTGTCTTCACTTTTCACACAACAAATATTTTTTGGTTGCTTCCACGGTGTTATGGCCCAATTCAAACTTGTAAATCATAAGTTCCCTAATTAGATGACATTGCATGTTCATCCGTGCGGCTTTCAAATCACACACACACAGACTGAAGCAATGCACCAACTACTACAATACTACCAACCACAGCTTGAACTGCTTTGGTCAAGTGATATAAGCACTGCAAACTAGCACATACTACCAAAATATTGCAAAATCTTTGATTCACCCTAGTATAATTATAATAGAATAGATATCATCATCATCATCAGTAAAACGTGTCATTTCCATGTGAGTCATGGCTGCTGACTTTTTGTTTTATACTTGATATTTACTTGGTTAAGCATGAACATTTTCCCAAAATAATTTTGTATTTATTTCCACTTACTCAAGTCCCTGATGGACATTTTACTCTATTTTGTGTAGGGGGGTATCTTATCCCCCCTTACCCCCTTTTGTCGTTGTGTGACCCTGACAAGTTGGTTTAGCTAATCAGTTGTCAGAATTTTGAGCTGTTTGTCTGGGTCAGTGTAAAAGCCGAAGATTTATTGATGCACACTGAGGACAACAACAACAGCAAGAAGCGAGCGACCATTGTGTTCTCTAAGTGCCATTGTAGATCATGCAGAATAATAATCGCTATTGGTGATTTGTAACTGTCAGCCACCAATGCCACCAGCTCCCTTTTTTTGCCAGCTGCAAAATAGTATAGTAGATGTGAGGGATGGTGGGTGAAGTTGGCTAGTGGTTTTTCACCTGTCAGCATCATTATCTTCAAAACTGAAACACTTTTAACTTACACAGCTGTGATTAGCCCCCTACATTTTAGCTACACTCACCTGGAATGCAATCCAATACAAAAGGCTTCTTCTTGTTGTCCTTGACATTAATTTTCTCTTTGAATAACTATTTATACCACTTGCATATTACCTTTTTTTTTTTTTTTTCCAAGTTAAGGGAAAAAAGGAACTTTTAGTTTTGCTCAAAATCTACTTTCTTTCTCGTTGACAAGTTTATCCTAATGCAATAATTTTTCTTTATCATCTCTTTACACTTTTTCATTTTGTCATACAGACACTTTTTACTCTTTCAATAAATATTGCTCAAAGCTGCAAAAAAATTACATATATTTTCTCTCTCTCTCTCTCTCATATATATATAACTGGATTTTTCTTGTGTATAAAAGCCAGTAGCCTAGTAAAATGTACATGTAGAGTTAATGAACAGATTCTAACTGGTTATGCCAATTACTGTCATGTTCTCTATTGAATAAAATAAACTTGTATTTTATTGCCCCTAATAATTACTGAATCCAGTTTCTTGCACTTTCAACTATTGCACCTCAGTTTTCCCACCAAATCTTCTTATAAAGATTATTGATACTTGTTTTATTATAATCATAATAAGATCGTAATTGATTGATTGATTTTCACAGGATTTCAACCCTTCAAGGTTTATTTTATGCCTTGAAGTTAGGGAATCATGTTCATTGTACATTCATATTTACATATTTTTATTTTTTTTTGTAGTTGTTTTGTTATTTTTTTCCACACTGTCCTATCAAATATGAATAATTTTGAAACATATCTATTTGACCCATAGATGAGACCCTAACATGTATTACCACTACTACTATGGGTCAGAGTGGAACTGGGAGTAATGGCGGTGAAGAGGGGACTTTACACTCTCCAGAGCTCCAGAACAGTCACATAGAAATTTTTTTTTTTCTTTTATTATTATTATTATTATAATTTTTTAAAAAAAAGATGAGTAGAAAATTTTCTCTTTGGTTTCAGTTATGCTATCAAATATGGGGGGGGGGAAAAAAAAAACTTTATTAAAACCTTATTTTATTGTTTGTGTTATTGGGACAAAATTGAAGAATTTTGATTTTAATACAAAACCAGGCAAAACATTTAAAAGTTTAATTTTTTAAAGTCTTTTGTAGATAGAAATCATGAGAAAAATTATCATGCCTCAAGAAAATAATTATTTAATGTTGCATATTATTTGTAACAATGATAATAAAACTGCTATACATCTGATATCCAGGCCATTGGCCTAATGAGTAGTGTGTTCGCCTATGGTCCAGGAGACCGAGGTTCAATCTCTGGTCGAGTCATACCAAAGACTCAAAAAATGGTACTTGATACCTCCTTGCTTAACACTCAGCATTATAAGGTATGTTTCAAGGGTAAAGTAGAGCAATTCAGGGAAAGGAGTAGCGCCTTCCCCTATACCTCGGTGTTGTAGCTATTGAAAAGGGAGCCTTCGGGTCACTCTCAACAACAACATCTGATAATGTTATTTTGTCTGTAATAATTGCATTAATTCTTGTCTACCAACAATCTCTCTTCTTTTCCTGATGAAGATAGATTGACACAATTTGTTATTTAACAAGATATTTTTTCCTGCTGTTTGATAAATTTAGTTTGTTAATGCAGAAAAACATTAACAATAAAAAGGAGTAGTAAAGTAATGATAAGGTCAGTGGGCATCAATGATAAATGCTAAACAAATGTAGTACAGAGATTTATCGTTATGCTTTATGGACTAATTCAAGGGGACTGCTTTAAAGGAGACCAACTAGGTGTTTTGATTTAGTTTTCATGGTCATCTCTAAAACTTTTTGGGAGCCTATTCAAATAACAGGTTCAAAACGTAGTCAACACTAATAGGCAACTGTAATTTCTTTTTTATACAATCTGAAAGTGCTCTGTCACTATAAATATAATCTTCAGAGGAAATGAAATAGTTGAAGCATTTATTTACTAAATGATGTCTGTTATATGACAAGTTATGTAAACAACTGATAAAATATCCTTTTGCCAATGGTTATCAAATGCCTGGCAAGTTATTTCTCAGTAGATACATGCAACTCTTTTAAACATTATATTATCTGTTGATGATTTTTTTATATTTCTTTTTCAGAATCAATATTCTTCAAACCCACAAGACTCACCAACTGTCGGCATTAGAAAGTCTGGATCATACTAAAAATCTTTTGAGAGATTCAACCCAATCCCTGGCAGAAAAATATGAAAGCTGCAAAGAAAATCATGACCAGCTTTTAAATAGGTAAGTATCTTTCCCCATAACCCCCCCCCACAAAAGAAGACTTTCTAGTCTCATATGACTGTCCTGGCATAATGATGTTGTCATTGAAATGTGAGAACAATCTAAAATATGTGCTCATTTTCTTTTATTGTTTGTTATATTTGCATACCATGTAACATATGTGTAACAACCAATCACTTTTAAGATAGCTTGGTACCTCTGTTTGTTGGGCATGAGTTCTACCTTGGAACTCTCTGATAGGTCTGTATATTTCTTCTTAGTTAGTTTAGTATTAGTTTCCTGGAGACACTATGCAAGTAAAAACCATGAATTGTTTGGCCCTTTGAATTTTGCTGTTAATATTGCTGCGGCTGCTATATTCCAACCAACAGTTTAGATTGGAAATGATTTTTTTTTAAGTTGGCAACTTTAGTCAAGGGTGGCCCAAAGGCTCCCTTTTCAATAGCTACTACACTACAGTGTACAGGAGAGTGCTACTCCATTCCCTGGATTGCCCCACTTTACCCTTGATCTTTACCTTATAATGTTGAGTGTTAAGCAAGGCGGAATCAAGTACCATTTTCTAAGTCGGTGGTATGACCCGACCTGAGATTGATCCCCAGTCTCCCAGACTATTGCCAAACACTCTACTCCTCCCTTTGTCTTTAGATACCCTGTACTTGAGCTCACAAAAACCATTAAAAGTCAAGCTCAAAACATTCAAACTTCTCTGCATGGTAAAGACTTCTTTGTTTAAAGCTATTTTTTATTTAAAAAAAGCAACAACCTCTGAATAGTTTTCTTTGTTAAATCTTTTATTATACACTATAAACCTGAACTAATGAGTTCACAGTTTATAGTTGCCAGTTCCTTCTTCCCTGAAAAAAAAAGAAAATATTACAGAATAGCTAAATCAGTTAATCTGGACTTTAATGAATCAACTGGAGAAAAATCGAGATAGGAACTCCACATGGATGCTACATACTGTTTTGAACAAATCCTGGAAAGAGCACCCAACAAAACAGAAACTGTACAGCCACTTACCTCTCATCTTGCAAACCAAATAAGATGAAGATGTCATGCTGGGCACATTCATCAACTCTGTGCAGACACAAGATGGGATCTAAAATGACGGCCAATTGGGACAAATGACAAGAGAGAGTCAAGGGAATCTGTGATGTCAACACGATTTGATTAAGTCAATTAATAATGTATGAGATTTCATCCAAACAAATTCTATATTCTTCCATGACAAATGAATCAAAAATCAAAAGAAAATCGTATAAAATGTGAGAATGCAGATCTAAGTAATGAAAATCAATAATACACTCTGTTATCCAGATAGAAAGAATTTTCACACTTGCCAAAAATATTTCTTTATCTATTTGAAATAATTTGCATCATTATTCAGTAAGATTTTGTAATATAACAAAATATTTCTTTTTATTTTAAGAAACTTTGTCTACAGCTACTGACTCATCATTTCTTAGATTTTAAAACTTCATATAACATTTCTGAAATGATTCAGATGAATAGTGAATTGAAATTACAAATTCAAAAAAATTATTAAAAATAAATCCCAATTATTTCAAAGTCAGTTTTCTATTAAAAACAAGTTACAACTTTGAAGATATCTACTAATTATAATGATAGTAGGTTGTCATTAAATAAATCCAGGAACTGTAAGCCAAAATAGCCATTTATGTATGGTTCCAACTTAGAAAAAAAATTGGATTTATTCAACTAAAAAGAAATAAAAAGCTGCACCAAGTTCAAAATCTATTGAACATAAAAGTAATTTCAAAACTTTTCATCTTTTTCAGGCAAAAAGTGTTTGTCTGGTTTCTCTTTAAATTAAATTTCTTTTTCATTGAATTTCATTCATCTGTTTACACCTTTTATTTATATATATATATATATATATATAATGTTTGTGTGTGTTGTGAGGAGTTTATACATTGATAGAAAGTGTGTAGAATTTGTGGTGATTTTAGGAAAATTTTTAGATTTTCTCTTTGATTTATACAGATTTAGAGTGAGATCACAAAACACTTACAATGTTTTGTATTATGGTCCATTAAATTTAGTTTTAGTTTAGTTCAAGGTCAAATCTTCAGAGGTGAAGGAAGGAATATTTTGTTTTGACATTCTTTCAAATCGAGGAAACCAGCTTGCCTTGAAAATCAGCTCTCAAAATTTATTTTTCAACTAACGGCTAATACCAACTGGAAAATGCGTAAGCAGGCCACATATTGTTCTACAAGAGTGTTTCTTTGACTAATTTATTAATTATACTTACACAGTTCCTGTAAAAACAAAATAGCATTGTTTATATATGGATTAGCCTTGGGTCAGAATGGAGTACCTGTACTTATATATAGATCTCAGAGCTATTTTAAAAATTGTTATATATAAAATATGCAAATGAAAGGTTCATTTTAAATTAACATTTGATACTTCCTCAAAAAATGGGTTTATTTTTTATTTATTTTTATTTTTTAAATATACTCTGATTTTAAGTAGAAGTGTCAGGAAGTGATATTTAGATCCTAGGCACAGGTACTACGTTCTAATCTTTGTAAAAGGTAAAGACAGATAAAGGAACAAACACAAAAATCACATTGTTCATTATATAAATAGATTTTATTTGCTCATCAATGTTTTATAGCGAGAATAAATTATTTAATGTTTTAATTAAGATTGGTGCTATTCTCATTTCTGTACCATTTTTACATTTTTTTTTTGTGTGTGTGTGACTTAATCATTGTCTCTATTCTTGCTTTTACCATTCTTTCTCTCTCCTAGGAAATCTAATATTAGTTAACTTTTTATTATTTATCTATTAAAAATATTTTTAGATTTCACTTATTTCCATACAAGTTTTACTCAACCAACACTAATAAATTTTGATTGAAAATTTTCTTTATTGTCAAACACATTTCATACTAAAAGGAATTGGTTTGTCAGATGAGAAAATGGTTGGTAATAACTTTTAGTTTTAAGTATTTTAATGGTCACTATTGAATTGTATATAGTTTAGATTAGATTCAAAATCTTAAAGATTAATCTGACAGAAATTGCTTTGTTATTTATTTATCTTTTTGTTTTGTTTTTTCACAAACTCAATTTTTTTAATTTAGTTGCTTCCCTCCCAGTTTATTAGTTGTTTTTGTTTTAATCAACAATTTCTTATGCTCTTTTGGTTTAAAAAAATGAATGAATAAAGATAAATCACATTTCTTCACATTCAAAGGTGACTAAAATTTCTCATTTGACACTATTTCATTCCTTTAAAAATTTTCTTTAGAGGAACAGTGTAAAACATTCAATATATGAAACATGAATTTTTACAGTAGCCAGCAATCACTTATGAGGACACATTTAATTCTCCATATTAGTGGGACAAATAATTTTAACAAGGATTTAGTCATTCCTAAGATTTCCAAGTGAAGTAACAAAAATTGGTTTTTAAAGAATTAATTATTTCAAATCAGTTTTTCTCCTTTTATTTCTAATCATTTTTAATTTGTACTTTAATTTTTCTGATTTTTTTCTGATTTAAAAAAAAAAATGAGCCTGATTTAACTTAAACTAATTTATTTACCTTTATGTCAGCAATTTTATCTTCTTTTTTTTTAACAAGTAAAATAAGTTTCAAACTTACAACTACACATGTAATGATTTTCTTCTAAAGAATAGAAAAAAATCCTCCTTGTGTAAAGCAAAAGTCAACTTGGAATGTTGATTACAAAAGTCTTTTATTTTTTTTTTTGTCATCAACAACTCCTTCCTTGCTGGCAGTGTGTATGTGTCTTTTTATATATATATATATATGTAATATTTGTTAGTAATAAGAAACAAATTTCTAGCAGCAGTTATTTTTATTTTCTAATGCCATTGATGTGAGTAAATGTTGGTTATTAAATCTTAATGTTTCTCCTTGAAACTAAACAGACATTCCATTTCGGCTGTGTTTCTCTTTCAGCAAGCAATAATTATTCTCTTCTGGAATTGATAGAAACAATCTGAAACTGTGCTTTGCTCTTTTAATCTTTTGGTCTTTTAAAAATCTGTGCTGAATTTGAAGAGCTGTGACCGGAATTCTTGGTACTGACATTTTGGAACCAGCATTTAATCGGACAAATTGAATCATTAAATATAGAAATCATATAGGCTTGCAAAAGTTGAGGGGTGGGAGGTAATAAGAATAGGTTGAATAAGTTTTCAAATGTCAAATTGGTTTATTTGAGCTTAACTGTCACTACATATCATCTCTGATAAGTTGCTTGGGCTCAGGGAAGAATGCAGGCAAGAACTCAACCTTTTGTCTACAGGTTCAAAAGACAAAAGGACAGTTTGATATTCATCACTGCCTAAAGATGTTTAATACAGCAGGAATGTTTGGATTTTCCTAATTTTTATTTTCTCACTTTTTTCTTGTACTTTGTTTTTGTTGAACTTGTGGTGATTAATAAATCAATGAAGTTTAATTTTAAAAAATAAAACAAATATGAAAATAAACTATAATTTCAAGTTTGATTTTCATTGCCAAAAAAGGACAGCCTCTTCAGGTATTGGCAACCCACTGGATAAGCTGTGCATTTTGCAGCCTCCCCCCCCCCAAAAAAAAAGAAAGAAAAAACCAGTTCCACACACTACAAATTTTGTAATAATGATTCATGAGCTTAATAAAAAAAAAAAAAAATTTCCAAATTGATCTTCAAAGCCAAAGAAATCAACAAATTCATGTAGAAAAGTTATCAGATTCCTATTGAAATAATCATGTATAGTGAAATCATAATTGTCACCAACAATGGTTATTTAATATAAATGTAATTTTTTCATATTGGCCTAATGAGTAGAGTGTTCAATGGTCTGGGAGACCAGGGTTCAATCCCAGATCAAGTCATATCAAAGACTCTTGATGCTACCTTGCTTAACACTCAGCATTATAAAGTACACATCCAAGGTAACATGGAGCAAACCAGAGAAAGGAGAAGCACCCACCTCTACACCTTGGTGTTGTTGGTATTAAAAAGGGAGTCATCAGGTCACCCTCAACTAGTCACCAACTTATATATGTGTGTGTATATATATATATATATATATATATATATATATATATATATATATATACACACACACACACACACACAATCTTTTTTTTTTTTCCGTGTAGACACGCTTTAATAGTCTTTGCATTGTCTTTCTCTAAGCTGAGTTAGGAGACTTCTAGTTAGATTCTTTACAAGAGACAACAAAATAATTCACTTGTTATATATTTTCAATGCAAAAAAAAAAAAAAAAAAGATATTTACAGCAACATAAGCCATAAAGGTATCATTATAACAATAAAATTGTTTTTGGAGATTATCCTAAAATATGAGTATATATATCAAATTTTGCTAGTATTCTACCAAATTTTTATTTAAAACTGCTTTAAATTCTTAAGGAATCAAAATCCTGAAAAAAAACTAAAAAACTTTCTGTTTAGGATTTTGAATTGAATTAAGTTGATTTATGAATCAATGACTTTGTATAAATTAGTTGAATGATATTTTCTTTTGTATCTCTGTTGAACTTCACCTCTTATAGTATGTGATTCTATCTCGTTGGTTTATCTCAGTCTTGAGGCTATGAGATGAATAAATCATTTAAAAGTGTGGAAGGAGGTTTGATGTTGATAAGATATTTATTAATGCTGACGGCAGATTAGTGTCAGCGCAAGTGGACTACCCATGAGAGATCAAAGGAGAATAGGAAGATGCAACTAACTCTGGTAAAATACTGATAATAACTTTTTTTTATTTATAGGTCCCCTCTTCTTCTATCTGGAGGATTTGTGTGTGTGTGTGTGTGATTAAAAAAAAGATCCCTCCTTACCTTTTTTCTTCTTTTATTGCCTGCAGGTTGAAAGTGTTAATACGCAAAGTTCAGTCTCGTCTGCCGATCCTGTCTGATGCAGAGCAAGATATGCACAAGGAATTGAAAGAAATGGAAGTCAAACTGAAGAGTCTTGAAAAAAGTTTGAAAGAGGTAAAACTTTGGTACATCTCTACAATCTCTTTTTTTTTCCAGCCAAGATAGTTTTAATCTTAGAACCTGATGAACTTGGCCATATTTCCTTAGGATTGCAGTTTTTTATTTGATTGGTATGGCAAGCTATCATTAAAGCAAACTTTTTTTCTTTATTTATTTACTAAATATAATATTTTGAGTGTATCTCATTAAAATGTCTATACAGTTTATAGATCTGCTTGTACAAAACAAATATAAAATAAAAACATGCTTTTCCTAAAATGTCCCAAAAGTCACCTTGGGATTTTAAAAAAAAGAAGAAAAGTTTGAATTTTTTTATTAATTTTTAATTTTTCTTTTTAAAATATAAAGTAAACTGTGGCATTTTTCATAACTGGAGTAAAATTATTTCCATTGTATCAATTTTTTAAAACTACAAGCAATTAAATTACTAACAAAAATGCATTTTCTTGGAGTTTTAAATACCTAAGTAACTTTTGAGACACCCTGTAGAAAGTTATTAGACTGTAACATTTTTGAAAAGTTATAACAAAAAGGGATGATTTTGTATAGCAGAAGTATTTTGGTCATGTGACATTTGAAGATTGTCTGAAAAAGCATTATTTTTCCAACCCTTAGGATATATATATATCCTAAGGGTTGGAAAAATAATGCTTTTTCTGACACTCTTCAAACATGATTTACCATCTGATTAAATGTTTATCTTATTTTACAAATCAGTTCTTAATGCTCTGAAAATATAAATGTTCAGAAAGTATCCAGCCATTTTGAATATCCCTAGAATCAGTTGTGCAGCCTTGATTTAACTTGGCAACCAATCAGAAATTACTGCATGTGTATAGTTACTCTGTCAGTGAGGAGATGCCACTGAGTGAATTTGTGTAGTGTGTGAATATTATGACAGCACATATTATTTTTGTTTGAAATTGGAACATTTGTCCATAAAAAAAAAAACCTTTTCAAATGATTAAGGCACCTTTCAAGGATGATTCAGTGACTGAAAGCTCCAATAAAATTTGACTGCTTCATATTTGGTCAGGGATCATTGGAAAGTGTTTCATGTTCTAGTAGAAAGATTTAAATGAGTTAGAACATCCCAGAATATAGAATACATGAGAGTTTCACTAAAATTAGTGATTGACAATCTGACAACTAGAATGGCTTAAGATTCTATTAAATTTGCTGGATGTATCCAACTATTTTTGAATTTCTGTTATATGAGGTTTGTCTAGAAATGATCCATCCATTTTGAATATCTCTAGACCCTGTTGTACAGACTTGATATAATTTGACAACCAATCAGAAAGGACTTTACAGCACATATTTAAACCAATCTTCTATTGTGATGTTATTCAATTGACAGACTCCATTCACTGAGCTCCTATAATGTTCAACCAAATTCCCAATCAACCAAATACATTCTTCAAATCTTATGTTACATCACCCAGCACCCACCTTTTACACACACCAGATTGGTTTCTCTCTCATGGCTTTTCTTAAAACTAAAATCACCTTTGAAATGCCATAGACAAAATTAAAGAGAACATATCAAAAACAGCTGATGGTAATCCCTAAAGAGGACTTTAGAAGTGATAGAGAGAGAAGTGTGTGATATCACAAGGGGAATACTTTGAAGATGACTATGGCACCATTTTACTAGGTGGGAGATTTTGTTAATTAATATTCAAAATGACTTGATAATTTCTTAACAGGTCTTCTACTCACTAATAATTTGTTTCTTGGGTAAAAGAGAACAAACAAAAACTGTGAGAAATATAACTGGATATGGAGGAACAGATGCAAAACAATGGTAATTGCTCGTGTTAAATGAACTTTCTCTGTTTAATGCATCATCAAGTTTGGGATTAATTTAGTAATTCATTTTGAAATGAACAGAAAAATCTTCCTCATCTCACCAATCAATCGAATTTTCTCATTATATATTAATAAATGAATAAAATATGAATAAAAAAAAAAAACCCTAAGTAAATAAATCCTAAAACAGAAAATAGTCAATCATAATCTTGCACCACTTTCTTTGACCCACTGCCATTTTAATTTGACATGAGGACGAACATCACAGTTAAAATGAATGAGTTGAAATTCTTAAGGTTTCTATTTAATCAGATCAGCAAAGAAGAGATTGTTTCAACTTTTAACGAAATTCCTTTAAAAAAATACTTAAAGAATTCCTTTTGTAGTCAGCTTTTTCTTATTGCTTATGATAATGTTCAGGATAGTTAAATTGTATTGGCTATATTTTAAGGATTTATTTTCTTTCTCAAAAACAGATAATGGTAGTCCACTCTCAATAAAACAAATTCAGGTTGGGATATTTTAGTTCATCCTCCTAATTGAAATGCCACCCTAAGATTTCCAGGCCCAATCAGCTGGGGCTGTAGAATATACTGACTGCCTCTTTGCAGAGGGGGAAGACCCCTCTGTGTGTCCTGCATATGACACTAAACCATCTGATGGTGAAACTCCAGTTCTGGAGCTTTGAGGAATGTGGAGTACCTTTTCATTGCCATTACTCTCAGGTCCACTCTGACTTGGAGTGGTAGTATTGGTTAGGGTCCCATCTATGAATCAAATAGAACTGTTGAACTATTTATCTGAAAACAAATGAGTTTTGGCTCATTCAAAAATTGTTACCTATAAACTATTCATTTACAAATCATATATTTAACATATGCATATAAATAGGATTTGGCTCTAAATAACCTACAAGGGTTGATATGTCATAAAAGCCAACCAACCAACCTTAAGATTTCCATTTTGATAAAACCATTGCAACACTTTCTCTCAAGAAAAAAAAATCTTTAAAAGGAAGGAAGAGATCAATTCAGCATTATTTTCTTCCCCCTTCAGAATCCAAGATTCTTTCATCAACAAATAAAAGAATTATTTTCATAGTGAGCTTGTCATTACTGATGATGATGTTTTTTTTTTTTTGGACAAAGTTAATATTTGTTACATTTAAACCGATTTTTCTTATGTCTCCAAAAATGTGCCATTATTTCTGAAGCACCTAATATATATTTTGTGCAAAAATTCATGGAAATAATTCAACAGTTGTGATTCTATAAACTAAAGGTTTTTCTGGTTGCATAGAAACCATTTCTGAGAAATGAAGATATTCTCTCTTTTTCCTTTTATCTGTCTCATTTTGGTTGTCCTTGATTAAATGTGCATTTGCAAAAGTTGGGTAAATAGGTTTTATTTGTGTCAATTGTTGTAGTTTTCTCTGCAATTTCCCTCTTCCTTTCACCATATTTTTCTTTCAAATAATTCATAGCTATGAAATTGAAAAGCAAACTCGATATTGTCAAATAGTGACAAATATTTAAAAAAAAAAAAAAAAAAATTTAGAGTCAATTAAATTGCTGCAAAAGGAAACTGGAAAAACAAAAATGTTCTCTCCTTCATTTTGGATTTGATTTTATGTATTAACATTTTTGTAAAAGATACGATCACCAAAACTCAAATTGAAGATTTTTCTTTTGTAATCTCAAATGTAATATGATCATATTTGTGGTAATGAAAAAAACAACAACAAACCAACAATAACTATTCTAAAACTAATGTAATTTTATTTCATTTCTTTATAGACTCAAAAGAAGAAGCAATTTCAAGAACATCAGATTTCAGTGAACCAACGTGATATGTCTTCAAGCTCATCACTTAATAACCAAAATTTGATGCAAATAAAGGACATTTTAAAAGATCAGTAAGTTAAAAGAGACAAGAAATATTATTTAAAAAATTTTTCTCCCATCTTTTCATTTCTAAATGATTTCTCTCCTACTATTACATTCCTTGCCACTTTCCTCCCTAAGGTCATCATAAACTTCTCACTTTCCCCCTCACAATTTCTCTAGACTCTCTTTCCTTTACTATCTACACAACTCTTATTTCTCTTTCTTTTTTCCCCATCTTCCACTCTCTGTTTCTCACTGCATTTCTCTTTCTCTCTCTGATAATTAATTGAAGATTAGGCTAAAAACTTGTTTAATTCCATTTTGAAATTTTAATTTCTGTAAAAAAAAAAATTTGTAAAGCCTTAAACAAAATTTATATTTCCAGTCTGGTTTAAATGAGATGAAATTAGAAAAGGTATTCACAGTTGTAAAATAGAAGCTTTAAAAATGTTATAATTGGAATTTTAAAAATAGCAAATTCATTTAATAAAAGTAAAGGCTACCTATAAATGTTGATATTAAATCTATGCAAAGAGTAAGATTTGATGACAAATAAGACAAAATATTTAATGGGATTTCTTTCTAAGCTGTATTTAGTCTGGCACAAGACTTCACATAGTGTTCCTATGCTGTCACCCATCTTAGTATTGATCAGGTTTAACATTGCTTATCATTGATATCAGACAAGAGACAGCATTTTCAATCTGATTAGACTGTAAGATCAATTATCTATGTATGATTCTGAACTTTGGTATATATTCCTATACAGTCACTCATCTAACTATTGATCAGGTTCAGTGCTGCTTAACATCAGAATGGTCAAAAGCTAATGTGAGATAAGGAAAAAGTTTACTACTGTTATGGTATCAGAAAGGTAATCCTCATGTAAAATATTCCTAAAAGAAACTTTTAAAAAAACATTTTGAGAGATGTGAGGTGCAAGGGAAGGTGGGGGGGTCACATTATTTTCTTTAACTAACTTACTACTAACTTCTTTTTACTATTTGGAAGGGGGTAAAATTTTCAAGGGAGGTCAATTGACCACAAATTTTTTTGAGGAGGTGGATTTTGAATAATTGTTGTATTTACTTTAAGTGATTATAGCTAGCCTCTCTCTCTCTCTCTCTCTCTCTCACACACACACACACCTTGGGTGGCAAAAGAAGAAAAACAGTGCTATACCACAACTATTCATCCATTTAGGATTGTTAACTTTTGGTAGTTTTTTGTGAGAATTACCTCTGCTGCTACCATTACTCTTTGAACTTTACCTCCTCATCTCACCAAATTATCTGCCTCAAGTGGGAACATTGCTTTTAACTAATTAGATTAATAAAAATATAGCATTTATATAGTTCTGTATATATGTATACAGAGAGAGAGAGAGAGATACACAAACAAACACACACATATATATATATATATATATATATATATATATATATATATAAAAAACAGATGCTGATATGAATGCACATTTACAGTTTTCTACTCTTTTGAGATTTAATCTTCTTTAAAATAGTTTTGTGGTTCCTTCTATCCTAATGTTGCTTTCTTCTACACTATCCTTGGGCAGAATCCATTACTTAATTATAAATCTACTTCACCCTCAATCTCTCTTCCCCAGAAAAACATTCCCTTGTTTATAAACTAAGACCACTGCTCAAGTGCACGTTTAAAAATGACTAAGTCATTTTAATTGGATGATTTATAAATGCAATAACTTTTTCTGACTTCTTTTTAAAATGAAAAAAAAAACCTATAAAAATACAATTAAAGAATTTTAATACCCCCTCCCCTTTCCACAAGATTGGACTAAAAGTTTTTAACTGACTTGTTTTGAATCTTATTTTTTAAGCAAAAAAATGAAAAAGAAAAAATTGATGGCTTCTCAGACATTTTTCTTCCATATAACTTTTCATTGTGACACTTGCACCAAAAAATGACTTCTTTTATCGCAGTGATATTATTCTTTTTAAGAAAGAAGTTTTTGGAAATGGTCAGTTTGTACCTCTTGTCGTCCCAGATTTACATATAGGCTAGTATGAGCTGCAGTCCAGAGACTTCTTTAGAACAGTGTAGAGTATTTGGGCCCTCTAGTTGGAGTGGCTCTTTAAAATGTGATATATCTTCTTTTTATTGACGGAAGTGCTTGGCGGGGGGGTAACATACATAATGAAGGGGCTCCAAATTCTATTAGCCCAGAGGCCACTTAAGCCCTAAATCCACAACTGACAATTGGTTTGATTCTTTTGATCAATAAAAAATTCTAATCAGATGACTTTTTGAGTCTTCATTTTGAAGAGATTTAGAAATTTGAGTCATTGATAAAATTCTGAATTAAAGGTTTTTGTCTAATGCCATTTTCAGAATTGTTAAAACAAAAATCATTTTATCATGAATATTAAAGAACAAGATCTTTCGTGTTGGAAATTTGAATACTATAATTTTTAAAAACTGATTCTTCCTTAAAATTTAAGTTATTTTTAGCATCCCACATTATTATGAATCATTTTGCACATTTTATACAATTGATGGTAATCTAAGCTGAATATTGATATAATGAGATATAAATTTATTGTTTATATACCAGCCATAAAAGAAATCTAAAAGTCTGGGATTAGGTCAATTGCAAATGATAAAAAGTTGAAACCTTTTCTTGTTGGTATTTTTTTTGTTGGTTTTTTCATTAAAATAATCAATTTTTTTTATTTGCTTTTTGCAATGTGGTATATAAATTGATATCTAACTTGAAAATTCTAGAAGATCTACTTTTAGACTATCAAATGTTTTTCTTGGTCCCAATAAATGCTGAACTTTTTGTTTTTATTCTTCTAGAAATGATGAGATTGCTGACCTAATGAAATCTGTGAAGTCTCTTAGAATTGACACACTTCGCTGAACATCAACAATGTATTGGTTTTGGTTTTTTTCCTTTTCATCCAGAATTTAGAATGATATTTTCCATTTGACTCTTGTTATTTCATGAAATATTTTGGATATAAAAATGATTTTTAAAAAATCAACAAAATCTTTGTCTTTATTTATTCATGATATTTAGTTTCAATGTCATCAGTCATGCTGACAGCATAGATTCCCTTGACTCTCTCTTATCATCAGTCCCTATCAGTGATCACTCTTGGTAAGTCCTCTTGACGGCATCAAGTGTCTACACCATGCTGATGAATGTAAGTTTTTGTTGGTTGGCCAATATTAGTGTGTGCATGAATAGGAGTTTATAGGAGAACAATCTTAGTTTATCCTTATTTCTTCAGCATCTATATAGGATGGACTAAAAATCACCAAATTCTTTTAACTTTATCCACACAAGGAAAAATATCAGAATCAATATATAATAATCATTTTGAAAGTGGAGACTCTTGTCTCACATTTTTCTGTTTTAATTGTAAAAATCTTTTTATAAACTATGATACTCAAAATAAAAAGTTGAAAAGTTTTTAAATTTTATGTATTTTTTCATGTTTAGACGGTTTTTTTTTTTAATGTTCATAATGTGAACTTCTGTAAATTCTATTAAAATATAGAAAAACTTGGGAATTTTTTTTTTTTATTATTAATTCTCCGCCTCATATTCACTGAATTGATTGAATATAGCTTTATTCCTAATTTTGGTCAGACAACTGCATCAGCTTTCATGGGTAGATTTTCTGTATAGAAAGAGAGGGTCTCACTTTTTCTTTTACACTGGTTGAAAAACTGATAGCTCTTTCCCCTACAGACTGTTCATCTAATGTCAACCATGAAAGAGATTGTCTGAAATATGTTTTACAATATAAAGGATTCAATTGTCTGAAAAAAAAGTTGGAATGTTAATGACGATTCTCAAAGTAATAAACATCTTTTATTTTAAAATCAGTTTTCATTTCACATTAAATTAATGGAAACTACAATTTCCTTAATTAAATCTGTTGATTAAAATTGGCTTTAAATTTAGTGAGGAGCTGATGGTAATATAATAAAGCAATTTGTTCTGAGCATTCAAAGAAAAAGGACTTAAGAATTGTTTAGTCTTAATCCTAACTGTGGAAAGAATGTGTACATTTATAAGTGGTGGGAAAGTGCTTCTGAGTGAAATTATCTGGAGGTTGTCAGTTCAATCCTAACAACAGGTAAGAATAACAAGGAATACTTACTATAAGTTAACACTTGTATCCGAGCATGGCTAACAGAATTGGAACAGTCTACCCATGTAGTTCTAATAAAGTGTTCAGTTTGAGGTTCTGTGTGGACTTCGGAATTTGATATGAAACACCTAAAGAAAACCGAGGGACATATCAGCCAAAACATTGGGAGTATAACAATAAAGACGACGTCAGTAGTCCGAGTATTCTAAGTAATAACAATTCAGATTCCAGTACATGTATTTGCTTTTTGCATGCAGTCAAATTGTAATATTTATTGAAATATTGAAATTTGTAAATAATAAAACCCTATTTTCACAACTTATTTAACTTATATGTAAAACAAGAAATTCACATACACTTCATGGAATTGAAAAGGTTGACTCAACATAAGTTATTGAAAAAAAAAAAAAATAGAATTGGCAAAGAGAGTTCGAAACCTGTACAAGGCTGTTTGGCATTTCACTTTGCACTAATGCCCGTGGGTAGAAACATGAATCCGTTTCTTTTACTAGGGGTAAATAGTAGGGTAGACTGGGTTCTTTAGCCTTGGTTAGGCAATCAATCTAGGAAGAAATCTAAATTCAAACCAACAGTGATCTGCTTAAAAATTGACCTTGTGCCACATCCTGTTAAAAAGTGGAATTCATACAAAGTAGATCTCGTTGCATAAATACTGAGATATTCAATGAATTTCCCATTACAAACTGTTTAACAATAATCAAATGATCATTTCTATCTAATTGCTACTGCAATCAACTTTGTTGTTTAAAAACGGCTTTGGACAAAAAAATGTTCCTACTCAGGCAACAGTAATGTCCACACAGCTCTTAGATGAGTTTGGTTAGGAAAAGGTGTTTCATCCTTTGTATCCCTTTGGGTATTGTTCTTTTTGGTTATCATTTGTTTAGGAGATTACAGAATCATTTGGATGGTCTTAGTTTGAGATCAAGAGAAGACATTGAACACAAGTTGCTTTCATATTTACCATCAAAATCTAAAGAATTTACAAGTGTGGCATCTATAAGTTTGTTGACAGATGGAATGAAGTTCTTGGAAACAATGGAGGTTATGTAAATGATTAGATATTTCTAAAGACCTAAGTTTTGGGTTTTTTTCATCATTTATAATATATACTCTAAAATTGGACATTACTTTTATTTCAACCTGATGCATAAGACCTCAACCCCAGTGAATGTTCTGGACATGACATTAAATGATCTGATGGTGAGGCTTCATTTCTGGAGCTCTTGGGAATATGAAGTACCCCTCCATTGCCATTACTCCCATATCCAATCTGACCCAGAGTGGTAGTACCTGATAGAATCTCATCCATGGGTCAAATAGAACCATTTAACTGTGTGCAAACAAATGATTAATATCAAATTGAATTATTAGATAAGATATGGAACAGTTTCCTACTTGATCTGATTTTTTTTTAAGCAAACTTAGGATAACAGTCTTCCTAGTGTTAAGTATTCCTGTATTGTTAATCACCTGTAGTGAGGATTGAACTCGCGACCTCCAGATAATTATCTCCTTAGAAGCTTAGGGAACCAATGCCTATAACCATTACACCATGTGTCCTGCTGGACAATTCAGAGTGAATTTTTGGGACTCATAAACTTAATGTTCTTACTTGACTAGAATTACTATTATGTATGATTTTTTACCTGTGCTCATATTCATTTTTTTTTTTTTTTATGTGTCTTTATTATATATATATATCTACAAAATCTGCCTGAAAAGTAACCGGACTTAGTGTGCTGTAGGACCTATAGGTGAAAGCGGGATAAGCAGATTGCGTCACCATCTAATATGATAAATGATAAAGACATAAAAAAAAATTTAAAAAAAAAAAATTAATATGAGCACAGGTAAAAAAGCCTTGTACCCAGTCATGGTAAACAGAATTAGAACACTATCCCCATGAATTAAATAAAGGGTTCAGTTTGAGGTTCTGTGTAGGCTCCCAAGTTCAACATGAAAACCTGAAGAAGGCCAAAGGACATATCGGCCATAAAATTGAATATAAAGACAATAGTCCAAATATTCTCGATGATAAAAATCATTATCATCGTATATGTGTACCAACAGCATGGATTCCTTTGACTTTATCTTATCATCCATCCCTACTGGCCATCACTCTTGGCAAGTACACGACACAGCATTCAGTGTCTACATAAAACTGTTGAATGTAAGTTTTTACTAGTCAGTCAATACTGGTGTGTCCATGTGTAGTAGTCCATGGAACATTGCTTATAAGTTTGTCTTTACTTTACCAGCAGTGCCCAGTATGACTTACTCATCTTACTTGGATGCTTTGTGAGATGGGAAGTAAGTGGCCATAAAGCAGCGTAGAAACCTATTATAATCTCTTATTTAAAATCCTTTGATTCTATGATATAATACACAAAACAAAGAAATAACCTAGGGTGATATTAAGTTGATTGTCTTGTTCCAGCGAACCTTTACTCTTGACACTACCTGCAGAGCAAGGGCTAAGTTTATCACTTATTGCCAAAAGTGCCCCTAAAAGGTAATACTGAGAAGATGAAGCATAGTTTGTTAATGGCTTTATATGAGTTTTGATTCATGTATGACTCCCCACTACCACATGTCAAATCTAGTCTGTTTGGAGGTCGGATAAATCCTTTAATACACACAATGGATGAATCTTATAATATGGCTTACTTTTCAGATGGGCAAATTTCATTACAACTAAAATTTTCAGAAAGGAAAATTTTATTTCAAATGGTTTTCTTTTAAATAATCAGTCATGTTCTTATAAAATCTTTAACTTTACAATTTTAGAAATTTACAAATAAAAAGATATTTAAATGACTGTCACAATTGAAAAATAGTTGACTTTTTCTCTGCTTATAGTTGTGCAAATATTTTTGTTTGTTTGTTTTTTTTAAATCAACCTGACATGATATTCCTTAAGCCCAAAGATTTTGATTTAGTTTTACTCTTTCTTTAAACATCTTTGCACTCCACCCGGAATTAAACAAAATTATAGTTTTAATTTTGTTTAGAAAATAAATGTTAATTCAAAAATCTGATTTAGGTTTCTTTCTGAATTGAGATGCTACGTTTTCATTAGAAAATCTATTTAAATAATATTAATGTTTACTAATATCTGTCATAAATCAGATAGATATATAAAAGGTAGATTTTTCTCTGTTCAAAAAGGAATTATCAACTGGAAAACATTACATGATCTTTCATATGACATTGTGTGTGTGTGTATATATATATATATATATATATATATATATATATATCAGGGGCGGAGACGGGACTAGTGCTACTTGTGCCCGGCACGACCAATAACTCGGTCAATGTTATTCAAAATGGATTAAAAATCATCCATTAATTTCAAGCAAACATACTTATTCTGATCTCAATTAAATTACGTATCTATTCAAGTTTCGATAACTAAGTAGCCATAAATATATTTGGGAATAATACAATGATGCTGTTTTGAACGGATGGTCTTTGTCCGGCCACCGTCAGATTCATTGAACATCCCATAAAATCGGCTATAATGTTGAACATGCGCTATCCGTGCCGAGCACTAGACCCTTATAATAACAGTAATGTTAGAGAAATCCGCTTTTGGCTGTAGCCAATAGAAAAAGCAACTCAAACACTGTGCTCAAAAATCTTAGCACATTCTAAGGCAGAGGGACAGAGAGAGAGAGAAAGAGAGGGGGGATAGCAGATTATAGCCGATGTCATCATCATCGCTATGGTAAATGTTGGTTAAACGGCGTGTTTTAATTCGTTTTTTCACTAACAGATCTCTATTTCTTTAATGAATGTTGCATATATTACATTCTGTAACTAAAATTTGTTTATTTGAATACATTTTCAACAAATAATCTTTATTTTAAGCGAAATTGAAACTACTAGCTGTGTCTGTGTATATTGTCATCAGTTTCTTTATTCTAATAAACATATTTTTCTCGTCGTAGTAATGAACATCTTCTCTTTTCTTCTATACTTTTGAAAGGAAAAAAAATTATCTTATCTACTGTATTAACAAGACTACAAATTATATAGTATCTTGATTGTTTACAAAAAAAAACACCATGCAAGGTACGTTTGTCAATCTGTGCTATACAACGGAGAATCACGCAATAGCAACTATGATGACTTACTTTGGGTCCACGGACCACGGGTTCAGAACTGAAGTTGACAGGGGGGGCGAGTAGCAAAAATAGGCTAGAGTCGCCACTGATATATATATATATAGATAAAAAGGTGTGTCTGAAAAGTAATGGGGGTTCATATTACAATTTATTTTAGTTCCAGACAACCAACTACATAGTTTCTCCTTCGCAGTAGTTCCCCTTAAGTCTAATGTACTTCCCCATTCTTCTCTGTCATGCACTACTTGTTGAAGGTCTCCCATTCCTGAAATCATCTTTCACCTTCTTGCACACTTCTTTGAACCTCTTGTGCCACTCAAAAGTACAAGTGTACAACATGGTGCTATCTTCATACATTTGATGAAGCATTTCAAATACTTGTGAGTTTTCCCCAACTAGACCAAAAATTTCAGGTTTATTCATAACTCGGTGTTCATCATTCATTCCTCACTGCTCAGAGATGAACAACCTGTAAAAGAGGTGTAAACAGAAGCAGATGAAAAATAAATGCAATTGTTGCAGAAAGCTAAGATTACTACTATATACTCCCAAAGTATCATATTAGATGATGATGCAATCTGCTTATCCCTCTTTCACCCATAGCTCCGACAGCACACTAAGTCCCGTTACTTTTCAGGCAGACTTTGTATGTATGTATATATATATATATATATATGATTAAATAATAAAGACACATTTTGTCTATATAATTTTATTAAAATCCTTTCAAGTTTCCTGATAAGTGTCTTGGTTTCAGGTTGGAATTGGTAGATGAATTTACCAAAATTGCCCCAAGCGCTTTCAGACCATTTGATGGAGAAACATTGTATATATGTTTAAATGTCTCTTGGGAGACTGTGTCTTCAAAGAAAATAATACATATGTTGATCTTACCGCTACAACTCTTTCTAGACGGCTTACAATGCACCTTAATGATTCTAGCTCCATAGCCTTACATCTTAAAACCCATTCTATTCCCAAATCCAAATTTCGAAAAATTCTAGTTGAAAACGCCACTATAATGGCACACAAAATAAATCAGCTTTATCTACAAATCTTAGAAGCCCTACATATGAAAACAAAAGAACTTAAAATTAATAGAATTAATTTTGAAAATAGCGACGATGTTTTGAAATGACTTGAGATTTTTTTTTTTTTTTTTTTTTAAATATTGCATATTTTCTTGATAGCATTCTGTTTTTTAAATTCATCAGCATCTCAGTTTTATCCAACTCTGCATTTGCGTAGTTTTTTTTATATTATAAAAATCAAAAAACTTTCAAAACTTTTTAAAAATACTCTTTATACATGTAAGCAACCCCTGATGATGGCCTATGAAAGGTCTGAAAGCGCTCAAGTCAATTTTGGTAAGTTCATCTCCCAATTCCAACCTGAAATCAAAATACTTATCAGGAAACTTGAAAGGATCTTAATAAAATTATAGACAAAATGTGTCTAATTTAATCAAACATGCTTAAATAAAAGACTGATACCTAACTACACACACACACACACATATATCATCATCATCATGTCGCGCCGCCTGCGCGGATATCCCTGACCGTCTCTCGCCATTTCTCCCTATCATTCATCGCCTCCGGCAGGTCTTCAGGATTACAACCCGTGTCCTCACATAGCTGCTGTATGTAAGTTCGTGCTGGTCGTCCCACTCTTGCACATCCATGAGTGGGGGTCCACAGGAGTACATCGCTTGAGCTCGTCCTTGCTTCTCCAGCAGTGTCCTGCGTGTCTGGTTCGTCGAACTTGTATAGTTTTTGTGATGGGGGGCAAGTGTCCGTATAGTTGGAGTCTCGTGGGGTGTTGTCGCCAGGACTTGTTTAATACTGCTCGAGCTGACTAAGAGAAGAAGCAAAAGGTACCCCGCAAAAACAATCACAGACGCCGATTACGCTGATGACTTGGCGTTACTAGCGAATACGCCTAATCAAGCAGAGACACTACTACATAGTCTGGAACGAGCTGCAGCTGGCATTAGCCTACATGTCAATGCAAACAAAACCGAATATATGTGTTACAACCAAACAGGCAACATTGCCACACTAGACGGAGCCTCTCTGAAACTAGTCGACAAATTCACCTACCTAGGAAGCAGCGTCTCATCAACCGAGAAGGACATCGACACACGACTGACGAAGGCATGGACAGCTATCGATAGGCTCTCGATCATATGGAAGTCGGACCTAACAGATAAAATGAAACGCAGTTTCTTCCAGGCAGCGGTTGTGTCAATACTGCTATATGGATGCACCACATGGACGCTTACGAAGCGGCTGGAGAGGAGGCTGGACGGAAATTACATTACATATATATATATATATATATATATATATATATGATATTTCTTCTAACATCCAAATAATTAGATGCTGAAAAGTTTAGTCCAACCAAGAAACTAATGACTTTAAAAAAAATTCAATAAAAATTCAGTTTAATTTATTGGAAAAGTTTAAGAAACTTTAGAAATAATGTGCCCAATATATTACATTAAGGATAGATATATATGGAATGGCATTTATGACAGTCATATTTAGGCTGAGAACTTTCTGCATTCCTTTATATCTATTCTCCAAGAAATGTTCACCAATTCCTATCAAATTATATGGAAGATGTACTCACTGACTTTGGTAATAAAAATGTTTAGATTTGTTTTAAGAGAAACTGTGAATAAAATCCTTGACGCATAGGATTTTTTAAAAATGCTTAAAAAACAAAAGTTTGATTGTAAATTTTGATAATAATATTTTTATTCATTTTCTGTTACTTCAAAAATGTTTTAGAAAACACCATAAATCAGTTTTATTAAATGCAGTTATTTCATTTCGTTGATATATATTTCCTTAGATTTTCTATTTAAGTTGTACAAATCAACCAAAAGTCTTTAGCATGAGATTTTGTTTAAACTTTTATAGAATTTTAACAGTCCGTTTGAACTTATTCTAATGGCTCTTGCCACTCCATTTAACAGCACCTTTTATGAGCCAATTATACAAAAAGCAAAAGAACGACTCAAGTGAAGATGGTTGAAACTAGATGTAAAGATTAGTCTTTTTTTTTCCTTTTTTTTAAATAGTCAAGTTCTCTCACCTTTTGGGGTCCTGTGTCATTAAAAAAAAAAGGGAATTTATTCAACCCCTTCATCAAAAGCAGGATGTGACACAAGGTCAATTTTGAAGTGGAATAAAGCAGTTTTAAAATTAGAATTTTCCTTTTCCTAGACTGGTTGCCTAACCAAGACTAAAGACCCTAGTCTACCCTACTATTCACCTTTAGCTGAAGGAAGAAGGGATAGCTCCATGCGTTTCACAAAGTCATTAGTGCGAAGTGAAACGCAAACAGACTAATCCAGAATTTTTTAAATTGAATAGATCTATTTTTCTTTTTTCTCGTGGGTTGGTTAATTTTTTTAATGCCATACCATCTCCTAATGGGTTATTTAATGCTGAAATAGGGTTCAATTCAAAATGTTTTGTTACAATCCTAATAATATTTCAATGTTTCTTTTTTTTTTTTTTTTTTTTTTTTTTTTCCCATTTCTCTTTTTATTTTTCATAATCATTTGTTTGCACACAATGATATCAAGTATTCATATCTAATAAAAATAATTTAAATACAATTATACGATTTAAAGTAACTGTTTCTGTTTAAGAATTTGTTTCTACAGTTATATGATATCAAGTAATTTATAATAATCTTTAGTAAACAGTTATAGCTATAAGTAACGATTCTTAATACAAATCATTTACATTTATATGGTTTTAAGTATTCCTGATATGAATAATTTTCCTACAGATAAAACCTTCACAGGTCAAAGTGGACCTGGGAGTAATGGCAATAGAGTTGCAGAACTAGAGCTTCACTACTGGATGTTTAGTTCTATATTCAGGATAGCCTTTTAGTAGAAGAGATCTTACTCCTCGGCACAGGATGAAGTTGGCATATTTTCAGCGCCATCAACAGGATGACTGATAATTTACACAATGTCAGGGTTTCAAATACCATAAATCGCAAGCCATTCGGCCATATAAAGTTAACCTCGGGATTTTTAACTCAAAATTCTGGGTGAGACCTGATATTGACCCCTAAACATACAGTAGGCTAATGATAGCCTATACACATTTAGGACCTACTAGGTATGATAACCTGTAACAAAACCATGAAATAAGACCACATTACCTACATGAATACTGTAATACTTTTCTCTATATGGGTTATTAATCACAGTGAATAGTCGGTTGTCATTTTGAAATTATGTTTAATTCCCGATTTATTCGAAAACTGAAACAATGCTGCTCGGATAGACTCGACATATCGTTCAGTCATAAATCGGTTTGCCTCGACAATCATTCGCATGCATTCCATTTTCATCAGCTCGACTTGAGTGTTCCAACTCCAAACATTTGTTCGATCACTGAGGCATTTTTTATTCAATTTTTTAGGTCAAACTCTGAATTGTTTGACTTGAGTCATTTGATAACTGTCTCTCTCATATATAAGTATATTGTAGGAAATTTTCAAGTTTAGATTGATACCAAATTATTTTTGCTTAAGCTCTTGATTTGTGATTTTCTTTAAAAATAAAGCTATGTAATAAAAAGAATTACGTCATAAAAATTGTTTATATTAAAGACAAAAACAAAATCTGAATAAAAATCGCTTATGGTTTCAAAAATGGATGAAATAGTATGTGCCCCTCCTCCCCCATAAAATGTCAAACTAATAAATGTTTTTTCGAAAAATAAAAAAATTGCAGCTAAGTTTGAAGGTCTTAAATGAACTCAAATCAGGAAAAAAGATTTACAGTTTTCCCTGCCTTTTTTTTTTTTTTTTTTTTTTTACTGGTAAAAAAATTATTAAATTTAACAATTCTATCAATTTTCATTTGAAATTATTTTATTTTTATTTTAAAAAAATAATTATTTTTTTTACAATTTACCATTTTTCAAATTATTTCCAATTACAAATTCAAAGTTCTGAAGTCGGAGTTTCAAAACCAAAATAACTCCCCTTTATCATCTTACATCAACAGCCAATTTTTATTTTTATTTGGTTTTTGTTAGGTTTTTTGTTCGTTTGTTTAAATCACAAATCAAGAGCTTAAGTCACAACATTCATTATATTCTAAAAAATGTTTACATACTTTATTTAACTATACACACACACACACACACACTTTGTCTAAATTTCAGAGCTAAAACTTGGATAATCTTTATCACTTGGAATATTCAGACAACGTTTCGGCTGATGCGTCCTTTTTTAAGTGTTTCATATTGAACTCGGGAGCTCACACAGAACTTCGAACTGAACCCTTTATTTAATCTACCGGGGGTACATCGTTCTAATTCTATTAACTCTGACCAAGTACGAGTGTTAGGCTATGTTAAGTATTTTTTGTTAATTTACTTATAGCGAGGATTGAACCTGCAACTTGTAGATGATTTCATTTAAAAGAACTTTTAACCAAATCCCTATATCCGCTGCGCTATGTCCTAGTGGATTGGTCGGAATGAATTCCTGGGACTTATAAACCTCCATCCTATGAGAGACCATTCACCACAACTATGTACGACTCTTTTTTTTTTTTTTACCTTAGCTCTTATCGCATTTTTTATCGACCTGTTAAGCCAACATATGCGCTACTTTTTTGGAATGATGGTGACATTAGGTTTATAAGCTCCAGAAATTCACACTGAATTCCCCAGCAGGACACATGGCGCAACGGACAAAAGCGTTGGGTTGAAAAGTGTTTTTAAGTAAAATCAGGTTACAGGTTCAATCTCAACTAAAGGTAAATAACATACTTAGCAAAGACTAAAATCAAAATTAGCACGACATTGAAAATATCGCTTAAGTCGCACAAAGAATAAATCGATCCAAGATAAAATACACAAAAGGAAATATTAACATCTGAATTTTCAAGCCAGCTTGCCTCTTTCCTGAAAAGATGGAACCCAAATCCAACAATATGAGGTGAATTCGCGCCAAATTATAAAGTTGGAAAGGAAAAGATGGTCATAGGAGTCAGTGCTAAACAACTATCATGCGAATTCCCTACTTAGATTTGATAACCCAAATCGAGAAGGCGGCCTTAGAATCGAGAGTGATAAAAACATAATCTCGCTAACAGACAAAAGTAATAAATAAGGTGGAATATTCCAATAAATTGGCAAAGACCCGACCCTTATAAAGAACAGAGATATTGAGCCGCTTCCTTGTGGAAGGTAGTCAATCTACTAATGAGTTAAGTCGTGGAAAAAAATCAAATGGTGAGTGTAGATGTAGTAAACGGGTTCACACTTCAGGATGGGGTCTGACATATACCGATTAACGTTTAGGATCTACACCACTAAAACTGTCATGTGACTTTTAGGTATGTAGTTCTGGCCTCATCAGGAAGAAGTTCAAACACTGGATCCTGTGAACTCAATCAGACCATCTATTTAGTTCAATATGGAGTAAGGTTATCCTTCCTAGATATATTAATAATTCGCACAGTGATAGGATTCAGGTCATTTATGTATTGAAAGCCAATGTTCTTCAACTACCATCATCCATAACATTTAAAGAAATGAATCGTTCGTTCATCGAGCCAAAAAGACATTGGCTCGAATGAAAACTCACCACACACTGTCAATCCTATGAAAAGAAAATGGAAACCATCTTCCTTTATGCGATGGTAAAAATAATACAGAGGTAAGAACATTTGTTATAGAATATTCGTTAACTAAATGATAGAAAAATGCGCGCGCGCGCGCACACACACAATATAATTTACTTGTTTATATATATATATATATATATATATATAACAAGTAAAACTTCTATTTGAAGAAATTTCTAGAGACTCTAATAGCATTATATTAGTAGATAGATATGAACCGACAAATACAGGTTTTTGCAAAGAATGGTAATAGAACAAAACCAAATGAGGAAATAATCTGTTTCAAATAATCTTTCTCAAAATAAATTTACACTTTGACTGTATCAGGATGAGATCGAAGTAGACCCCCCACCCACCTTAAAAACGTAAGCCAATTCCAACTAACCTCTCTTACTCCTTCTGTTCTGACCAGGTTAGAAATGACTAGACCGAGATAGATCTAAATCACAAGATTCTTATATTTGAAAGTGAAATTTAAATCTTGAAAAGGCCTCTTTTCAAAATCTTCATGAAATAATGATTCTTAGTGTAGATTTTTCTGTCCCTCTCAAACCTTTCCGGTTGGAAAAATGTTGGCTGTTTGCCAACTACTTAAGAGAGTGCAGTTCGAAAACTGTTCGTTTGGCTTAAAAAGGCATATTTGATCCTGTGTAAATGCGTCGGGAAAAATCGATTATTTAAAAAAAAAGTCCCACCACTACTAAAGCCCACCCCAAAATACATTACAAACTTTAAAAAGGAACTCCATCCTCGAAAGTAAAAAAAAAAGGTGTGAGGCCAAACATACGATTCCCTAATGCAGAGTACTTAAGGTCTTATTTTCATGATATTTCTTAGATTGATTGCACTTTTTCAGTGATTTGTATAATAGATAAATTTTAAAAAATTCACCCACCTTAAAAATAAATAAATAAAAGCCTTTTCCTCTTCAAAGAAACCTCCACACACACGAAAGCAAAAAAAACATCACTAATTTTCCCCTTCAACATTGACAAGTATTTAAAAAGGACTGCCTCTCTTCACAAAAGTAAAATGAAAATACAATAATTCGATATGTCTGGTTACTTGTCTTTTTTAATGCACTTCCGGAAATGAATAATAAGGCGACATTGAATGTGAAAGTAACCCAACCCCACCCCTTATAGAATGTAATTTTTATAATTGTGATAAGTTTGAGGGTTTCTAGAAAAAAATTTTCCGGTTAAACTTGAATATGTAGAATAATAGCGAATAATCAATTTAAATTTTCAACTATTTTCCATTGGGACATTGATTGGGGGTATTTAATTCACTCAGAACTTTTCAAATTGATTTGCTGCTCCAACAAATACTTGTTCCGTAATGATTAACTAAATTTTTCATTGAAATACTTTTTAAATTTTAAAATCATATTTTTGGCTTGGCTAACAAAAATTTTATGGGTTATAAAAATGTTAAATTAAAAAGTTTGTCACTTGAAAAAACTGAATTAATTCATGTACTTTTAAAAAGTCTGTGCAAAGATTGAATTTTAAACTTGCTAGTCAATCATCACTATTTTCCGTGGGGACATTATTCTTTTTATTTATTTAACTAGTTTAGCTGTATAAAAAAAAAAGTGTCGGCTATTTTATACATGAACATATGTTTGTAACAGAAAGAATTTCAAACCATTATTTAGTGCGGGAATTGTTTTTGCTGTTGGAGTTTTGAAATTATATATTTCATCTAATGAAAATGGCCGATGCTATTCTGCCCGGGCCCTCATGTTATATGTTTATATTCTAATGATATTTTTTCCTTCGAATTATTCTATTTTTCTTCTTTTTTTGAAAAGGCATTGCTTAGCTATATCAACTGTACAATATACTTTATATATCGCATATTTTCCCCTTTTTATTCTGCTATTTGTTGTGTGTGTGTGTGTGTAAAGTACACCTTCGTTGTCATTACTCTCAGGTCGACTGACTCGGAGTGATAGTACTTTTACGAAAATATACAAAAAAATTTAAGCATAAAATAACCCTAGACAAGCTATAAAATCAAATCTTGTGTTTAACTTATTTCGATACAGGGATATTATAAATTTCTCTTCCTTCGATCAAGATTATCATATATATATATATATATATATATATATATATATATATATATATATATATATATATATATATATATACTAATTTTATGCATATCATCTGTTGAGTAACATTGTTAAATAATTTCAGTTAAAATCAGTCATTTCTATATAAATGCAAATAAACAGTCAATTATAAGATTTAAAAATTTATTCAAAATATTCATAGTTATTGAATTCTGGCGTGTGGGTAGGTGCAATTTAATCATTTTCTATTTTGTAGACAGGGATTTTTAATGTGAAGGTCTAATTTTTAAAAGTTTTAAGAGTTTTCAAAGCAAATGGAACCAATTGAAAATACAAAGGTAGAACTGGGATTCAAATCACGATTTTTTTTTTTTTCAAGTGAAGTATTTTTCATAGTAAGTAAATAAAGTAATGTTGGCGACCTTAGTCGAGGGTAACCAAAAGTAACTACTACACCGAGGTGTAGGGCAGGGCGCTACTCCTTTCCCTGGATTGCTCCACTTTACCCTTGATACGTACCTTATATTGCTGACTGTTAAGCAAGGAGGTATCAAGTATATAACGGTTTTGGGGAATAGTTATTTTCCCGAACACTATAGATTTTATGGCAACAGAAATGAATTACGAGACTTTTCTTTAACAACACACAACAGCGAAAGTTTTTATTTGCAGCTTTGAGGAGGTTTGTTCTTGGTGCTGCAAGACTCGTGGTGTTTAGGCTTGCTGGATGTTTGAGACGAAATGGCTTAGCGGGATGCTGGTAATGGCAGCGTGTCGTTGGACGTGTGAGGGAAGTATTCAAAGTCACAGTGTAGTTTTGTGTCGAGAGCGGAGTGGCGCTCGGATCGACATAGTAAATTTTTGTGGTGCTTGTGGAAGGCATGCTGAACGTATCTAATTCATATTCAACTGGGATTCCTTGGTCTAAAATATATTAGACACAAAGAATCCATAAATTAGAAGGTTCCCTCGCTGAGTGTCTATGTTGCTGCTGCTAGGGTTAAAGCCACAGTGAGTTGTCCTCACTGGGTGGCTTGTTTAGCTAAAGGGCATCGCTAAGCAGGGGCGACCAGAGACACGTCCGTTCTGGTCGCCGTCTCAAGCCGAAGAGAGTGTGTTTGGCCGCTCACCCGTTTTGCTAGCCGGAAATGAAGGTCCGGGCTGAATGGGATAAGTCATCCTGATTGGGTGAAATTCAGTGTTGAATTAAATAGCGCGCCAAAACAAAATACGAGATTTTCCTCTTCTCTACAAGTACCATTTTTAAAGTCTTTGGTATGATGCGACCTGGGATTGAACTCCGGTCTCCCGGACCATTGGCGAACACTCTACCCACTAGGCCAATGAGCCGGTTAATAGAGATAAAATTAAAGATTTCTAAAACCGAATGTATTCTCAAATAAACTAGATTCATTTAAACAACTCAACATTGTCAAAAAAACAATGTAACTAATCATCAGTTGTTTTGTTTTTTTTTGTTTTTTTGAGAACTGCTCACTTCACCTGTTTCTTCAAGTTATCTTACATGAAATGTTAGTGACTTATTTTCTCACAAAGTATTGATCAAATTAAGGCAAGTAATCAAATAATGTCAGTGAAAGTATATGATATTGACTTTTCCTTTGATGCTGAAACCAGAGGAAAATGGGGTTTTCTGAACTTGCGAGTATCAATGGACTGATTTTTGTTTGTCTGGGTTGTTTAGAGCTTACATAAGTAATATTCAAATATTTATATGGATAAGCTGAAAAGTTCATATGATGACGTCATTGTTTTTGATGATTATTTTGACTAATGGGATCGAAGCACTACAACAACAATGGAAGAAATGTGTGCAGGAGGACTTAAGTTGAAAAATAGACTTCATTTGTTCACATTCCCTGAAAGCGTCTTGGTCAGTCTAAGAACTTTTTAACTAAGTAAAAAAAAAAACAATAACCTAAGCTAATCCAACTAACAGCCTAAATGTTTAATGAATCAAATTGTGAAAAGTTTTATCCAAATAAAACAAATTCATAAAAGCTACTTCAATTATTTGGTTGTTGCTGAAATGCTATATCGTTGCAATTGATTCGAAAATCAATTTCACACTCAACTTTCCCGCCAAGTGATGATTTCATAAATCTCCTCATCCCGTAATTCTGAGAGAAAAAAATGTTTCATTTGATTTTTTTTTAAAAAGTGTTTTCTATATAACTCGTGTTACTCCGTGAAAAGCCCATCGGCTAACAGTATTAGTGGTCATTCATTTAAGTACTGGACAATCTCGTTAATTTCAGTGATCTGGTTGTAAGTGGTGCTTTAAATGTGAGTTGACCTTAAGTCCTTCCATAGTTATGGGGATCTCTTCCTTTGCTTGTCTTCAAATGGACGAATTCACAAAAAAAACCTTTATGACAAATCATTAAAGACAGTACATTGTGGTATGCATTCATTGTTAATCTCTTTTTATATTGTCTATAAAGAAATATCATCCTTCCTCAATGTTGTAATTAAGATTTGTTTAGTCTAGAAAACAACTATTAGATTCCTTACAAGGATTTAAGTGATCACTGAACTCGTCACTCAGCAGACCGTGATCTGGAAAAAGTCATCATTTTCGTTAGGGTTCGGTTTTGCGAGTGACATGTTTCGTATGAATTAAATCATTTTATCGGATTGCTGACCCACACTTATTACGATCAATAAATTGTATGGTAGCACTGAACTCCAAGATTTCCACTATTCATGCTGTCTTCAGGAATATTGTTATTATATGTACAAAAACTCTCAATTGAATTATTCCCACTTAATATACAAACCAAGTCTTGAAAAAAAAAATCATTCAGTAATTTTTTTACTGGGTGACCCCACCAACCCATTAACGTTTCTGTTTAAGCAAAAAAACCTAAAAACAGTGTTAACATTGTCCTACGTCTGACTTTCTTGACTTTTTTTACTTGGATTCTTGCTGGTTTTTCGATGTTTAACTAGTGGGAACCAATATTTTCAATGTTACTTAACAAAAAGTCTCATTTTTAACAAGAGTCTGACCAATTATTTTGAGCCCTACAATTCATCCCATTTGATTGGCGATTATATATTTTTTTAAATTAATATTCGATCCTTTTTTAATTAGCCATCATTTCAGCTTGTATCAATTTTCAGTTCAAATCCATAATAATTTCACTTAAATTCAATCTTTTCATTATTGTGGGATTAGAATTGTTCTATTAAAATATTTTCCTAAATCACATGCATATATTGTTAATCAAAAGAAATTTAAACTTTGTAATATACCCTGTTACATCTTTTAATAAATTCCTTCTTTTTTAAGTTAATTATTTAGCCAATGTCTAGAAATAAGAAACTACAAACTCAAAAGACCAAACAACTTTATTAATATAACAGTTTAACATATAATGATGACTGCTACATCTTGACAGACAATCACCGTCTTTATTATCAAAATTACAACTTAAATGTCCTGATTAATAACTAATTCAATTTGTAAAAATTATACAAGTTGTGTAAGATGATAAGGTAGTAAGATTTTTGTACGTTGTTGGATTATAGTGACATTATACGACACTTATGCCACTTTCTGCGTTGACATAGCAACAGCCCAATGACAAGCAGAACAAGATAACTGGTGACTAACCAAAGTATAAGTTTTATTTCAGAATACTTTCTCTTAGACATTTTACATCAAAGGAGAACTACAAGTCAACAGAGCTTCTTTAACTTCTTCTACAAGCATTGCCTTTAATACAGTTTTGTCATTAGACTAGAGACCCTTCTGATCAACACATCAAAATTATAGACCATCACATATACTGTCAAAGGAGACCTACAAGTCAACAGAGCTTCTTTAACTTCTTCTACAAGCATTGCCTTTAATACAGTTTTGTCATTAGACTAGAGACCCTTCTGATCAACTGTTTAACATATATAAACATGTTCATATAGCATTTATGTACAGTTTAACCCTTTGCAACATTAACCCCTTGACACTCAGATACAGGATATGAAAGAGATGACAAAATTCTACAACCCCTCAAATGAAAGAAAGCTGAGCATATTTCTTTTTTTTTTTTCTCTCGTGTGCAAATATCTTTGTTTAAAATGTATTCTATCATTCCACTAAACAAAGGGCTTGGAATGATTGCTATACTAAAACATTTCTTAGTATTATAGTTGTGCTTGGACATAGAAAACTATTTAGGGGAGTCTCCAGTCAACAAGGACCCATTTAGTATATTCATGATTTACAAACACGGAACACAACGAAAAGAAAGGCAAGATTAAATTTCTTATATGCATAATACACACCTCATTAATGTCATTAAAAAGAAATTCAAAAAAGTGTCCAAACAGCGAGAAATATACACATATTGTTCCATGAACAAGCAGTATATAAAAGGTTTGGTGTCTTTGTTTAATGACATATTAACCTCGTGGGTTATTTAATCTCAAAACCCTCCTTGTAGAAGAATAATAGTGATATTATTTAATCAATTGCTGGGAGTGGAGATAAGAGGGTTCATGCCTTTCTCAGGAGTATTAGTCCGAAAGTGAACACAATTCGATTACTACAAAGTTGCAGTCTAGCACGTTTGCAACTGCGCCACGGGGTCTCCCCCAATATGTAAAATGGGCACAAAAATGAAAAAAAATGTCCTATTTAATGTGTAATCAAGTTGGCTTCGCAGTTTCTTCTCCTATACAAAGAACAAAGGCAAAAGATATCGAGAGGGGATTTCTGGGACTGTCTTGAGACACCTAACATACACGCTCATTCTTTAAGGGAGATAACCATTGATTGTCTCTCTCTATGAAGACGTGATCTCGGTTTGGATTTGTTGATGGCATATCAACCTTCTTGGATTATTTGATGTTAAAGTCATCCTTATAGAAGGACAGTAGTGATACTATTTAAATCCTAGCTGGAGGATAAGAGGGTTCATACCTTTCCCAACGATAATAGTCCAAAAGTGAATGCAAAAGGTCGTCTGGATTTTGAACTCGCTTCTTTAGATGTTGGAGTCCAGCACGTTAGCCACGAAGTTACGAGCCTGAAACTAAAATAATTCTTCTAACAAAGAAAAACAAGTGTTATAGTATGATGATACATCAAATCTCTTCCACTTAACTCTTCACACACCTAACTACAAAAACACATAAAACACAGACCCACAGACATCGACACTGTAGAAGAAAATAACATCTACCGGATGTTGACCCAACAACGGCCAGTGTCAAACTGAGAAAATCATGGCTTCTGCGCATAGGCTCCGCGCATAGTCTATCCAAAATCCACAGAAAATTCTCAGTTATAAAAACAAGGTCTATTTTTCAATCAATCATTTTTTTTTCCACAAGTAGTATTTTCTGGAGCCGGTGTTTGAAGTTGGGAAGATATAAATAAGCCAAGCAGAGGTCACACAAGCAGTTGAATTACCAGCCGTCCTAAGAGCGTCACCCGACAACACCGTCCGACCAAATCAAAATAACCGCTTGTCGCCGAATAGACGACCCCCCGTCAGCCGGACAGATATTTCATCCACTTGTTTATTTTATTTATTCAATAAACAAAATAAACTAAATCTTCTCGTCAGTCTTATTTTTCTTGCACACGCTTGTATGTAACACAAGCAATATATACGAGTAAAGTTTGTATGTAACACAAGCAATATATACGAGTAAAGTTCACCTAGTTTCGGCCTTTGAGTCTGTTTTGTCTTCTTTTATGTCATCGCTTCTCAAACATTTTGAATGAAATCAAAGAAGTCAAAATTCTTTATGATTAAATATTGAACAGTTTGGTTTGGTTTTTTTTAACCCTAGCAGTTAAAACTGAGAATTTATCCTCGTACGAAGTTAGATTGACACTTAATCTTTAACAAGTTTTGTAATTACTTATAGAGATTTGTAAAATCTTCATCTCATTGAAAATATTTAAATAAGTTACAAAGAAAACTTTCTAGTGCACGAGATCTTTACTCTAATTTATTTATCATAAGCATCTGTCAAAATATGGTAAAAGCAAAAAAGGTCTTCTAACACAAAGAGTGCCTCTACCGATCTTGTAAATGATTCGTACTGCCTAACCCCCTAACATTAGGCTAAGTAGGAAATGTACAATTATCTCAGCTCAATTCAGATTCAGTCTTTTTAAATCTTAATTAGGAAAACAATTCTGTCATCTGATGAGATCTGGGTATTTTCAAAACTCAAGTGAAATCCGATTTCGAACCCAGGAAATTGGTCAAGTTATAATGAAATCTATTCCTCTCAAATCAACTGAAGTTAAGCAAGATGAGCTGGTTCAGTACTTAAAAGGGTACCCAATTAAGAACAGCTGATACAATAAGTAAAAAAATTGTGCGAGACTAGAAACAAAGCTTTGTAAATAATAGTTGAGTTTTTTCTTGGTCCTTTCTGTGTCTATTGATTTGTCTATAAAGCTTGCTATGATGTTAAAAACTGTTAAACTTATATCGACTTCTGGGAGTACAGAACCAGGAAACTCTGCCAAATTCCCAGATAAAATATTGGCCCGTTTGAGTTGACACCGAGTTTGTGCAGAGATCTTTGGCTTGTGTTCTTAAAAAATGTGATCAGCATGATTGTTTTCCTAAAATAAACACACACACACACACACACAAATATATGCGTGTGTGTGTAATGCTATGATTATCGTCTTATATATAGTTAATTTGGTTTGGTTTGGTTTGGTGGCATATCAACCATTGTACGTTATCTAATGTCAAATCCATTTTATACCAATAAACAGTTCTATTTCAAACAATTCAGTTTTGCATCAGTACACTGTTTAGTCCTATGTAACCCATAGATAGAACCCTATCAGGTGCATTTACTCCGAACCTGAGTGGACTTGGGAGCGATGACAATAAAGGGATACTCCGCATTCCCCAAAACTCCAGCATTACTGGAGCCTCACCATCAGATTGTTTAGTTTCATATCCAGGATACTCGTTAAAGAAGTCTTACCCCTCTGCAGAGATGCAGTTGGTGTATTCTGCAGCTCCTGCCGACTGGACCAAAAAACAATTCAGATTTGCATAAGTACAGTTTTTTGTTTACACACAATTAAATGTAAAAACTGTTCTATTCCACACAATTCCGTTTTACATAAATACACAGTTTAAAATGTCAAAAACAGTTCTATTTAAAACAATTCAGTTTGACATATAAAGTTCAATTCCGGGACAAAGCTGTTTGCATTTCAAATAGTGCTAATATCCTATGAATCCAACTATTTACCCTCCATGTATGGGTCAACATTAGGACAGACTGGGCACTTTAACCTTAGTATGGCAACTAGTGTAGGAGAAGGAAATCTCTGAATTCAAACCTGTTAAATTCTGCTTATAAAATTGATCTTGAGTTGCATTCTGCTCGGGCGGAGCGATTGGAGATTTTATATATTCCTAGTTGGCGACCGTAGTCGAGAGTGACCCGAAAGCTCTCTTTTCTGTAGCTACCACATCGAGGTGTAGAGGAAGGCACTATTCCTTTCCCTGGATTGTTCCACTTATTCTTGATACGTACCTTGTAATGCTGAGTGTTAAGCAAAGAGATATCCAGCACTTTTTTTAGTCTTTGGTATGACTTGACCTGGGATTGAAATCCAGTCTCCCGGGTCATTGGCGAACACTCTACCCACTAGTACAAGGGTGGCTTTAAATCCATCCCCTTATATGTTGTTAGTAGCTGAATTTATTGCCTTAGAGTTGACCAAGTCGAATTGATTATCTTCAGGTGTTCAAAGATGAATATTTATTCATAAGAATTATGAATTAAAAGGTTTATAATTAAGTGTATAATCTGCAGAAATGTTATTTTAGATTTTTTTCTGAACAATTGGAGATTCATTGAAATATGTTTGATAGAAGAAATGTTCTGAGATAATTCTGCGTTCGGCAAAAAAAAACTATGAAATTGGTTGCAATGTGTCCAATTTTTACTTGCGAGTTTCAAATTCCATTTTAAGTGCTATTTTTATTCCACTGTCTTCCAGGTTAACGATTGGTAGGTTGGTTTCTTTGTTTAATGGCACATCAACCATCGTGAATTATTTAATCATATTTACCAACCCCTCCGCTCGGGCAGGATATGACACAAGGTCAATTTTTAAGCAAAGTTTAACAGGTTTGAATTCAGAGTTTTCCTTCTCCTAGACTAGTTGCCTCACCAAGGCTGAAGAACCTAGTCTGCCCTACTATTTACCCATAGCTGGAGGGAGAATAATTGGATTCATACCTTTCCCAAGGGTATTAGTGCTATGTGAAATGCAATCAGTATCGTTCAGGATTTGAACTCGTGTCGCCATGTCCATTTCCTACGACGATAACCATTACACCACGGCATCGTGAATTATTTAATGCCAGTCATCCTTGTAGGTTTGGTTTGGTTTGGTTTCTTTGTTTAATGGCTTATCAACCTTTGTAGGTTAGTTAAAGCCATCCTTCTAGAAAAACAATAATGGTACTATTTAATCCATAACTGGGAGGATAAAGGGGTTCATACCTTTCCTGGAATTCGAACTCGCTTACTACGATTCCGCAGTCCATCGCTTTAATCATTACACCACGAGGACACCCCATCATCCTTGTAGAAAAAGAGCAGTGATACCCATAGATAGGAAGAATAAGTGAGTTAAAAGCCTTCCCCAAAAGGTATTAGTCGTAATGTTAAAGCGTGAGTGGGATGTTAACTTGACGACTTCGAGGCCGTAGTTCAACACGTTAATCCTTTCACCAAGATGACTCTTCATTCCGAATTAACGAGAGGATCTTTAAGAAAAAAATGCGTTGAACCAGAAATGTCATACGAATTTGTGGTAAAAATAGAAAAAGCTTCCGTTAAACTAGAAATAAATTTGTGCGTTTTGTCCGATTTGTAGAAAGTTATCGACTTCTTTTTAAATCGCCATTTTGTATCTGTGGATTTATACTGTTTCTCTGTCACCAATTTGCAGCTGTTCTTCGTCTCTGACTTTTTACTGTCTCAAGCCATTTTTTCCGTTGAAGTTTATTGCTGGCTCCAAATACGTCTTTGTTAAGTTGATAAAATATAGGCTCATTTTTGTAAAATCGTTGCACAGATTTTGGAAAATGTTTTCTTTTTCTTTTTTAATTGAGTGTCATGAGAGACGGGTCATCGTTTGTAGAGACGATTTTCCCGCGCAGATGTCGCCATATTAACAGCTGGAATCAAAGTTAGCTGCAATTTCGGGTTTCATGAAGATATTCGTTTTAGCCATCAATTTATTTTATAGTAATTTGAAGTATTTTCCCACGCTAAATGTAATTAAAAGAGACAAAAGTTTTATTGTAAATTGAAAATGCACAAAAAAGTTTTATTTGAGCTGTGAAAAACAGATATTTTAAATACAAGTCCATCAAGTAAAATATGTTATTCTTGAATTATAATGAAGTCAGTTTTATAGATAGAAAAGCAGCCTTACGAACGGTTGAATAAATCTCAGTTTCATTTGCGGGTAATTATATACTAAGTTGTAGCACAAGACCAGGAGTATGGGGAACTCAGTGAGAATCAAATTCACTAACAATGGTCTGCTAATCTAGCTTGCAAACTATTACACCAAGTGAGGTACCCTAAAAACTAAGCTTAGTTTAGAGCTTGGCATAAGGCCGCAAATATAGTGCATCCATATCCCTATTTATTAGCAATGGATCTCTGAGGCTTGCTTTTTAACAATAATGAGACGCTCAGTCTCAAAAAGCATGGGGGTGTCCTCGTGGTGTAATGGTTAAAGTGATGGACTGCGGAATCGTAGTAAGCGAGTTCGTACTCCAGTCGCGCTATTACGTTCACTTTCAGGCAAATACCCTTGGGAAAGGTATGAACCCCCTTATCCTCCCAATTATGGGTTAAATAGTACCACTACCGTTCTTCTAGGAGAATTGCTTTGGCATTAAATAACCTATAAAGGTTGATATGCCATTAAACAAAGAAACCAATCAAAAAGCATGGATCCTGTAGAAAAACTCATTTTTTTTTATCGGCAATGTTATGATTTATTACTGACAAGACCTGTTCCTTTTTCTCCTAAAGTATAGATGATCCAAACCGTAATCCATATTTTTATGTTAAATTCTCGGAAAAGATTTATCTCTCTTAAGTGATGTTTTTTATTAGTTTTCCTGTGGATCTCAGAAATATATCATTAAAAGAAAAAATGCCAAGAAAAGCAATATTTTGCCGGGTGTATGGAATTTCAAAAACATAGCATAAAAATAGACAAACCATTATGAATAAATAAACGAATCTAATTCTCCATGCATGTAAAAATCATTGACTTGCACTTTTAATTAAGTCAAATGATCAAGGAACTACCAAGTAACAAAACAATAAAAGGAAAAATATCTTTTAAAAGAAAATCTCATCTTTTACTGAACATTTTTATTAATATTTGATAATCAGCCGATTTAAGGGGAATTTTTTTTAAACGATTCTTTAACAGGTATACGTTTTTGGACATTTCTGTTGCATCACGTATCAGAAGGTTTATTCGTTTAGTTTAGACGGATTCAAAAGTTCTTTCGAAGGCTGTATTTCGGATTCGAACGCCAGGTTGTCGCCATTTTATCTATAGCGCTATCTGACTCGATTAAACGACTTAACAAATATCCCCCCCCCATCTATTTTTATTTAACGTGAGTTGAAGATGAGTGAAATGTATAAACAGGCTTTTACCGCAGCCGCTAATCTTTCGACTTCGTGACGGTTTGATTATCTTCCAACTTCCCAATTTAATGGGGGCGGGGGATCAAAATCATTGAGGTAGCCGTTCTGGCTACTTAAATGATTTTGAAAACTATATTTCAATGGGAATGAGCGCCTCAGGTGGTGTAATGGTTCGCAAATTAGACAAGCAAAGCTGCACGAATGAGTTCGAGTCTCACTAGGTGCCCAGTCTTTGTGCTACATCTGAACAAAAAGCTTTGTAAATTACTATATTTCAATAGGAATGGACAATGTATTTTCATATTCAAATAACCAACAAATTAATAGACAATAAATATAAGAATATAATTTATGTTGAAGTCAAAAATTGGTTGAGAAATGCGGAATCAGATATTTGAATAATTAAGTAGAGTATTGAAAATAAGATTTTTAAGTGTAATCTCAAATATTCAGTAAGATGCTCATTTTGGATTGATTTGAACAGCGGGTCAACCGGTCAAAGGTTATTTAAGGTTAGAGAATTGCGTTCGTGGTACTTTATATCTACATTTTTTGGTAGTTTTTTAGGGTTTTTTTTTTTGGCAATTTGACCACTCTTCGTATAAAAGACAGATAAAGGGCAACTCTACGAGAAAGAAAACACCCATCATAGCAGTTCGATCTTAGACCACGAGGCATACAGTCATTTGTCCTCGCAACTACTGCTGTACAGGAATAGTATGGTGCATATGCAAAATTCGTCATTGTAGGGTCACCTATATTATCCGGTTTACTAAAATGGGAGACAGAGAACGGTACAAATATCATTTCTGTGCGACCACGGTCACAGTAGATCTAAAGTGAGAAGTGCTAAGAAAGAGAAACACCCCTTTTTTTTTTTTACTATTAATGAAGAAATACAAATTGTAAACACTTTAAGGATATTGTGATTTTTACTTAAAAATGGACTCTTCCATCCAGTTCCACAAGAGACAAAAAGAAGAAACTAGCAAAATGATACCAAATCAATAGATTTCATTATGCAGTATAGCATTACTAAATAATCATTTTAATATATAAGAAAGCCTATTAAATTATTGAGTTCATCAGGAGGAAATCAAGAGGCTCCAACATCAGACAAGCTGCATTTACATGGGTAACAAAGACTGGTCGTATCGTAAGTTACTGTTAAGGTGCCGTGGATTATTGGTAATGATTCTTCACCCCCGAAACTATGCTTAAGCCCAGCTTCATCATCTGAAGATTTTGTTTGTCGAATTATTGCTGTTGTTGTTGTTGTCTTTGTAATAGCAGTTGTACGTATTTATTATTACATAAAAGAAAATTAAAAAATAGATTTTCTAAAAAAAATCCTTCCAAACAATCCAATTTTCTAGATAACATTAATTAGACTTTTGATTGAAAAGATCGATAGCAATATAGCCAATAGGCTGCTAGTGAGACCTTTTATCAATATATATATGATAATAAATGCTTAAGAGTATGTGAATCAGTAAAAGAAAAAAGTCCAATATACATAAAAGCGTTTTCTTTAATACTGAATATCAGATTGACACTCAAATAAAGTTTTTATTGCTTTCATTTGATTCTAGTCAGTTCATGTTGAAAATAATTTTTTGGCAATGGAGTTTGGGTTGAGTTTCAAATCTCAAATAAATCAATCAAAACACAGAAGATTTATTCATCTACAAGTTTTGAGCACAATGCACATTTATTTACTTTCATTGTTAAGAAAAATACTTAGAAACATAAGATTCCAAGTAGCACCAGAATTTACAAAGATACAAATATTTTAGGAAATTTTCCATGTGGGATAAACCATAGATAAGTATGTGTTTACCGATACCTCCGCCCGGGCAGGATGCGATCCAAGGTCAATTTTAGTTGAGTTTAACAGATTTTAATTCAGAGTTTTCCTTCTCTTAGACTGGTTGCCTAACCAAGGCTGAAGAACTCAATCTGCCCTACTATTTGCCCAAAGCTGGAGAGAGAATAAGAGGATTCATACCTTTTCCAAGGGTATTAGTGCTATGTGAAATGCAATCAGCTTCGTCCTGGATTTGAACTCGTGTCGCCGTGTCCGTAGATAGGTAATCCAAACACGCATATGAAACTCGTAACGTACCGTTCCTTTTTTGGTTGAGTGACGAGTGTTTCATTGAAAGAATTATGCTGTAGTTTGGGTAGAGTGTTCGCCAATGGTCCAGGAAACTGGGGTTCAATCCCAGGTCGCATCATACCAAAGATTCAAAAAACGGTACTTGATAACTTCTTGCTTAACACTCAACAATATAAGGTACGTATCAAGAGTAAAGGGGAGTAATCCAGGGAAAGGAGTAGCGTCTCCCCTACACCTCGGTGTAGTAGCTATTGAAAAGGGAACCTTCTGGTCGCCCTCGACAACGGTCGACAACTTTTACTTTGTATAGGTATAATTTTCACGTCAAGTCACATGAATTCGTGTGGAAACGAAGCAGATATAATGTTTATTGTAATAAAAAAAATTGACAAAAATGTGGTACGTGATTAGAATTAGGTGTTGGTCTTCACTATCTTAACTTTAGACTTAGTTTGGCATATCCATTGGTCTAAACATTCTTTGTTGGTCCTTTTATCAAATTGCAGCATTTTAGCATCATGAAAACTGTATTTCGTGCAGTGGTGGATAAGAGGAAAACTATTCCCCCTCGAGGAATTCTTCTGGCGTATACCCCAACCACGAACCTCATAATCTCAAGTAAGCTTATAATTGACTGATTTTATTGGCATGTCAACTTGTCTGGCGTTATTTATACCTAGAGGTTAGGAAATTGCGTACATTGTACGATTATTTTTACATTTTTTGTGTAGTTTATTTTTTGCACACGTTTATATGATATCAGGTATTACTAATAATTTGCAAATAGATCTATTTGACCCATAGATGGTATCATAATAGGTATTACCACTCCAGGCAGAGTGGAGCTGGGAGTAATGGCAATAAAAGGATACTCCATATTCTCCAAAGCTCATCCTTGCCCAGTTAGCTGAGACTGTAGAATACATTGACTGCTTCTCTGCAGAGGTTTAAGAACCTCTTCCCCAACGAGTGTCCTAATTATGACACTATACAATCTGATGACGAGGTTCCAGTAATGGTAGAGCTTCGAGGAATGTTGAGTATCCCCTTCATTGACATCGATCCCAAGTCCACTCTGGCCCGGAATGGTAGCACCTGACAGGGTCCTATCTAAGGATAAAAAAGAACAAAACTGTGTACAAATACAAAACTGAATTGTTTGAAATAGAACTTCATATGCATAAAAATGGATTTGGCATTAAATAACCTACAATGGTTGATGTGCCATAAAATCAATCAAAACAAAACCACAAATCCTCTAGAACTGGAGCCTCACCACCAGATGCAGTTTAGGGTCATACTCAGGCCACCCATTGGATTGGGGGGCTTAACTCTCTGCAAGGATACAGTCAGCGCATTCTAAGCTCTACGGACAGAGCCACCGAATAAGCAGAAAAAAGCGTGGTGGTGGTGGTGGTGATTATTCTTTCTTATTATAGTAGTAGTAGTAGTAGTAGTAGTAGTAGTAGTAGTAAAGCAATAGGAACACATTGCTACACACTCAACTGGTTTTCAAAGTAACAAACAAATAAAACTGTTAATGAAGCATATGAACCATGTAGTTTCAATAAACTTACACAACAGACATACGGCAATGCAATGAAAAGAGTTGTACTCAATAGTTTCCTCTGAATCAGCCAGCCGCGCTATAAAAGACTTGGGCGACTCAGCGTTTCGAATCACCAGCCAGGTGAAGGATGATCCTTGTTGAGATATTTACAAGCACCCAAGACCATTGAGAGCAAACACCCCTTCCCTTCGTCAGACGCAGCTACCTGATCAAATTGTACTGCGTGGCCCACCTTACTATGCCTTTCTCTACAACGACCAGTGATATCAGAAGCAAAACTCACTGTGTGTAGATATTCACAATAGAAAGAAAGAGTACCCGTTTCGGAGTAAACGGCGGCCCTCCTCCTTCTCACTCGAGTGCACACTTCTCAAAGACAGAATAACGCTTTCTCCGCGTCTTCCTTCCGTTTTCGTCGGGTTGTGTACATATCCGGCCTAGGAAATGAATTTGTAAGGTATGCCGATATGTTTCAACACTCGGTAGCATTCTTAAGACCACCCTTAGAAGGTTGGAGATAACAGATCTCTCGACACACCATAAGAGTCCTGTCAAACAGTGCTTGCTCTCTCTCTCTCTCACACACACACATACACACACACAAGACTGTGGAAACTAAGTCATTCGTCAACTAGCTTAATTAAAACTCGGTCGGTGTAACTGGAACATTGCATTCAGCCCATTCCAATTCTATCAGCCTATTTTCATAGTCATTCGAGAGAGGTTTCTTGGTTGGTAAGTCAATCTTTAAGTACGATGCGTTTCTTTGTCTCTCCAGCAGGCGGGCTGCATCGTCTTAAGACAAACATTCGAGATGTTATCATAAGGAAGAAAGATTTTGGTCTTATTGAGGTTTATATGCATAATTACACGAGAGAGCAAGGCGATTTTTTTCCAGTGAATCGATCCTTTCGTGGCTTCGTCTTGATGTGTTGTCTTTGATCCCGAGCGATACTGATTGATCTCAACGGTATTTCAACTAGTCTCGGGTTATTTTATGCATAGAGATTAGAGAATTGTGTAATTCTTTCTTAAGAGTCTTTTTGTGTTTGTTTTTTTACTTACTAATAATAATCATAGCTTCAACTATTTTTAATACAAACCATTTACAGTTATACATAAAACTGTTAATGAAGCATATGAACCATGTAGTTTCAATAAACTTACACAACAGACATACGGCAATTACCAACCCCTCCGCTCAGGCAGGATATGACATAAGGTCAATTTTTTGTTATTTACAGTTATATGGCATCAAGCATTCCTATCGAATATAAATAAATCATAAACAAATATATTTGACCCATAAATGGAACCGTAACAAATATCATCCCAGGTCAGAGTGGACCCGGGAGTAATGGAAATAAAAGGGTACTCCACACTTCTCTCTAAACTATAAAACTAGAGTCTCGCTATCGGACGCAGTTTAGTGTCATACCCAGTATATATCTCAGCACTGCCAACAGGGCGAACAAGTGCGATAGTCTGAGTACTAACCTTGTTACGGATGTAAAACAGCTTCATGATGAGCAAACGTGTCGATGAATTTTAAAACAAAAATCGAGAGTAAAGTGGATTTAGATTTTATTCTTTTTCTAAAGATACTCTTCCAATACACTTCACACAGAAAAGTGACAAAAGACTGGTTGATGCAGAAAGCAAATTTACCAGCCCTGTAACTAGAAGATTTTGCGGGGTAAGAGAGGCTGGTTTGTTGGCTGTGGTTTGAGTGTAGATAAGGATATTTTTTTTATTTGAAAAAATATGAGCGAACAGAGGAAGAAGGGGGCCACCTTCATTGACTGTCCTTCGCTTTTTTTTTTTTTCTCAGTATCAAAAGTATTTTCGTTTTTTTTTTTTTTGTCTCTACCGACTGACACAACCGTCGTAGATTTTTACTATAGCGCATACGACTGTAATCACGGGTCTCTCCTGGGAGATTGTTTGTATCTACTGATTCAAGAAGCGTTCGTGGTATAACGGTTATTGTCGAAGGAAGTGGACTGGGCAACTCGAGTTCAAATCCTGGCCGAGGCAGATTGCATTTCACATAGCCCTTTATGGAAGGTATGAATCCAACTATTCTCCCACGAGTTATGAGAAAATAGAGCAAACTGAACTCTTTAACTTTGGTATAGCAACCAATCCAGGAGAAAGAAAAATTCTGAATTGAAACCAGAGTTAAATCTAGAGTGGGATGGGTTCTGCCAGGTTATTTCTGCCCAAGACACGCTACATGAGTAGCACTTCCATGACCAAACCAGGTTACAGGACGAGTGAAGAAGAGAGTAAGGTACACACTGTTTGAACCTTCGTCCCGATCTTTGCAAACACCTCTCACTCTTCATCAAACTTCAATTGACTTGGCATCGGTCAGCGGATTCGTTAAAGACCAAAGCGTACGAAAGGGGATCTTGCATCTCAATGGCCGATTTTTCTGTAGCCCTTCTTCCTGAGTACATTACTGAGAGGTGTATTTCAATATTTTACTTTTCTGTCAACTACAAATACAACGTCTCTCCTTTTCAAAGAATAGAGTTAAAAGAGAGGTCGAAAATGGGTTTCTGTCATATGACTCTCCACGAGGCACTCAACTGACACACGTACATTCTCTAAAAGAGATAATCATTGTCTCCCTACACAGGGACGAATTACGGTCAAGTTATGCTGAAATCAGTCTCAGCCATATCACCGAGGTTAAGCAACGAGGAACCTGCTCAATACTTGGATGAGTGACCACAGTTTTTTGAAACTCCTCAGTTCGGACAACTAGACCAGCAAACCACCATCTTTCACAAGGTGGATGCATTCCTTGATCCGCGAGAGGAACTCCGCTCTTAGAATACGCTATATCCCCTAAAGAGGAGATAAGATCTCCCCAAAAGATGTCCTGGGTATGACACTAAACTGTACCAGATAGTGAGGCTCCAATTCTGAAAATCTGGTGAGTGCATATATAACTATGTGCAAACAAATACTTATTAAATAAAAATAATTACTTGAAACCATATAATCAATAGCATTAGATAGAAATATTTGAAACCATACAACTGTGCACAAATTATTTGTATTTCGATAGGAATACTTGATACCTGTGCCAACTATATAAAACATGTAAATCTAAATATACAACGAAAGAGTTACTTGAAAGTACTCGTAACATTTCAAAATAACTCGTGACAGGTTGTATTGGGTTGCATGGTATTAGTAGCAAGGAATGATCACTGACAGTACATATTACATAAATATATATTACAGTAGTTTTCAGAGCAGAGAATATGTTCTAAGGCTTCCAGCTAATACGTGAAACCATTCCCTTTCAGCAGGGCTTAGTGATAGATAATTAAGATTCCTATCCTTTCTTTTTCGGGGGTGGGGAGCGGTGCATGCTGTTTCGTCGTAAGAAAAAAAATCTCTAGGAAAGAATTCTTTTCTCGTGTGCACTCATGACTTTATTTCGTCTGGATTATTGACCAGGTCAAGAGTAGATATAAAATCACGGACCACAGATGGAAAATAACGTATTATCACTTCGACTCGTCTCAGCTGTTGAACCATTTTCGCAGTCATCTGGTCGCATGATTTCTTAATCCGATCATAGCCATGGATTCAAATGACCCCCGAGATCACCCAACATCACTCAAACCGAATGATAGGCAAACGAAATTTTCCCAGCCGCTTAACGGTTATAACTTAATTCGCGTAATACACTACCTGTCAACATATTTCACCAATCTATCTGCATCTTCTGCTGAGGAGTAAGACACCCCACAAAAATGGTTGTGTCCTGGGTATGACACTAAACTACATTTAATGGTGAGGCCTCGGTTCTGTGGAGTACCCCTTCATTGCCATCACTCCCAGGTCCACTCTGACCCAGAGTGGGAGTACCTACAAGGGTTTCATTAATGAATCAAAAATATTTGTACAAAAATGATTTGTATTCGATAGGACCGCGAGCAAAGCACCCCCCCCCATCAAAACTCTTGAAAAACTACACAAAAAATTGAATATAAACATAAAATGAATATGGTTCCCTAATCTCTAGGCATAAAATAATCCCAGATGGATTGAAATGCCGTTAAAATCAATCTGGACGAATTCCATCACATCAGTTACTCTTGATAGCAAAGTGCCTCACAATCATTAGAACAGTGAAATATTGGCTTACAAGGCATGGTATTGTGCGTCATACGAAATGCCGTTTGTTGAAGGCACAAGGTCCACCTCTGTCAATGTGGACGGGAACACACACACACACATACCTACATTCATGCTTCTGGTTGTTAATGCAGGAACAAAGAGACTTGACTTTGTGGTCACTTCTTTGATAAGCTACTTTGGTCGTGCCACCTAGTGGCCATTAGAAGTACTATTTGGTAGGCAAGGGGTGTAATCTCTTCATTGTAAATTTGATTTTTTTTTAGACTACAATGGATACTCAGATACCACGCTAAGCCAAAATTTGAGGAGTGGTTGCTGTTTAAACTGAATTTTTATAGGTGGCAACTAAAAATAGGAATTTGCGGTTCTATCACTAATCAAATAATATGAATTTTCAAGACACCCTAGCAGCATCTGCAAACCCCCGCCGTTGTCGTTGCGAATTATAGTTTGAAAATCATTGCATTTGTTGATCCCCGTTCGTCCTTCCCCTAAGGTCTTTTGTTTTTGCAGGTGGAGGCATTTTAATTTTCTTTAGTGTGATTTTCCTTTTAATTTGTAATTAGAGAGTGTCTGTGTTTATTCCAGCTTGTTACACCCTTATTTGCTTACATATAAATATTTACTACTCTTATAGCACAAGACTGCAAGTGTGGGGCACTCAATGGCTATTTGCTTATATATTTTGATTAACCTTAGCTCTAAATAGTATTTTCTGTTTGTGCATCTATAGCACTAAAGACATGTGTGTGTGAGAGAGAGAGAGAGAGTTTGTTTCCTTTACTTGTGTAGAGGTTAGTAGGTGTATTAGTGGCCTCGTATTCTAAGTTAAACTTCACTGTAATTTTTGAAATTAACATGGCTATTTTTAGAAGGATGGCTGACCGGGTCAGCGTTTGCAATCGACAAATGAGAGAATACTTAAAGTCAACTTCCCTTTTCCTCCTCTTGTAGGAATTTCCCCGAAAGGCAAGAGTTTGACAAAAGAAATATAGTTTGTATAAATGTGTTGAGTCTTTTCTCAAGAAATAATAACATTTGTTCATACTGTGTCATAGCATTTGTTGGTCGGTCAGAGAGTTCTCAAAGATGCCGTTTTTTAAATACAGTACTGTTGACAGAAACAGCAATATGATGAGCTGACAGTGAAAAAAGGTCGTCCCAAATTAGAGCCTGTGTTACCTAAACAAAATAGACAAAACCCTGATATAAGATACTTCTCCTATTCCGAAAACTCTCTTATATCCGGGTTACACGTCCTAGTTATGTATCAGACTTTGGGGTTGAGTGATGCGTGTTCTTTAAAGGGGATTCTACGACTGACGAACAAATTCTTGGTTTGCTTTTAAATAACACGCGGGTGAATTCCAACGACTAAATTTTGGTCGTTCAAGTGGATTGGTTTGGTTTTTGGGGTCTTTGCCTGCTTGCAGGATTAAGTTTATTGCTTGGTGCCTGGGGCGCCCCAAAAGGGAAATGCCGACAGTCAAGAATTTTTGCACCTACCGTACATGTCTCAATTCGTGCGCGGCCCCCACTATAAAATGACCTTGTGCCATATTCTGACATGGTCAGATAAACCGCAGTCATATAAAAAGTCTGATTCATTTGGTTGTATTATCTTTTAATTAGAAGTGGCAGAATCCAAGTTGTGACAATTATTTTAATTTATTCTTTCATAATTAGTTATTGTCTGTTATTTTCGTTTCTAAAACAGCATTTTTTTTGGGTTCATCAAAATATTCTGCATTTTGACTTTAAAACTTTTTCCTTAAAATCTGTACTTCATTTGATATGTAATAAAATAGAAGCCGGACTGATAAATATTTTTAACCGTACGACGAGAAATCTCTCGAAAGTTTTTCCCCCGAGTAAAAAAATGAATAATAAAATAAAATAGTAACAATATTTATTTATTTATTAGCTCATTTGAGAGTTCTTCACATCAGCTGACACTGATGGTTTTCCACTGGAGTCTGAGTGACAGCAAGTCTCCTCAAGTCTCCAGGACTCTTCTTAGTATTCTGGCCGATTTCAATAATGCTTTAGTTTGGATAGTGTCAACTTGTCCTCTTATTTCCAATCCTTTGGTGACTGTACCAAGTGCACCAATTACAACTGGTATCACCGTCACTTTCATGTTCCATAGATTTTTTTTTCAGTTCTCTAGCAAGGTCTAGGTGCGTCTCTCTCTTTTCGCTTTCTTTCAGTTTTACCCAATAGTCAACCGGAACGGTAGGGTTTTTTTTTTTACTATCTCTAGGTCTGGTTGTCTGGCTGAGATTAGATGACCCGTCTGTACCTCAAAATCCCAAAGAATTTTGTGCGTCTCATTTACTAGGGCGGATTCCGAGTTGTGTATATACCATTTGTTCAAATTTAAACTTCTTGCACAATTCCCAGTGGATCACTTTCCCCACCCAGTCGTGTCTAGTCTAATACTCTCTTTGCGCTAATTTACTTCATTCGCTACATTATGTGATTGATCGTTTCGTCTCTGTCACCTCATAATCTACATCTGTTATTTTGTATCTTGTCTATTCTTGCTTTATCATAGTCTTTTGTGCTGTTATTAGAAGAGATTCGGTTTCTCTCTTAAAGTTTTCCTTTCTTAGCCATGTCCACGTTTTCTCGTGTGAGATGTTGCTTGTTTGTCGCTCGAAATATCTATACAGTTATTTTTCTTCCCATTTTGGTTTCCTGATTATTTTTGTTCTGCTGATGCTCGTGTTGTCTGTATTGTTTCTGCTCGCTGTAATCAGTCTTCTTCTTCCTGCTTCCAAAACTTAAATTCTTTAGGAAAAGGCTTCTCAAACAAAGAGTTCCCACCTTCCGGAGGAGTGGGAAATAAGGAACACTTTTTAAGGAAAAAACATTTTTTTTAACTCAGCACAAAAATACATCCTGTGTAGTGCTTAATATGTTGTAAAACGTTCCCGTGGTCTTATTTACTAAAGTTTCAAATACATTTCTCTTTATTACGTTTTTGTAATTTATTTTAAAAAGTATTATTATTATTAAACATCATAAAACTTATAGATTATAAACCTGTTGTGCAATTTTTGATAAATGATGTTGTTATAAAGATATAATCATTGTTAACTCGGTCATTGTTTATTATCAGTTAATGTTAAATTATAATTAAAGACTAATTATAAAAAAAAGTCTGCAAAGAAGTGTATAATGAATGTATAATGAATGTATAATGCCAACAGAATGTGAAACAGGAAAAATAAAAAAACAAATGTTTAATAACAAAACAAACTTAGAATTACACAAAAATCAATACAAACAGTGAAATTATGAATATCTCTTAGAATAAAGATAGAAAGAGGTGAAGATACGAGATTTGGCCAATGTAAAATAAAAGTACGGAACAGTGTGAATTCTACCAGTCCTAATAACATGAAATAAAAAACTGACGTGAACTTACCCAACCCATCCGTACGAGCAGGATATGACACAAGGTCAATTTTAAGTGGAGTTTAACAGGTTTCAATTCAGAGTTTTCCTTCTCCAAACCAGTTGCTATACCAAGGTTAAAAGATCCCAGTCTACTGCCTACTATTTACCCATAGCAAGAAAGAAGATAGTTGAATTTATACCTTTCCCAAGGGTATGAGTTGAAATACAAACAGTCTATTCAGTCGATATTCAAACTCGAGTTCATTTCCTATGAACATAACCATTACACCTTGAGAACCTCTGTTATATCTTACCTCTCCATTAAACTCCATTACTAACATCAAGAGCCCGGCCAATGTCTCGTGACTCAAAGAGCTATTCGCAAGAAGAATCCATTCACGTGCCCTTTAAAAGTTACGGCGTCCCCCCCCCGCCCCCACAAGAACACTCCACTCACCCACCCCTTACCACACATGAATCAGGTCATGCTGGTGCGCTACAACCTGGAGAATCGTACGCGACCTTTTCTCAGAGTGAACAAACCGTCTTGCTGTTTCTTTCAATAGAACCGTATTTTAAAATAAATCACATTCTCATAGAACTTTCTTAACGGACATTCAACAAATGTTTACAACACAGCATTAACAAACATTGTTATTTCTCGTGAAAGAACTCTCAACACGTTCATACCAAATATATTTCTTTTGTTTCAATGTATATCTCCCCAGCCTTTGTTTTTATCAGCTCTTGTCTTTTGGGGGGAAATGATTAATAGAAGGAGAAAAAAAAGAGACTAACCCAAGTCCCCATCTCGTCCTTGTACACACTGACCGTGTCAGCACTCTTTCTAAAAATAGTGATGTTAATTTGAAAGTTAGTAAGACAAGGCCACTCACACACTTACTATAGTTAACATAGAAATAATTAAGAGACAAAAATGAAAGTGGACAGGATACATAGCAATGTTTGTTGAATGGTGTCCAATGTATGTCAGACACAATAGGAGACCAGACAAGTAGATGAAATAAAAGAGGTTTGTTGGTAAGACATGAAAGAGATAAGAACAGACACATTAAAAGAAGTTAGAAAAGGCCTCGAGTGATATAAGGTTTTACTAGGTGCAAATTGGACTTGGAATTCAATTACTCCCAGCTAAAAATTTAAATTCAAGTTTTAAGATACTACTACTACTACTACTAAACAAAATCTAGTTGTTCAAAAACACTGTGTGAGAGAAAAACAAATTCCCCTTGGAATGATGAGCTCCCTCACCAAGATAGGTGGTGGCTCACATCTTTAGAGAATACTATTGTTACTGGTCTATAACAAAAAAAATTATATATATAATAAAATAAAATAAAAAAAGATTGCTATTTTCGATAGTGCGAGTTATCAATGCAAGGTTTTGTTTGGCTCGATAAAGTGAAAAAAAATAACTGTTTGACGGTATTAAATTTATTTAACGTACATAGAGAATAAAGACAAGGAAGAAAATGTCTTTCTTAGAAAATGGTCTATGGTGTATGTGAAGAATTTTAATTTACTGAAGTGAAATTTTAAGTCATAACTATTGGGCTACTACACACACACGCGCGCGCGCATATATGTAGTGTGTAAACTATGCCATTTAACGTTTGAAGATTGATACGACAAATATACGAAGACAGAGTATAAGAGGAAAACAATTCGGACACTTGGAGCAAAGGAAATGTATTATGTTTTCCTATTTCCTCGTGCATAATAATACAAGAAACAATTCACTAGAAATTAACAACATATTTTATTCCCTGAGAAAACTTATTAGAACAAATACAAGAATGATATGATATACAGGAAAGAGCTTGAAAAGAGTTGTATGAAATAATGTTTGGTATAAGTAGAGAGTCCTTAGTTACAGACGTATGAGATCGAATAGAAGTTGTTGTGTGAAGATTAACATCAAGTATCGTGCTCCATACGACACGGCGTTTGTTAGGGGCCAAAGCTCACATTCTGTAGAATACGCCGACTGCACCTCTGCAGAGGGGTAAGACCCCTCCTCATAGGGCCACTTGTTAGCCATGGGCGGCGACCCGTAAGGCACTAGGACGGAATATCGGTGGTTGAAGAGTCATTGATCCGGCGACAGCGGAGTCAATGACTTGCAACCCACCACTTTGACCCTTACTTGGTCTGACGGGCGGTTGGATAGGCTCGATCCAATCAACCGGCTGGTCAATGTCAAGCCCTAGCACCTATGTTTTATCCTGACAGTACTTTTAAATCTGCACTTGCAGATCCCCAGCCCTTATCTTTTAGGAGCTGAAAGGCGGTGGCTGAGAGTCAACTGCGTTGAGAGAATAGGAATTTAACCACTGCTGAGAATCTTAAATTGGCAAGGGCTCGAAAACCTACGCCCAGCTAGAGTATACTGGTCATGTATCCTCGTCTCAACCAAGACGTATGGGTTTCCTCCTTGGTACATTCCCAACACAAGTTGGACTCTGTAGTGGGTGGTGGAGCACAGGGACAGCAAAAAATATACAGTATCTATAGCGTCTTCAAATAAAAACTAAACGGAACATGTCAGAATCAGACTCGGAGAATGGGGCAGCAGACTTCCCCAGATTCGTTGTTATTGAATCTTTGGAGGAGGTCTAACTCGCCAAATTCTCGCCTTTCCTCAAAGAAAAAGTTATTTCAACAAAGGCTACTCAAAAAAAAAAAAACGTTAAGCAAACCAGGAATGGCAACGTGTTAGTCGGGGTGGACAGCTGGAGGAAGGCAGAAACATTAAAAATGAAAACCTTTCTTACGACGAAATGCAGAGCCTACCCGCATGAAAAACTCAACACTTCCGAAGGAATTATCAGAGGTAGGGAGTTGGCATTGACTACAGAAGAGGGGATAGCATTAGCCCAGAGAAAACGGAGTTACAAGCATAAGAAAAATCTCCATTAGAAAAGGCGAAGAACGAATCCAGACCAACACTTACATCCTGACATTTAATCAGCCCCATACTCCCAAGGGGGTGAAGATCAGCTATTGTCTCGAGAGAGTTTAGCAGTACGTCCCAGCGCCCCTGAGGTGCTTCAAATGCCAGAAGTATGGACAACACAGGGAAGCCTGTAGAGAACGACACACATGTGCCAAAGACCCGGACCACATGAAGGAAAATTGCTTAAAGGAAATTAGATGTGCAAACTACTGACAAGATCATCCAGCTTACGCAACATCTTGCGAAGTTTACAAAAGAGAAAAGGAAATACTTGAGGTGAAACACAAGAGAAATGTGTCCTTCCTGGAAGCAAGAAAAATAGCAGGGACCAACATGGGAGAAAACAGCTCCGCCTCTGTTGCACAGAGGGCGGATACAAACAATCAAGACAACAAGTATCGAACGCTAGTGGAGAAACGGGTCCAGTTGGAAGTGAATAATTGGCCAAAGTTTCAAAAACACATATAAAAACTACACTCGGCCGAATTTTACCAAGCACCAGCTCAGCAACGGGTTGGTAATGGGGAGAGATCCAATGTGGTAGTTCAAACAAAATCACACGTAGGATCTACCACTCCAACACGAACTAATCCTCGTAAAAGTGCAAAATCGCCAACTAAACAGCTGTTACATAAGTCAACAATCCGTCCGCCGAAAAGCATCAAAGACAGAATAAAAAACTTGTCTCCCAAAAAACCTGAACAACTTAAACAAAAATCACAAGCTCCCATTGGCCCAGCTGGGAAAATACAGATGAACACCAAAGTGAACAATGAAAGACTAAGAAGCGCATTCGAAATGCCCTCAACCAAATTCCATACAACCCCAGCAACATCAAGAACAAATGTCGCCTATAAGAATCAATAAATAGTGCAATGCACAGGGATCGACAAAACCCCTACAAAGAACCAATAGTATAGAAAGTATGTATAGAGATACAGAAAGCGTAGTTGCCAGCCTTAATCTTGAAGAAGTATTAACCACAATACTTTAAACAATTTTACTATGGGCAAATTTATAAGCTCACTCACCTTTTTAAATGTTAATGTTTTTGATATTATTCATATCTATTTAAATGTATGCAAACAAATGACTGATGTTAAATTGTTACTCTAACATAGCAATTCGCGAAACTATTTAACTGTGCAAACAAATGATTAAAAGTAATTAGAATGATTCGTATTAAATAGAAATACTTGAAATCATTTAACTGTGAAGAAAAATGAGCTCAGATTTGTTAAAAAATGTTATTAGAAAAATGTTCACAAACCATGTGTACTTAATATATAAATCTAAACAGGATTTGTCATTGAACAATTTGCAATGTTTGATATGACATTGTTATAATAAAATACATTAAATCTCTTCTAGTTCACCCACTTGACTCTTCACATACCTAACTACAAAAACACACAAAACACAGACCGACAGACATCGACACTGCTGAAGAAAATAACATCTGCCGGATGTTGACCCAACAACGGCCCGTGTCAAACTGAGAAAATCATGGCTTCTGCGCATAGGTTCTGCACATAGTCTATTCAAAATCCCCAGAAAATTCTCAGTTATAAAAAAGCTCTATTTTTCAACCAATCATTTTTTTTTTTTCACAAAGAGTATTTTCTTGAGCCGGTGTTTAAAGTCGGGAACATATAAATAGGGCAAGAAGGGATCACGCGGGCAGTTTAATTACCGGCCGTCACTGAGAGCGTTACCCGACAACACCGTCAGACCAGATCAAATAACCGCTTGTCGCCGACCAGATAACCGCCCATCAGCCGGCTAGATGTTTATTTTATTTATTCAATAAACGAAATAAACTAAATCTTCTTGCCAATCTTATTTTTCTTGCAACCTCACGCTTGCATATAACATAGAACCAAACAAACTTACGAAGAACTGTTTTTGACATTTGAACAGCGTACTTATGATAAACTAAATTACTTGAAATAGAACATTTTTTTTTACATTTTACGGAGTGTAAACAAAAACCGTACTTATGCTAAACTGCACTGTTCGAAATACAACTATTCATATGTATAAAAATGGATTTGGCATTAAATAACCTAAAATAGTTGATATGCCATAAAACCAAGCCAGACTAAACCAAACACACCCTGTCGGTGAACAAAAATGCTCACACTCCTGCGTGCTTCTGGTTGTCTGTCGATGCAGGACCGAATTTGACTTTGGCGGGCTCTTCTTTTATATACTATATCGGTCACGCTACCATTAGAAGTACTATTTGGCAGACACGAGATGTAATCCTTTTATATATATATATATATATATATATATATAAGGATTAGTAATGTACTTTGCTTATAAATATAGTTCTCAATATCAGTGATAGATCATATGTAGATCTAAGTTAGGAGAGCGAAGATAGCGCTTGGTGATTGTCATTGTAGCGATTACATCCCTTGCTTTCCAAAATAGTACTTCTAATGGCTACTAAGTGGCCTGACCAAAGTATCATTATAAAACGGATAACAAAGCTTAAACTCTTTCTGTTTCAGCCTCGACAACGAAAATCATCTCGAGTGGTTGTGTCTCCCGACAGAGATAACTTTTGTCCAAACAATCCTTGTGTCGTACCATGCATAATACCATGCTTTAAACCTAAACCTTTATACAACTTCATTCAAAAAAGGACTCTTCAATTACTAGATAGAATACATTACCGAGAGAATGTCCTAAATATTTTTAATGTAATTCTTGTATCCATTCAATTAAATTTGCTCAGGTAATAAATGTGTTATTGTTAATTCGCCGTGAATTGTTTTATATTCTTTGATACGAGGAAATTTGAAATCATAATGCATTTTCTCAGGTATAAGTTTCCGAATTATGCTTCTCATTCTCTGATAATTGTGGCGGTGGGTTTTGGCACTCAGATACGACAAATATATAAAGACAAACATTCAAGTTATCCATACCAAAGCTATAGGACTTTACACTCCTATAATTTAATTTAGGCGGTATGCCACTTGTTCCCACAACAAAGATGGCGGACGCTCACATATTCAGTCTTGGGAAACCATTGGCCAGGAGAACCACGTGACCTGCGTAAAACTACGCCCATGCGTAAATTTCGTCCTGCGTTTGGAGCCATTTCCAAGACACGTATTTTCTATAAATACGTCGACTTCAAGCACTCTTTCTCTTTTTCACAAGTTTCATTGCAGCGCTGACACGCTCTCGCTTCAGTGTAACACTCTTCTTATTCAGAAACAGAAGTGAAAAGCAAAAAAATAGATAAGAGCCTCGCAGACATTCATTTCTTCAATATACATCGACTATGAAACTTTTTTCCGGTCTCGGAGAAACCGACTGTTTCGAACCACAAAAAGAAAGACATTTAAATATGTAATCCAACTTAATAGGACGTTTCCGTCATTAACCTTTTTGTAGTTTATTTGTGTTAGTCACACACACACACACACGACTATTTTTAATGTATCAATGTCTGTTTTATTATAGTATATAAATTTGTTTTGTTCGTCGCTTTATTTTGAATGTTCCTTTTGTCCACGCCGTTTCATATCCTTTACTCATTTGTTTCATATGCTTCATTCATTTACTACCTTTATCCATGTGCCTATATTATGCCTATTCTACCTTTTTCTAAACATAAACTAAACACTACATAAAAATTCAACATAAAATTTTGGAGGACTAAGCATAACTACCAAATAACATGTCCCCCTACAAAGCCCATTCGATCACATCGGTTTCTTGTCACTGATAACAATAACAACTGATACTCATCAAACACACTATGTGTCTACGCTAACTTAACATATTAAAAATAGATAAGAATAATAACCATTTTTCTTATCTCTTCTGTAGTTTTTTTTTTGTTTAATGGCATATCAACCTTTATGGGTTATTTAACGCCAAAGTCATCCCGGTGGAAAAACAACAGAGACACTATTCAACCCATAGGTGAGGAGAATAAATAAGTTCATATTTTTTCCAAGTTGTTAGCAACCATAGTCGAGGGTGACCCAAAGGCTCCCTTTTCAATAACTACAACACCGAAGTGTAGGGGAGGGCGCTACTCCTTTCCCTTGAGTGCTCTACTTTACCCTTGATTCGTAACTTATAATGCTAACTGTTAAATAGGGGGGGGCTCAAGTACCATTTTTTGAGTCTTTGGTATAACTCGACCTGAGATTGAACTCCAGTCTCCTGGACCATAGGGGAATACTCTAACGTGAACGTAATAGAACAATTGGAGTTCGAACTTGTTTACTTCGAAGATGCAATCAAGCACTTTAGCCATTACGCCATGGGGGTTCCTTCTCACTTTCCTTTATCTCTCTCTCTCATATATATATATATATATATATATATATATATCACATGTAACATAGAATCGAGGTCATTACATTTTGAAGAAACTAGATCGTCTCTTTTACCAATGTTTTGAATTACCACACACACACATATTCTGCTAATTTGAATTGTATATTAGCCTGGTAGCAGAGGTGACTTTATTCCTTCGAGATATAGCGGCCTTCATCACATTTGCTTGCTAAATTTTGGCAAAGAACCAAAATTCGGAGATGTGATCATCACATTTTACGCTGCTGCTGTCATAAAAGAGTTTGGCATCTTTCATGCCAAGACTTTATGCATTACTGGTTTCCAATAGCAACCAGGCCCGTTTCGCTCCATGTCATCAACTCTGTTGACAAGGGCAGATAATCGTATATATTTTGAGTATACCACCGGCTCATTGCTCTAATGGGTAGAGTGTTCGCCAATGATCCGGGAGACCGGGGTTCAATCCCAGGTCGCGTCATAGCAAAGACTTTAAAAATGGTACTTGATACCTCCTTGCTGAACACTCAGCAATATAAGGTACGTATCAAGGGTAAAGTGGAGCAGTCCAGGGAAAGGAGTAGTGCCCTCCCTTACACCTCTGTGTAGTAGCTATTGAAAAGGGAGCCTTCTGGTCGCCCACGACTACGGTCGCCAACTTTACTTACTTTTTACCAGTCTTTATTTAGTGAACTCCTATCAGTTTGGTTTAATGGCATATCAACCTTTGATAGTTATTTAATGCTATATTATCATCATCATCATCATGTCGTGCCACAGGCATGGATATCCCTGACCCTCTATCGCCACTTCTCCCTATCGTTCATCACCTCTGGCAGGTCTTCAAGGCTACATTCCGTATCCTCACATAGTTGCTGTATGTATGTTCGAGCTGGTCGTCCTGCTTTTGCCCGGCCATATGTAGGGGTCCATCGGAGTACATCACTTATGAGCTCGTCCCTGCTTCTCCAGCAATGTTCTGCATGTCTGGTTCGTCTAACTTGTATAGTTTTCGTGATGGGAGGCAGGTGGCCGTATAATTGGTGTTTGTGGGGTGTTGCTGCCAGGACTTGTTCAATATTGCTCACAACATTCTTGTGTAATGGCCGTCTAGCTTCTTCTCCAGCAGTTTAGTTAGCGTCCAAGTAGTGCATCCATACAGCAGTATCGATACGACCGCTGCCTGGAAGAAACTGCGTTTCGTTTTATCGGTTTGTAAGGAATAGTTTGTTGGTAACTATTTTTAAACGAGTTAGAGCTTTTTTTTTTGCACCCAGTTAAATAATTTAAAATATTGCTAATTCTAATAATTCAATTCAATATAAGCTATTTGTTTACCCACGGTTTAATGGTTTCAAGTATTGCTATCTAATACTAATAATTCTATTTATCAAAGGATTTCAAGTAACGATATTCAATATCAATCATTTGATTGCACACAGGTAAACGGTTACATGTATTGCTATCTCAGTGCAATTAACCCTCAGCCTCAGCTTTCTAGCACCTTTAAGATAAAAAGGGTTGAGTACTTGTTTTCTAAAAGGGCAATTTGAAGAATAAGGTTGGGACAATGATATACGTGATAGTGATTGATGCTATTTACCAACCCCTCCGCTCGGGCAGGATATGACACAAGGTCAGTTTTTAAGCGGAGTTTAACAGGTTTGAATTCAGAGTTTTCCTTCTCCTAGACTAGTTGCCTAACCAAGGCTGAAGAACCTAGTCTGTCCTACTATTTACCCATAGCTGGAGGGAGAATAATTGGATTCATACCTTTCCCAAGGGTATTAGTGCTATGTGAAATGCAATCAGTCTCGTCCAGGATTTGAACTCGTGTCGCCGTGTCCATTTCTTACGACGATAACGACTACACCACGGGCACCTCCCAAATACGTGATAGTGATTGATATGGCCAAGTGTTTGATCGAATCGGGTCTCTCCAACCGCTCGTCTTGCCCAGTAAGAGCTAAAATAGTGTTGCAAGTCACTCGACCAGTTCTTTTGCCAGATCAAGGACAGTTCAGTTACCAGGACCGCCTCCCACGGCAAACAGGTGGTCTCGTTGATGGGAAGGGGTGCCTTATCCCTCTGCAGAGGTGCAGTCAGTGTATTCTACAACCCCATCCGACTGGTCAGAGTTTGTTTGCTCAAATTCAAAAGCATTCGACATTTCCTGTAATGAGAGTTAATTTCTTATATCAATTAATTTCCCAATAAAAATAATCAGTTAAAAGTAAAGTAATAATTTTAATTAATTAGTTTGAATATATTTCAAAGTAATATATATTTGAATATATTTCAAAGTAAAGTAATAATTTTAATTAATCAGTTTGAATATATTTCAACACTGAATAAATGAACCGAGACTTTCTTGTTTGGTTTATTCTTGTCTGAAATATTTGTACTCATTTCAATGACTTAAAATTGAATTTGTCAGGTAGATATACTTTAAAGGGGTGCTTAAAAGAACTTTTTGTTTTCAATTATTCCTAAGGCAGAACATATATTATGTTGATAGTTTGTAAGGGATGAACTCCATTTAAAAAACATTTTCTTTTGACAAATATTTTTTCGAGTAAAAGGTAAAACTTCTTAAATTTTTTTATTTGTGAGGGACTAAGTACCTTCCGTAGTTTACGGGAGTTACTTTCAGGTTTCGTTTCCACAAATACAACACAGATTTTACAAGCACGTAATCAAATGGAATGTGACAACAGCAAGTATTAAGAAACAAGCAATTTGATAATCATAATAAACATAATAAAAATAATCATAATATAATGTTCATTTTATGTGCTTGTGTGTGTGTGTGTGTGTAGAAAATACAGGTATGGCCAGTTCAATCAAAAATGATTTGTTCGCCCGTGTGTGCGTGTGTACATATTGGGAAACTCTATTGAATCAATGTGTCCATAGTTGGCCGAAGTAAAGAGGATAAAAATTTGACTTTACTTACATACATGTGTATGCGTGTGTGTATATATGTGAGGGGCCGTAAGTATGGACCTTTTGTTTTCTTAAGTCCACACGTGCGTTTTTTATTACCTATGGCGACAACGTGTCACGTCCCGGTAGTCGGCAAAAGAACGTCGCATACTTCTTCGCTCTGTGTCTTGTGTGCGATGCCTTTTGCTGTCTGTCGTCCTTGCCTCTGGTAGTAGAATGCCTTAGTTAAATAAATTCTTCGTTATTTATACTTTTGGGGGGAACTAAAGTGGATCAAAAATAGGATTATGTTAAGTTTTATTGCGGGTCCTAAAATTCAAGCGCGCGGACATTTCTGAACCAATCAGATTCGTATAATTACTTATTCATTTTGGAGCCTAAACATTTTTCTGTTAATCAGTTTCTGAGCCGGGTTTTCTAGAATGTTCTTATTTTGTGTTTTTAGCTGATTGGTTGAAAATATAAAACTGTAACTTCAATGTTAATGCGATTTTGATCCGAAATTTCTAGAATGTTCCTAACTATGTTTTTGGGGTTGATTATTTTAAGGCTAAAAAAATGTGTATTCTATATATTTGATTTTATCTAGAGAGGCACCATTTAATCTCCACTATATTCTAATCGAACCGATTTTTTTTAATGAGTCGCTTACATTTATAGTTTATTTCATTTTTAATTATATAGGTGATTGGTGTTTTAAACTTAACAAAACTACTGAATCTTTATGCACATGGAAAATGTGGATTGATAAGAAAAAGTACTATGGTTGAAAATGGATCCAGAAAGTTTAAATCTTAAACATATTGAAACATGTCCTACAAAAAGTAGTAGTAGGACACTAAACAAGTGAAGCTTAGTTCTGAAAATCTGTGGAGTGTGGAGTACTCATTCATTGCCATTACTCCCAGGTTCACTCTGACCAGAGGAGTTGTACTCGTTAGAGTGCCATCTATGGATCAAATAGATCTGCGAGTTCGAAATGATTTTGAACTATATTAATAAATTGGCTCTTAAAACATTGACATTACAATGAAGTACGATGTGTTTACCTGTTTAAAATGATTAAAGTGAGATTTTTATACCATATTTAATTAGAGGACTATAACTGTCAAACGCCCAGACAACGGGGCTTAGAATACGTTGACTGTACACCTGCAGAAGGGTAAGACCCCATAAAAAATAGGTATGACACTAAACTGCATCTGATTGTGATGGTGCTCATCAGTAGAGTGTAGAGTACCAATTCATTGCCATTACTCCCAGGTCCACTGAGTCGTAGTAGTTTTTAGGGTCCCATCTAGGAGTCAAATAGATCAGTACAAAAATTATTCGTATTTGATTGGACTGTGTGCAAAAAAAATTCCCCCCCAAACCCCTCTTAAAATACAAAAATGTTTAATATGAACACACAATGAACATGATTGCCTAATCTTTAAGCTTGAAATACCCCAACAAGGATTAAAATGCCATAAAACCAACCAACTAACCAGACCTACATTCTCTAAAACACAAACATGGAAAGTTATTTTTAAAAATTCGTTATCTATAGATTTTAAAAACGTCTTAATAAAGATTTGCTGTTTAAGTATGTGTATGCGCGCGCGCGCACACACACTTACGTTCACCTCAGGTAATCCTATAAGTAATATTGAAAGGTTCTGTTGGAAAAAATATTAAAAATTCATTAACATCGGTTGTATCGTTGTTACTAACTTCCTTTCGATAATTCACAGGATTTATAATACCATTTTTTTGAAGTCTTTTGGTTTTGGAGAGAAAGAATATAAAGAGAGTTGTTTTCCACATCAGCATTTTTTAAGAAGTAGTTCATCAAGATGATTCTGTAAACTCTGAAATAGATGTTAATCTGATGGAATAAAATCCGAGAATATAAGGAGGGTGTAGAATTTTGTTTTGCCGTCGAGATCTTTAATCTTTTTAGATCTGATCTTTGCTGTATGAAGCCGTGTATTATGGAACAACACATTTATCTTTGCTATTTATCAAATTCAGTTTCTTTTCCTTCAAAGCAATATTTAAACGCTGACAATTCCTGTTTGCTATAATCATGATATTAACTAATATCAACTCAAAGTGAACCCCACCAATGCAATTTCGTTTGCTGGCATGGGGGTGGTTCATTTCAGGTTGATATTTAGTCTATTCATCGTCACTAAACCAAATGTCTGTGTTGGTTTATATTCTTGTAAAATATTCATTTATTTATCCGAAATAATTTACCAAAAAAATGGTGATTGTCTAGGTTAAAAGCGTGGCAAGGAGAATCCAAATCTTTTAAGACCTTATTTTTCCGATGCAGGTATCATTGGGAAATGAGAACAGTTCTGGTAAACGAGCCAGGTTTTGGTCCGTTTACCAAAACTTTTCTTTGGATTTGCTTCCTGAATTATTTATTATAAATGTTGATTCTCTTAGTTTATTTATGTCAAAATGTTAAATTTAGTGTTGAATAAATTCATTTTGCATTAATGTCCAAGCTATTATAGTGACATTTTTGTGAATCACTTAAGTTTAGGAGAAATTGCTGTGGTGTAGTGGCTAACGTGCTGAACAACGATATCGTAGTAAGAGAGTACGAACTCCAGCCGCGCCGTTACGTTCACTTTTGGATACTTTAATACTTTTAGAAAAAAAAGTATAAACTTCAGTGCCCCTCCCCCTAGCTAAGGGTTTAATATTACCACTACTGTTCTTTTACCAGGATGGATTTGGCATTTAATAACACAAGATGGTTGATATGTCATTAAAACAAAAACAAAAAAAACCTTCAGTTTAAAATGGAGTATTTTATTACCTTCATCAATGAAGATGTACAAGTTATAATTCACGTTTGTTTTTTGTCGACATCAACAAATTCAATGAAATTTTCTAGAAGGGTGGACGATAAGCCAACAAAGAATTGATTAGATTTTGAAGTGGATCAATAGAATTAAAGTGTTTATGAAGTTTTGAGTTTTTCAAAAACTATTGAAATAAAGAAAACAAATATTTTAAGATTTAATGATCTCATGCAAAATATTCTGTAATTTTTTTTAGAGTCAATTTTTTTTTCGTGGGGATTGAAAATAAATATTAAGGATTATAGACAAGTATTTGCTTGAATATCCAAGTGAAGTGTTTATGAAATTTTGTTAATCAAGACGGGTTCAAATAAAGTAAATATAAATATTTTGAGTAAAATGTTCACAAGTGTCCACTGTTCATAACACTTGTAAAATAGATAAAACATATTTCATAAGTTGTTTTTCAAATTCTTGATGATATGTACTTGCTGAATAATTATTACAGGTTATTTTCATGACAGTTTGAAACTTGTTACCTGATTGGTCAGTTTTTAGAGATAATGGAATAAGCAAAAGGTATGATTTTCTTGTTTTCTGATTGTAGTAAACCATGGATATGGATGAACTGTGAATATAAAATGGTGTACTTCTTAAATGATTCTTTTTTATTTCACACCAAAACAAAAAGACTTTTTTGATAAGTAATTAGTTTAAAACTTTTAAAATCTGCAATACTTTTAAAGTATAGATATTTTCTCCATAGATTTGAATCCTGCAAAATCTTGCTGTATCTTTCAACTGGGAAGTTGGTTATTAGGAAAAGGTTAGTAAATTATGACAGTAAAACAAAAATTGGTCAAAATATTCCATGGCCAAAGGCAGGTTATTCCACATTTGATCAAAATATCAACCCATTTAGGTTCTTACTTTTTTTTTCTATTTATCCTAAAACACCTTTCTGACCCAAAGAAAAGATAAAGTCACAATATTCATAATTTTAATCTCTCAGTATTTTTCTCCAGGCTTTTTAAACAATTCTATGCCTTCTGACTTGAACTGATAAAAAACATTGATTTAATTCCATTAAAAGTGGAAATTCACAAAACTGTTTAAACTAATTTTCTTCAAACTTTGAATGCTGTAGATGTCTTTGGGCTTATCTTCTCAATGCACAAACAAATGAACAAAATGTCGAATTTTTTTAATTCTATCTTTTTTTCCCAGATGTTGGTAGAACCCTTCATTCTTTTTTGAAGAATATTTCTTTACTGAAGAAAATTTGACTCAACATTTTTTTTATGCAAATAAATTGAACAAAACATTTGTTATTGGAGCACTTCTAATGACCCTTCAATTCAATGTTGAACTTTATCAAAAATTTTACAATCTGTGGAGAAACTTTGAAATCAGGTATGGCTGATCCTGTAAGAAAAGATAAGGAGGCACACTAATCCTTATGGATTATCATTTATGTTCTTAATTCTAGTTTTTTTTTTTAATTAAAACTTACTCAGATAATCACTTTTACTATAGCAAGGTTGACCCAACTGGGTTGCAATAAAAAAAAAAAAAAAGGAACTAGAATTAGGAAGATGAAAGATAATTGTAGGATTACTACGATTGTCTGGCAAACAATTTCTGCTAATGATCATTAGATGGCATTAGTATAGCAGTATAAAGGAACAGAATCTGATAGTCTGATCCTCTTTCTTCACTGAATGGCCTCAATGCAGGAACGTGTTCTAGTAGCCCTCTGAAGGATGTTTTCATCCTCATGTTGAATACAACACTACAAAATAATACACAACATACAATGCCCTAAGCTTACTTGCTTACACACTGGCATATTTAATTTCACACAACCAACAACAAAGAATACTTCTCAAAGATGTAAGTCTCTCACAAATTTCCATATCACCTACATGTATATGAACATTTCTACATAAAGCCCTTTATTCATTCTTTTTGTAGCTCATTTCATTTTGTATTCTTTCTATTAGGTTTGTTTAAGCAATAAAATATGTTATTGTTAATCATGACTGTTCATATATTTTTCATTCCATTATTCTATCAACTAATATTCTTTAACAAAATATATACAAACTTTTAACAGGCTATATATCTCTACAAATCAGTAACAACCCGACATTCAGATACACACCCATAAAATAAGCAAATTTCTGACATATTGTGACGGCAAATTGACTAAAATCCCAAAAACGGGACTTTATTTTTGCACGTGTGAAGACGGGGCAGGTTGGCACTTGATCCCTTATAGAATAAGTCCTCGTTCAGAGTTTTTTTCTCAGGCATATAAGAGCTGGCATATTACGCGAGGGATTACTTTAAGGCCAGACTGACCGCCGCTGCAAGGTGTTCCAAATTTCACACCATCCACACACCCACCAAGGCCACTAAACTTCCTCCCCTAGACAACAGAAGATATGGACCTATAGGTTTTAGTCGTAATAATATTATATTGTAGTAGTCGGCAACTCCGGTTTCCCGTGTGATATCTTTAAGGAATTAATAGGACAATTCTAAGCAAGATAACATAAGGCAAATAGAAGCTGAAAAGGAAATGTGACACAACAAATTCGTAGCAGAATTGCAAAGAACAACTTAGACCACGTGGTAACATAAAAATACATGAATCCTTTACTATACAAAGAGATACACTTTCAAAGTGTCAAATATGTATAATGAATTGAACAGTCCATGGACATAAATGCCTTTCTTCTTTTCTGTTCTTTCGTTTCTTCAAATTGAGAGAGAGAGAGAGGGTGGTATATAAAATTTGGGTATAAAGGAGAAATAGTCCCAAAGTTACTTATCTTATTTTTCGACGGGGTTCCACTGGAGAATCTTTCTTCTTTTACGGGCTAATAGACTTTATGCTATTTTTAACACTGGCTTGAAGAACCTGGGTCCCTCGTGTCCAAGATATGTTTTTGTCTTATTCGCCCGGAGTAATGGCTATGGGTCTGTCTGCCACGAGCCCCTTCCAATAACTGACTTTTTTCTTTTCTATTTCCGCTGACGGGAGGGAGTTCCCACTTCCGTTTTAGGGTCCCAGCCAATCGTTTGGCTTCTACCTTCCTCCCCACTGGTCAGGCGATTTTGTTAGGGCTACTAGATATCACCCAAGTCAGGTTACTGAGTACAAACATCTGTTGGTCTTCACCCCAACCTACATTCTTTCTTAACGGTTTGCCACAGTTCATTCCGATGGGAGGATAGTATTAATCTTATTTCTATCTTCTCCGTGGGATATCATATGACACATATCATGTGAAAATGCCAACATCCAAACACAAAACTTTAAATGACCCCCCAAATATACCTCTACATAATACAAGTCAAAATTATAAATAATAATATTTGACAAAGCTTCATTTAAGATAAGGCTTATCAAACATTTTATTTGATGCATTTCTTATCATATTTACCCAAACCCTTCGCTCAGGCAGGATATGACACAAGGTCAATTTTTAAGTGGAGTTTAATAGGTTTGAATTCAGAGTTTTCCTTCTCCTAGACTAGTTGCCTCACCAAGGCTAAAGAACCCAGTCTGCCCTACTATTTACCCATAGCTAGAGAGAGAATAATTGGATTCATACCTTTCCCAAGGGTATTAGTGTTATGTGAAATGCAATCAGTCTCATCCAGGATTTGAACTCGTGTTGCTGTGTCCATTTTCTGCGACGATAACCATTACACCACGGGCACCTCCATGATGCATTTCTGATAACCAAATTTAATTGCCATTCACCAGCAAATAGATCAATTGAACATTGTCAACATTTATCCTTAGTCTCACTGTATGCCATGATGGTCATCGGTTTACTTAGTGCAATGTGAGTCTGATGAGACTAGTTGGACATGGACTCAGCCAGGAACCACTCGGCCTCGAATCTATCCTTGACCTTGAAGCGGGGTTGAAGTACAGATACCTCCTCCGGGTCGAAGCATGGCCGCCGACTTCGCTATAAGGAAAGGCAGATTTTTTAAGAAGCCAGAACTTCAATTAGTCATCATCATCATCATATCGTGCTGGTAGCACGGATATCCCTGACCCTCTCTCGCCACTCCTCCCTATCGTTCATCGCCCTAGGTAGGTCTTCAGGACAACATCCCGTATCCTCACATAGCTGCTGAATGTATGTTCGTGCTGGTCGTCCTGCTTTTGCACGGCCATGTGTGGGGGTCCATAAGAGTATATCACTTATGAGTTCGTCCCTGCTTCTCCAGCAGTGTCCTGCATGTCTGGCTCGTCTAACTTGAATAGTTTTCGTGATAGGGGGTAGGTGGCCGTACAGTTGGTGTCTTGTGGGGTGTTGCCGCCAGGACTTGTTTAAGATTGCACGTAGCATTCTTGTGTAATTGCCGTCTAGCTTCTTCTCCAGCCGTTTTGTTAGCGTCCATGTAGTGCAGCCATATAGCAGTATCGATGTGACCGCTGCCTGGAAGAAACTGCGTTTCATTTTATCGGTTAGGTTTGATTTCCATATAATCGATAACCTATTGATAGCTGTCCATGCTTTCGCTAACCTCGTTTCGATGTCCTTTTCGGTTGATTCGACGCTGCTTCCTAGGTAAGTGAATTTGTCTACTAATTTAAGAGGGGTTCCTTCTAGAGTGGAGATGTCCCCCGTTTGGTTATAGCACATATATTCCGTTTTGTGTGCATTAACATAGAGGCCTATGTTTGCTGCTGCTCGTTCCAAACTATGCAGTAGTGTTTCGGCTTGGTCAGGTGTATTTGCCAGTATCGCTATGTCATCGGCGTAGTCGGCGTCGGTAATTGTTGTTGCGGGGTACCTTCTGCTTCTTTTCTTCGTCAGTTCGAAGCCATTCTCTTTGATTTTGTCAATCGATGTTCTAAGTACGTAGTCTAGACAAATGATAAAGAGGTACGGAACCAGCGTGTCCCCTTGTAGTACTCCTGCTAGAATGTCGAAGTATTCTGTGTCTCCATCTGGTGATCGTACTTTTACTTTAGTGTTTCTATAGAGAATCGTTATTGCCGCTACGGTTTCTTTAGGTATGCCGTACGCTAGTAGGATTTGTTCCATCTTTCCTCTGTGAATGGAATCGAAGGCCTTGGTAAAGTCAACAAGAATTAATGTCGCTTGTAGGTTTTTTGCCCGTACACCTTCAAGGATTCTACGGATGGTTAATATTTGTGAGGTCGTGGATCTATTTCTTCGGAAGCCATTTTGGTTTTTTCTAAGTATGTTGTCGATTTCGGGTTCTATGCGGTTTCGTAGTAGGGCATTGTAGATTTTGGCTGCTATGGATGTAAGTGTTATGCCTCGGTAGTTTTTGGCTAATCCGAGGTCCCCCTTTTTAGGGAAGGGGAGTATGCATCCTTTCATCCATCTATCTATCGGATTTTGATTGTATACTGCGTTGCAGTGTCGGAGCAGTATGTCATCGAATTGTCTGGTCTTCCATACTTCCGGGGGAATTTCGTCCAGCCCTGCAGCTTTCCTATTTTTAATTTTTCTGAGAACCGAGTCGAGTTCTTCTTGTGTGAACGGTCCTAGTTTAATGTCTAATTGTTTACTAATTATTCTGGTGATTGGTTCATGTGTTATTTTCGGTGGGTTTCCTAGTAAGTTTTCGAAGTGCTGTTTCCACAGTTTTATTCTTTCTTGTTGGTTTGCTGCTTTCAGTTTTGCTTTGGCTGTGTTCTTTCTTCTACTCACTTCGTTTATTGTTTGCCAGGCTATCCTAGATTGTCTATCTTCCACCGAGTCTCTAATCTTATCTATCTGATTTTGAATGTATTCTGTCTGTTCCTTTATATATACGCCTGCTAGAGAGAGGTTGATTATCTTAAAAATAGTTATAGTTTCAAAATCAAAAATTTTACAAAATACAGAAAAGAATTTCTCCTCAATAAGAGTTTTATTATAAATGGAATAATGAATTTAAATTGGATCCGGATCAAAACAAATCCCTGCCAATACTAAAACTGATGTAACAAGTGAGGAATGAATCTCTTCAGTCGGGGTAGAATTTCTCCTCAATAAGAGTTTTATTAATTCATTAAAAATCTGTTTATCATGGATAAGAATTAAAAGATACGAGGTGCATACGATAAGATTCCAGACTTTTTTCGTATGGGAATTTAAAATTGTTGTAGACTCTTGAAAATTCACTATGTTATTGCTATACATCTTATGAGATGACTGACCAATTTTTATGATTTCAGCTTCAAATGAACAGCTACAGCAGCAATTGGGATACACCCTACTAAAGCCTGATTGTCACAGCTGGTGAATTTCAAAAATGCAATCTGGACGTGAGGACACTTTAGAAGAACGATATGCAATAAAATTCTGTTTTAAACTTGGAAAAAATGCCACAGAAACCTATGGATTGCTTCAGACTGCTTTTGGAGCATCTTGCATGAATCGAGCATCAGTTTTTGATTGACATAAGAGATTCAAGGAAGGCAAGGAGTCTGTGAGGGATGATGAGAGATGTGGGAGGAGTAAGGAAGTCAATACACCAGAGTTGATTGACCAAACGGTTAGGATTAGGGTTATTATGTTGAGGTTTTAAGGGAGTTCAGGAAGAGATTCCTTCAAAAGAGGCCAGCACTCTTCAAATCGGGTCAGTGGCATTTCTACCAGGACAATGCACCAGTCCATAACTCCATCGTTGTCACAGACGATTTGACCAAGATGGGCATCAAGACAGTTCCTCACCCTCCCTATAGTCCAGACCTTGCTCCCTGTGACTTTTGGTTATTCCCGAAGCTCAGAGGCTGTCGTTATGAGACAATTAAGGAGATGAAAGAAGCTGTGACGAAGGTTATTGACACGCTCACACAAGAGGACTTCCATAGGGCCTTCCAAAAGTTGTTGGAACAGTACAAAAAATGCATTACAGCCGGAGGAGATTACTTCGAGGGGGACTCGAGTTTCATGTGTGTACTATCAATAAAAGTGCCCATACGAAAAATGTCTGGAAACCTATCGTATGCACCTCGTATCTCATGCCCTATTATAAAGAGCAATAGTTTAGAATTCAGTATTTTCATAAAATAATTCATTTAAAATAAAATCATAAATTTTTTATTTGGTGAAAATATGATGATCATTATTATGTCATATTGCTTGCACAGAGTTCCCTGACTCCTTTGCCATTCATCTATCATAGTCAGCAGGTCCTCTAGACTACACCCTGTGTCTATACAGAGCTGTTGTAGATAAGTTCTAGCCAGACGTCCAACACCTGCTTATCCATGTAAAGGGGTCCACTTGAGAACATCGCTTATGAGTTTGGCCTTGTTTCTCCAGCAGTGTTCCACTTGTCTTGTTCGTCTGATTTGAATGGTTTTTCAGATGGGAGGTAGGTGGCCGTAAAACTGCTGTTTTGGGGAATTTGCCTCCATGATTTGTTCAGTATAGCACGTAGTATTCTTGCTCAATTGCTGTCAAGCTTTTTGTCTATACACTCACTCAGTCAGCGTCCATGTCGTGCATCCCTATAGTAGTATGGATACGACCGTTGCTTTGAAAAAAAAAGTGTTTTATTTTATCAGATAGGTCTGACTTCCATATGACCAATAACCTATTGATAGCTGAGCATGCCTTCGCTAGTCATGTGTTGATGTCATTTTCCGTAGATGAGACACTTCTTCCAACGTAGGTGAATTTGCCCACTAGCTTCCAGGAACCACATGTTAGTGTGGAGATGTCTCTTGTTCGATTTTAATTAAAGCACGTACTGTTTTATCCACATTAACATCCGCATAGTCCCTATCCATAATAGCTAGAGTGATGTGTCGTCTGCTTCTCGTTTTTTTAGCATAAAGCCATTTTCTTTCATTAAATCTATCAACGTCAGAAACACATGGTCTAAGCAGATTATGAACAAGTATGGGGCTAACGTATTGCCTTGCAGAACACCTGCGACAACGTCAAAGAAGTCTGTGTCTCCATCAGGTGAACAAACTTTTGTGTTTTTATAGAACACCATAGGCTAGAAGTATTTGCTCCATCTTCTCTCTGTGTATGGAGTTAAATGCCTTGGAGAAAACTATAAAGAAGAGTGTCACCTCAAGATTTTTTGCACGGACTCCTTCTTAAATTCGACGGATTGTCAGACTTTGTGATGTGAATCGATTTCGCCGAAAACCATTTTGATTCCTTCTAAGAACTTTCTCAATTGCAGGTTCAATGCGGTTGAGTAGCAGAACATAGTAAATCTTAGCTGTTATGGAAGTAAGCTCGGTAGTTCTCGGCAATTCCAAAGTCATCTTTTTTACGGGAGAGGGGGAATGCAACCTTTTGTCTATCAGTCTGTGTTTTAGTTATATACTGTAGCAGTATGTCGTCAAATTTCTTTGTTTTCCATACTTTTGGCGGCATTTCATCAAGACCAGTAGCTTTCTTGTTTTTAATTTTTGATAGTACTACACATTTTGTAAACTGTCCTAGTTTGATGTCTAGTCGAGTATTAATGATTTTCGTGATCGGTTCATCTGTAACTTCTGGGGATTTAAAGCTAGCAATAGAAATCTGAGTGTCGTGGGTTCGAGTCCCTCTGCGGGCACAGCTCAATATAATCATATGTGTTATTAATGATGCTAAAAAGATCTGAATCTTTTCACTCAGAACCAGATCATTTATTTAAATGACCCATATGTCTAAATCTGCACTTTACACTTTGACATCATTTGTTCATTTAAATGATCTATATGTTTTGAGCAGGTTGTATGTGAACGACATATCACTAGTGGCCAGGCACCTTTAGTGGTGTAATGGTTAGCAAGCTCGACTAGCAAACCTACACGAGTGAGTTCGAGTCTCATTGGGTGCCCCTTTTATATGGCCTTGTGCCACATCTAAGCAAAAAAAAGCTTAGTAAATTACCACTAGTGGCCATCACACCCAGTCAGGCATTCTGCTTGGTGTATGATATCTGGTAATCAGTCTACTAGACCCAATGATTTTTGTTCTCTGGTTATAAAGAATAGTAAATCCACCCACAATAGACTCCTTTGCTTTTATTCACTTTGCCAAAATTTTATCCACCTCGTAGGCGTCCATATGAACCACTTTACAACAAAAAGAAAAAAAAAAAGAGTGTATGCGTGCGTGCGTGCGTGTGTGTTACAAAGGGGTTTTAGAGCATTAAAATATTAATATGTAGAAAATAAAAACCAGCAAATAGAACTTATGAAATCTGATAACGATATAGTGAGATGAATTCTATTATAATCATAGACGGTATTTTCAGAATTGGACTCTATTCACATATTGGAGTGAAAGGGTTATGAGGAAAGAATAAACTTTGAAAAACAATATCCAGGAGAGATGGCTTAGAGGACAAAAAGCTAATTTGTTCCTTTGAAATTCATAAGCTCAATTCTTGGGTCAGGTAGTACAGAAATATACACCATATTGGTAGACAGGCAGAACAGCATCATAAAAAAAAAAGAATTGATGGTTACAAGTTTTGAAATTCTATTTAAAAAAAAAAAATCAAGTATATCAGCAATAGGAATGAAAAGAACTCTTTTGGGTAAAATAAAGTGTTCCATTTGAAATTCTCAGAATGCAGCAGACGTCTGTGAAATGATAAAACACAGCAGCTGCAATATTGTGATTAAAACTAGTCAGAAAGTGTATAAAAATGTATACACACTCAAGATTTGAAGAAATATAATTGCTATGTGAGCACCTGATTGCAATAGTAATGGTCTGTAAAAGTAACTTGTAAAGAATTATTTTATAATACAAGGTTTTTTTTTTTTTTTGGTGGGACTTTGTGTGGTAATGTACACACAAATTAGATAGAAATGTAATACTTACATTCACCATTTAAATAACATTATGTTTCCGTTACTTGCTGTATTGGATGCTTAGTGGTGGGGAAATGCTTTATTAGACAAGTCCCCATTCTCCAAAGACCAACATAAGCACATCCAGGAAGCAACATCACATAAAAGAGAAGCTACACGGCCACTTACCTCTCATCTCACAAACCATTCAAGTAAGATGAACATGCAAGGTACTGCTGATGAAATAAATAATGAACTCATAAGCGACATTCTCTTGAGGACTTCAACACATAGATACACCAGTGTGGATACTGGATGCCGGGTTGAGGACCTGCCAAGAGCAATGACCAATATGGATGGATGGGGTGAGAGTCAGGGAAACCTGGGCTATCAGTACAACTTGATGATATCCGTTATATATGAACCCTAAACATAACGAAAAGACAAGTTAAACTCAGTTACACAAAGAATATTCAACATATATGCACAAAATATTCACAAATGAGATTAAAAGAAAAGAATCCTCAAACATGTTCCAGATGCTTGAACTATACATGTATCGTAACATGAAGAAGCAGTATGTAGAAGGAGTACAAAAATAGGGGAAAAAAGGCTTACGTGATGAAAGTAAAATTACCACGTGGCTTTATTGTTCCTTGGCAGAATCAGAGACATTATCTTCACTGTTCAAAAACTAGAGGCAAAAAGCGATCGAGAATAGATTTTTAGGACCGTCATGTGACCCCTAATAGACTTTCAAATTATATAATCGAAAAAATTATTTTATCATTAGGGTTTTCGGACAATTGTCTTCATCATATTTACCCAACCCCTCTGCTCAGGCAGGATATAACACAAGGTCAATTTTTTTAAGCGGAGTTTAACAGGTTTGAATTCAAAGTTTTCCTTCTCCTAGACTAGTTGCCTCACCAAGGCTGAAGAACCTCGTCTGCCCTACTATTTACCCATAGCTGGAGGGAGAATAATTGGATTCATACCTTTCCCAAAGGTATTAGTGCTATGTGAAATGCAATCAGTCCAGGATTTGAACTCATGTCGCCGTGTCCAATTCCTGCGACCATAACCATTACACCACGGGCACCTCCTCATTGTCTTCATCTTTATTGTTTTTTCCACAACGTTTTGGCCGATATGTCCTCCTAACAATAAAGATGAAGACAATAGCCGAAAACACTTTATGATAAAAATTATCAAGCTTCGTCTCAGAAGTTTAGACAACTAATAGTGAGAAATTATGTATTATATCCCTACAGCAACATTTTTTTTCTTGCCGAAAAGTTAAAGTCCCAAAAATTAAACATCAGCCATAAGCTGACATCTTCATGGGGGTTGAGAGAAAAAAGACGGAAGAAATATAAAAATTGTCAGAAAATAACAAAGGGTTCAAAAGATTTACAAAATTTATTTAGAAAAAATGCATAAAAAAGAATCCTAAGTTTTTTCCTCCACACTTAGAACGTTTTCTAACAAATGAGAGAATGTTAGGCAAATCAAAATTAAAAAAAAAAAAAAAAAAAAACAAGATAGAGAGTGAAGTAAATGCAGACCCTCTTTTTTTTTTTTTGGTCCCAAAATTATTTGATAACTCGTCAGTGAATTGTTTTAGCAAAACAATTTTTGAAATGAAAATTTGGAAGTCCACTTGATCCTATTGGGTTGAGATAAAGAAATTTTAAATCAAACAAAAAGATGATAATTTGAGTTCACCCTCCAACAGAAATGCTTTAAATAATTCTGCTCAATCCTGGAGGGCCTTCCTCCTAGGTAGCATCGACCCTTTCGTCTGGAAGAGGTTAAGGACCGGGGTGCTTAAGGCGCCTCTGAATGGGAATGCCGACTGAACATGAACAATTTTTGTACCCACCCGTGGAGTGGCATGTTTCCTGCTGGGTACTCACGTTAACCAGACCTTGTATTATGTCCCAATTTAAAGAAAATTTCGTTAACAGTCAAGTTACCATTATATTTAAAAATTCTTTAATTTTAATTTAAATTTTGGTGTTTTTGTTTAATGCTAACTGTTAATCAAATTATCTTCGAGATTTGTTACTGAAATCAAATTTATTTTTGAAAAATTCTCAATTAAATTTTTCACCCGACTTTTTCAAAAAAATGTTTCGTAGTAAGTGTAAATAAATATACACTTCCACTTTATATGTTAAAATTTTGTAAAATCAAGTAACATATTTTTTGCATCAAAGATATATTTTCTTCATTTTCAAAGCGATTGTATTTTTATCTCAAAGATTTATTTAGTTATTTCCTTAAAATTGTAAAAAGCAGTACTCCTTTCACCAAGTAAATGATTCGACCTACAAGGCAGAAATATTTACCTCGTCCCCGTGAAAATTCACCTTAAAGCAGGTAGCGACTGGATAAAATCCCAGATTTGGTAATTTTTGAGGAAATTCTGCGTAGATGATACATGCTTTTTATGACGATTACAAACAGACTACAAGACATTTATTTAAAAAAAATACATAAAAATTTAACAAAATTCCATTCCAAAGTCTCTGTTTATATGCGCAATGGAATGGTTTTGTATTTCTACTAAACACTGTTGTGGTCAACTGTAGATCGTTGACTAACTTGTTTTGATCTGTTTCTGCCTTTTTTTGTCTTCGGAATGACCGATGTACAATTGTGATGCTTGTTGCTAGTGTTTTGGTTAATGTTCCTTGATGAGCTGAAGGTGTCAATAATTAACAGGTTATATGCTCAGACCAATACTTGAGAACTCAGTGATATCGACATTCGTCAACATTTTGGTAAATTATAGTATTTCATGACTACAAAATTAACGAATTTTGTTTAATCGATTTGTGATGGAGTGGAATTTTTACAACGAAAAGTTCCAATGCCATAAGCTGAAATTTGAGAATGGCTAACGACGAAAGTGACAGACCAATCTAAATTACGTTAAATGGCATTCTTTATTCGTTTTTTCTGCCAAATTTCAAATTTACATTAATAAAAATTTTGTAAATAAACAAAATATACTAACACCCTCTAGTACGTGAGAATGAGTGGCGGGAAAAAATGGCTGTTTCTCTTATGTCATTGATAAAATATTATCAAAATGATATACACTAACAACCTTCATAAACTTGTAGAGAAATCAAATTCCTTTCGTTTGATAAATGGTCTAACAGAATTTTATTATGAGTTGATAGTGATTTTATAAACATTTTTCAGGTGAAACCCACTGAAAATGCAAATGCCTTTAACGTTTTAGGGTACCATGAGCATTGCAATTTTAATTCGGGTTTCTCTGAGATTTTATTTTGAATAAAAATCTCAAGTGATGAATTATGGCTTTTTTAAATAATTCTATGATATTCACCAGCAAATTTTACATTTATCTGCCAATGGCAAAGGATCCATGTATACAACGAAGTACTGAATGTCTTACTATTTTCCAGAATAAATATTAATAATTTTCACTATCCTTTTTATACTTGTGTTTTTTGTATTTCCCTTTTTTTTTTTTATTTCTTATGATAATCGTTGCAAGTGATATTATTTAAGGTGTAGAGAAAACGTCTGTTGGTTCAGCCAGAAAAGACGCAAGTAAAAGCTATAAATTTAGTAGCTTCCCTATTGTTTTGAGTAGGGAGCATGAGATACAGAAGGTGAAGGAAAGTTACAGAAAAGCTTTAGTCTTCTCTTTTTTTTATTATTCCCCACAAGATGAATGCATCAACAAGAGAGACAGAACAATAAAGTGCAGGGTCACAAAGAGAAAGCTACCAAAAAGTAGAAAGTCTTCTGCTTGCTTTCCAGCCGTATAAAGTCGGCAGTGATGTTTTTATTGCCTCATGTGACTGAAATTAAAGACTTGCTTATTCAAAGGACTTATAGTCAGACAGATTTAGACAAAAAAAATTGTATTATTCAGTTCTGAAGAGTTTGTGGGGTTTGAAGGTTTTTTTATGAAGGTCAGTGGCTAAGGGCAAGGCTGTGTTGCCGTAAGATATCTGACTCCATATTTTGGTTATATTATTTTACCTCACGTTGACTGGCTGGCGCAATGCCTTGCCCAAAGAAGGTCCATAAGAAATATACAAAAAGAAAAGATAAGAACAGATAGGAGACGAAAATATTTCTTTCATACTTTCCTTTATTTACTTGGTGAATGGACTAACCAACGCTACGTCCCAAAACATAGCGTGGTGTCCAAAACACCCGACAGTAAAATCGGTGTTGTCGGTTCGACGTCACTACCTGAAAAGAGGTCGGTTCACAGAAAACCTGAGTATTTATCTCTCTTCACCGGCTCCAAATTCGCCACTCAAAAATCCTTCTAATTTTGGCGCGACCGCTTCCCATTGGCTACTTTACATTTTATTATTTTTCTTTTTTCTGATTTTAACCGGATGGATGAGTGGAGCCTTATGCGTGGCGACGCGTTTATACATTTTGTATCTGGCAGCCGACGAGTCAATATCCGGTTGGGAGTTTTACTGTTAATTCCTAAATCGCCACAAGTTCTCATCAAAAGTTTCTTTTTTTACTGACTTAAAAAAAATTTTTTACTCCATGAAGATTATTTCTGACCCCTTCTTAAGATCCGGATTCAGTCATGTGATCATTACCCGGAAAGTTTTTGATCACTAGAGTGAAAAGTAGCAACTGACATAGTCTATGTTTTGTGATTGAAAGGTAAGCTTTCATTCGTTTCAATGCCTTATTTTTAAAGTTATGCAGATTATTTCATTTAACACATTAAATCTTGTTAACAAAGTCCCAAAAGTACTTTTTTCGATTCGTATTTACAAATATAACACATTTTCTTTCACCCACAAAATAAGAGTCTGTTCAGTTTTCTCTTGATTTTCCCGATCTTTCGGAAGAAGAAATTTCGAAAAGAAGAAAAATATTTTTCTTGGAAGAGAGAAGTCAGAGCTTAAAGTACAAACCAAAAAGAAAGTAACAGCAAGGAATTTAATCGTTTTGCTTCTATGTATTCTGAACACTATGATTGGATGAAGAGATGTCCAATTTTAAACAAATTCTTCTGCTTCCATATCTGTTATTTTGTCAACATAAAAACACATGGATAACTAACGACTACCCTGATTGGAAGAATTTGATTACAGTTTTGACAAAACACCAAAAATAAAATTTCAAAACCATCTGAATTCCTTAATTTCTCGGAAAATCTTTGGCCGACAACGAATTGATACAGCGATCGATCTTTGGAAAGAAGCTTCGATTCAGTTGCCCAACAGATCAGTCGAGAAAAATCGTGATATATTGAAAAGGTTAATTAATTGAATCGAAATTTTAGCCTGTCAAGAATTATGATTTCAAGGAAACAATAAAACAAATGAATTAAACAATCAGGATAATTTTCCGGTTATATGTGAAGCAGTTGTGGATTAGGATGATTGTTTAAGATCACATTTAGATTTCGTGAAGAAAAATACCAACTTCATATTTTCTAAACTTTCGAGTGATATTCAGAACGAGATCATTAATTATAGAGATGCTACAATTGAAAGTGAAATTAAGACAATGATCGAAAAAAAAAAACCATTTGTTGCTGCTTCGATGAGACTACGGATCTCAATTGTCATGTGTTTTGAGATTTGTTGAGAAGGAAAAGTTTCAAAAAAGGTTTTTGAGATATGTCGATGTCAGTAAAGATAGAAAAGCTGCATTGCTAACAGAAGGAATATGAAAATTTGTGAATGAATTCAACTATAGCCAAAAATTCATCGCTCTAACATATGATGGAGTGAGTGTGATGATTGGGCATTTGAATGGAATGCAAGAAAGAATAAAGGAGATATTTTTGGTGCAAACGCCATATTTGTACATTACTATGAAGGTTCACTTAATTTGGTGCAGTCTCAATCAGCTTCAATTATTTCGGAATGTCGAGTTTTCTTCAAAACTTTAAAATGAATTCTAACTTTTTTCTTAAAGTTGACAGCTCGAATAGCACTACTAGATGAAATCGTTAGAAGGTGATTTCCAAAGTTACCTGAGATACGTTAGAATTATTCATTTCGACAGGTATCCCTTTTATCCGACAAGATTACTGGGTTTTTTAAGCCGTTTTCAACTATATTAGAAAATCCAGAGAATTGGAATGTTCCAGAATTAGCAAAAGCAAGGGAATTTGTTGCAATTCCAAAAGATTTTCATTTTAAAATTTTATTAGTGATTTTTGAAAGCATATTGAGTGACTCAGAGATTCTGTTTTCGATTCTTCAAAAACGTTCGCTTGATATTTCGAGGTCTATTCGTGCGGTTGAGAATTTGAAAAATAAATTGATATCAAGAACAAGTTCGAGGAATTTTACTGTATTCTGAATAATGTTGATGAATCAACAGCGAAGCGTCGTCAACATCAAGAACTAGTAGCTGTTTAAAGAACTTTGTTTAACAACATTTTGGATGAAGTTAGCGTTCACGTTGTGCAAAGATTTAAAACAATGGGAAAGTTTAGATTAGTTGAATTGTTAAATCCGAACTTTTTTCACGTTTTCGATGGAAGTGATTTCAACTTTGAATGCATATAGAAATATATTTATACAGAATTTAGAAGAATTAAAATGCGAACTGAAATCATTTTTTGCTGCAGATTTTTTAAAGCAAGCGTCAAGCATCCAAGAAGTCGGAGACATAATACAGGAACTTGAACTAAACCAATCTCCAGCGGAAGTAACCAAATTTTTACATCTGATGCTGACCACACCTGGCACATCTTCCTGTGAGAGATTGTTTTCTTCACTAACGCGTATAAATAATTATATGAAGTATTCCCAAAGTGAAGAATGATTACGTTATTTGGTTTTCATTTCCATGAATAAAGACCTTTTTAAGATAAAAGATAGACCGAGGTACTGATACATTTTACAACAAAGTGATCGATGAATTTGTGTAAAAGAAACGAAAACTTTACAAATAAATCTTAATAATTCATTATTAGTAGATTTTATTTTTCTCTCGCAACTAATAGCTATCATCATCGTCACCAGGATATTACAAACGGGGGAGAGATATCAAGTCCAGTGGAGAAGAATATCAAGTCTGAAGCCGGGCATTTTTGGTTGAAGTGTATTTTTTTCACACAAAAATTAGTTCCCATCACATTCATAGATGGCGAGAAGCAGACAAATAATTTTCCGGAGGCGAAGAGTTAAGATTTTTTCCTCTCCACATTAGCGATTAACTTGCATAATAGATTGGTTCCCAAGTCACCCTTTGCCAGAAATACATGCCAAATTTTATTGCTTTATATTCAACAGTTTTTACTCTAAATGTGATTTGTCAATGAAAACAACACGTTGTTCAAAGATTTTCACGAAAATAGGGGCCTTTTTTTTTGTCCACTGTTTTTCTAACTTTAAGTGCTTGTATTTCAAAAAGTTATGGATGGGTTTTGATAATTTAAAAACCTCCAATCTATATTTTATAAATATCCTAATGGTTACAGCAAAATCTTCTTTTTTTTTTCTTTTTTTTTTTCGTGAGCGTTATTACAAGAACTGACAATATGTTTATTAGATTTCAAAGAAAATTTGGATATTTTCTAAAAATCTGACGTTTATATATGCGATTTTAAACGGAAGAAATTTTTTTTTCTAAAAGAATTAAAAAACACCTTGTAAACAAAGAAAATACTTTTTTCTCTTTTCAAATTATTATAATTTGACCCGTTTGCAGTCCCCTTTTTTTATTCAACCTTCCAAACATATTTTGAAAGACTTGACCATTCCAAAATGCATTTCGACTGCGCCAAGAATCCTTATTTATTTAGACATTCGTACAATTCAATATTGATACTTGATGTGATGTTTAGTGTTTAGCTTTATAATTTACATAATTACCATTTTTCCTAGAAATATTTTGTGTAATATTGGCATATTTATAAATTGTAAGTCACTGAACCTATTTTTGATTGTAAATAAAAGTTTTTGTTTTCTGATTCAAGTTGAGTTTCTTGTCCACTCTTTTCTTTTTTCTGCGCCTAGTTTCTTATCGAAAAAAAAAAGTGATCTCAATATGGCCGATGTTGTGAGATGAAATAATTTTAAGATTTAATTATTCAGCAATAAAAATTTTCATGACTGACTTATTCTGGACATTTACATAAACTGTGCAGCAAACAAACAAAAGCAAAAAAAATAAAATTATATAGAAATATAATACTTACCCTGGGCATCTAGAGAAGATTAAGTTTAAGTCATTTATTCATTAAAATTTTTTTTACTGTTAACAATTACGGTTGATTAGCTAAAAGGAAGTCAACATTTTCTTAGTGATTTACAATCAAGTTGCACTGAAAGCGCCGGTTTCCGTTAGAATCAACGAAGTTAAGCAGCGATGAACTTGTTCAATACTTAGATGGGTGACCATTTAAGCATCTAACAGACACTGCAAGCAACTTGAGCACTCCGAGTCATTTTTATCGAATGTTAGTAAATAACATCTTAGTGATTATGGAAGGGAAACACTCCGGAAATATAGCTGAATTGTAGCTAGTTGAAAACAGATTTTGAAACTAGACTGTTCAGTCCAAAAAATTGAAGAAATCTGGATAGTTAATATATCTCAGTATTATTATTTCATTTTTTAAAAATATATATTACAAAAGAAATGACGGAAATTTTTAGATGGACTATTCTGGATAAGCACCAAATAGTGTTTTCTCGGATATTTGGTATAACTTCTGTTCTTAATGAATATAACTAGCTGTTTTGGTAACAGCCAGTCAAAATGGTTCTCATCATTACGAAAACAAAATTCAATAGTTTTTGAATTTCTCTTATGATTATGATTTCTAAAATAGAAAATGTTATATAAATTTCGACAGTTAATCAGAAAAACAATAACTTACTTTTACGGTTCTCTTTTTATCTCAGGTAAAGTCCAAAATAAAATCATCTTTCCAAAATGGCACATTTGTAAATGTACCCCTCCACCTCAGCCACATGAAATTTTCATTTCCGGAAATTGATCACAATTTCCTTTTAACAGCAAAACTTTTCTTTTTTTTATTCTGGTGTATTTTGTTGACTTCTATAATTTAAAAAAAGTTTATTAATTTTCGACTGATTTTCTGAGATGAAAAATTATCATTATTGTGCACCGCTGATATATGTATTTACCAAACCTTCCATTTTGGGCAGGATGTGACACTAGGTCAATCTTTAAGCGAAATACGACTGGTTTGAATTTAGAGTTTTTCCTTCAAGACCGTTTGCCATACCAAGGTTAAAGATCTGAGTTAACTCTACTATTTACCCATAACAGGGGGAAAAAAGATGGATTCCAACCTTTCCCAAACGTATTCACGTAATATGAAATGTAAACACTAAACAGCCTCGTCAAGGTTTTGAACTCTAGTCCTTGATTCCACTTTCTAGAACCGTCACACCATGAACGACTCTGGTGCCACTGATGGTGGACTTGGAATTGTATCTTTATCTGATTTGTTATAGACACAAAGTCTAAGCTATTATACTCCTCGGCCTTATTTAGGTATTTGTCATAGTTAGTAACCGTCTGGACATTTCAAACCGAACCCATTATTCAATCTATGGAGGTTCATTGTTCTTTAGAGGTGATAAATTAGGGTATGTCTTTTTGCACTCCTTAGGGGTCGTTTCTATGAAGAAGGTTATTAGAATATTAAAAAAAAACTCTGATTCTTTAAATGTTATTCCTTTTTCTATCATTCTGATTTCTTTTGCACATGATCAGCCATGTTTGATTTTATTTTCTCTTCCCAGATTACAGCTTTCCTATGTTCTTGTAACCTTATATAAATCTATAATTTCTCCAATTAATTTACTGTAAGATGAGCCTAAAGTTAATCAGCATGATTCTATTTTTATATGGGTTGGCTTTAGGTCTGTTGGATTTTGAAGACTTCTGAGATAATAACAACAGAAAATTTAGGGAAAGAAACGATTAAAAAAAAAGACCTACAAGAGTAAATAACTGATAAAGTTTGTATAAACAGATATCTCAGCTAAGCACAAGTCTTTCTTGTTTTTGGGTTTTTTTAAATGTGGCATCTGTCATATTGACAGATATCACAATTTAATCTTTGCTAAAGAAACAAAACTCAGTGATTATTGTATTTTCAACACTTTTTAGATGTTATTTTTTGTTTTGATTTATTTTATTTAGATGACTATTGTTTTAAATAATTTATTTGAATTAATTTTTACTTATTTTTGTCATATACATTCATTTTTCTTATAAAAATATTTGCTTATCTAACTATTATTATAAGTAGAATTTATTGAACAAATGTTTTTTTTTAAATTTAACATTTCCTTTAATGATCACATGTACAGACATATAGAACTTAACAAAAAGGAAAAATATAATTATTTTAACACTGACTGCATTTGAACCAGTTTATAGTTGGTAAGGTTTCAGCTTTTCTTAGCACTTTTCTAGCACTTCCCAATTTTAGTAATTTTCTACACAAACTAATTTTTTCTGACACTCAAAGAAAATAATGAGGCATGGAAATTTGTTTCCATATACTCAAGGTATACGTTCTGCATTGAAAATACACTGATATATTCAATAGTTGGATATAATTTTATTATAGAACTGTGAAGAAAATAACATAGCAAGGGAGTATGACGTGTTAGGAAATAACACAAACATTAATGGTAGGTTAAAGCTATTAAATCTCATCTGTAAATTCATTTTTATGATTTTTACTTTGAAAATGCATTAATGAATGATCTTAATATGGAAATGAATTAAAAATCAGGAAGGAAAAGAAGAGGTAATGGAATTAATCCAAAAATAACAGAATAAGGATATTATATGCATAATTATTAAAATATCAGTCAATAAGATGTCAGATAACTTAAGATAATGAAAGAAATGTGGAATATGCAGTAAGAAAAACTTGATAAATGCAGCATAAAAAGCAATTGAACAACTTAATCATACAAATTAATTAACAAATGCAGAATAAAGGAGATTAAAGTCTCTTAATCTTATGGCTTAATTGACCTTCAAATCATTCTCAAACAATATTTCATTAATTTGGGATTAAAAAGACTTGGATTTTTAGAAAGTTGTTATTTTAACTTCAGCATTTTTTTTATTGTCTACCATTAAAAGTAACCATAACCTTCAGGTTAAAAAACCTAACTCTAATGAAAAAAAAAAAATTATTTATATATTGGCATAATAGTCAGAGTGTTTGCTCATGGTCTGGGAGACCAAGGTTCAATCTCAGGTCCTGTCATACCAAAGACTCAATAAATGGTACTTGATACCTCCTTGCTTAACACTCAGCATTATAAGGTATGTATCAAGGGTAAAATGGAACAATCCAGGAAAAGGAGAAGCACCCTCCCCATTCCTCAGTGTAATAGCTATTGAAGAGGGAGCCTTCAAGTTGGTCTTGGGCTAACTTATATATATAATTTAGTTTTTTATGAATCTTCATTTAGTCTAACCCATGACCATTACTGTGATGCACCCAATGAGGATTGAAATGATCCAGAAGACTCTTATCATTGAATAAACTAACTTCTCTAATGAGTTCAATCCTTGCTGGTTGCTTAAAATTTATGTCCTTGTCCACAGAAAAAACTAAGTTTATATCTTGTTGTGGAGGAATTTTAGCAATCTTGTTTCAAAGACTATTAAGACTGATGAAAAATGTCCATGCCAACTTTTGCACAATGTTAGTGTAATCTTAGAAGTGCCTTTAAAATTTCCTCAGTCAATTCAGCTATGATATATTTCTTACAGGTCTAAGAAAAACTAAGTTGAAGTGTCAGTTCACTCCAACTAAGATGTCAAAACTTGGTTCACAGCTGATTATTTTACAATCTTTGTTGTCGATTAAAATTCTACATTTAATGGATAAAAGCAGTAAAAAAAAAAGATAAATTCACTAAACAGAAAAAAATTTAACCAAATATATTTTCTATACAGGGTGCTTAAAAAATGTTAACATTTCATAGAAGTTCGTATATGATTTTAATGTCTCCACTTGTTGGACCATCCCTGTCAACACATTATTGAAATCTTCCCCAGAGAATCTGAGTAATATCAGTTCTGCTCTACTAATAAAGATATTCCTATAGAAATATAAACATTTTTAATCACCTTTGGGAGATTCTAGGAATGTATTGACAAGGAAGGTTAACATGTAGAGAACATATTTGAAATTATATCATGAAGGTGCTTCCATAAAAGTGTTAACATTTTTTTAATCTCCTTGTATTATTGTATAAAGCTAATATTGTTCTGGGCAAAATTTTCATTGCATTTTGTATAGAAAGGTTTTTTAATTTAAGAATTATTGATCTAAACATTTTTTATTTGGATTGTAAGCAATAATTTTATGGAATTATTTTACCTTGCCAGCCTGAAGAACTACCTAAAAAAAACTAATTAGTTAATTTTAATTAGATAAGAATAATTATTTTCTTTTGAAGTTTGGAAATTTAAATTTTGAATGATTAGTTATGTCTTGCAGCAATATGGTTTCCTGCTGTTTGTTGTTTCTTGTTTGAGACCCCCTCTTGATGAAAGCCCTTCTTTCTTTATAAAGAACAAATAATTATATTAAAACATTCCCTAGTATATATAGTCAATATATCTGGTAGGCTGACATCATCAGTTTTGGCCAAACAAATTCTCCCCAGTTAATGAGATTCTGGAACTACCAGAATATCAGGACAAAATCAGATTTTATTTTTCTGGAATTGCTTTTGGTATTCATTAATTTTTTTTAATATTCTTTGTGTAGCTGTAATTATTTTTTGTTTGTTGTTGTTTTTTTTAATTAGTTTTATGTAAAATAATATAAGAATAACAACAACTAACAAGTATTTTTTGAATAATGTTAGACATAATGTTGTTCATATAAAATAAATATTGTTCAAACTTTCAGCAATTAATTATCTTACTTGACCAGGCATTTAAAAAATGGGGATTTTGTTAATTATTCTGTTTATTTTTAGACTCTTAAAATCTCAAAATTTATATTCTTTTTGTGGTATTAATTTATATTGTTTCCCTAATTAAAAAAAATGTTAAAAATGATTTCTTCTTTATAAAACCTTCACAGACAATCATCATGGCCAGTTGAGTTGAATGTAGGTTATCCAATATATTGACTTTACCATTTAGATAATATTTATTCTCAATGAGAGACTCACAAAATATTTACAGCTAAAAAAATTATCTTTTTATTGCAATAGGAGTTCTGTAAATAGAATGATGTGGGCAATCTTTTTTTTTTTTTTTTTTTTAAATCATAAAGATAGAATCTAAATATTTATGTGTGTTGTGCAACCTAAAAAATAAAATGAAATAAACAATCTTATATTAAACACAATGGATTATTGTTGTCTGAGACTTTGAGATCAAGTATTATTATTATTTCATGAATTATCCTTATTTTTTATGTCTTATCCTTATTATATTTTGACGTACACTCTTCGACCATTTTAAGAGTGTCTATTACATCTATATTAACAGGAAAAAGAGTTTGGCTGTCTGTTCTCTATAGACAGCGAAATGGTTTGATGTAGAGCTACCAAATTTGATATCTATACTTATTGTACCCAGAGGAAAGTCTTAATGCAAAAAAAATGTTTTGTTCTTCATGGGAAAAGAGGGTATCTACATCAATGAATAATAAACAGAAAGAAGCCATATTGTTGCAAGATGTAACTAATCCTCATCATCATCATCATCATCAAGGCATGCTATCAGCATGGATTCCTTTTGACACTCTCTTGCCATCTGTACCTATTGGCTATTGCACTTGGTAAGCACTCTAGACTTCACCCGGTGTAAATTTTTTCTGGTCAGTCAACATTGACGTATCCTTGTGTAGGAGTCCATAAAAAACTTATGCTAATGAATTCATTCTCACTTTCCCAAAAGTGCCCAGCTTGTCTTGCTTGGATGGTTTGCAAGATGGGAGATAAGTGGCCATACAGTTGCTGTTTTGTTGGGTGCTGTTTCCAAGATTTGTTCAACATTCTTCTATAGTTTCCATCTTGCTTTTTCTCCAAGCATTTTGTTAAAGTTCAAGTGGTGCAACCATACAGTTGTACAGACATGGCTACTGCTTAGAAGAATTCCCATCTTAATTTAAAAAAAAAAAAGAACTATTTGTTTTACTAAAATAATTAGTCATGCTTAGTGTTACAGTTATCATCATAGGAAGTGGAATTGGTGACCTGAATTCAAACCCTACTTAAGGCTGATTGCATTTCATTTCTTGCTAATGCTCTTAGGAAAGAGATGAATCCATCAGTTCTCTCTACAATTGTAGGTAAATAACAGGGTAGACCGAATTCTTTACCCTTAGGCAACCAAACCAGGAGAAAGAAAACTAGTTTGATTCCACATAAAAACTGACCTTGTGGCATGTCCTGTGTATGGTGGAAAGGTTAGGTAAATTCATACAAAAATAATTATTCACATTTAGTTAATTATTGCTAATAAGTAGTTTTTCAAGTTAATGATTTGAATCAATTGTATTGCATTATTGATTAGTTTGGACTAATTACCTGAAAATATAAGCTAATTATTGCTTAGTTAGGGCTAACAATCAGGACAAAATCAAATGTTTGGATCAATAAATGTTTTAAGAGTCATTCACTTAAAATAAAAATATTTCTCTACAAAAAGATCCAAAGTGACATTGGAAATGAATAAATACCGTTATTAATCAGAATTTGATCTTTAAAGGTAAATTTGTGAATTATCTCTGCAAAGCAAAATCCACTAAATTAACCGATAAATAAAAGATGTAAGCAATTATCAATTAGTTTTATTGAAAGCAACAACTTATGAATGTAAATGGCTGTTATTTTGACCACACAACTTAATATATGTACACACACACATATATATACACCACCAACTTTACATATATAGAGAAGGAAAACTTTGAATTCAAACCTGTTAAACTCCACTTAAAATTGACCTTGTGTGGAGGGGCTGGATCAATATATGCATATATGAAGATATAAATGTATGACTAATAATTCTATGGTAAAAATATATTGAAAATCATGAAAGAAGAAATTTTCAGTGATCAAGAGTGAATGCAAGCATTACTGACAAACCATCCATACTACTATATGGATGCACCACAAACAAAACACATAAAGAAAAAGCTAGATGAGAACTACATAAGAATACTGCATGCCATCTTAGACAAATCCTGGAAGCAAAACCCTTCAAAACATATACAAACACTTGCCTCCCATCTCGCAAACCATTCAAGTAAGAGGAACAAGACGTGAGGCACAGCTGGAGAAGCCAGGACAGACTCATAAGTGATATTCTCTTATGGACTCCTGCACATGGACATACCAGTGTTAGCTGACCAACAAAGACTTACATCGGCTCTTTACGGACACAGGATGCAATTTGGAAGAAGTGATGGATGATCGGGACGGATAGCGAGAGAGTCAAGGAACTGCATTGTGTCTGCACGATGATGATGTATAATACTGTATACCAAGCTACAGTAAAAAAAAAAAACTGAGTGTGAGCACAACATGGTGTGCATAGAGACTAGGAAGATTTTGGACACTTTGTGCTTACAACCATGAAACTTCATGTAAGAAAGATTACACAAATAATATAATGCTGTCAGTTAGTTACTCATATTCAAGTAGAAATTAATGTAAAAGGCGCCTGCTAGGTAGCCTCAAGAAGTTGCAGATGGTACTTTGAGGAGACATTACAAATTATCAGTTTCTCAGAACAGTACAGTCAATTGAATAACTAGTTAGAGCTGATATTCAAATGCAGACATGAGAATAAGTATCTGTTATGCCTTCTAGTATCCGACTGAGAAATGAAGAAAAGAAGAGAAAAGCAAAAAGAAGAGAGGAAATAGAAAAAAAAACACCCTCACACAAAATTGAGGCTGTTTGTCAGTGTAGTTTTATATATTAATTTGAAAAAAAAATTTTTTTTTTCAGTATTGTCTGCATCCATTACTTTTGGAGGAGGTGGTGGTGGTCACAGTCAATGCTTATTAGTATAGGTCAAATTCAAGATAAGAAAAAACTCCTCTAAAATATCTGAAGATCAGTAAACTTCTTGAAAATGGTAGTTGTATAAGGGATATGTTTGTTTTGAAATAATTTTTTTCAGAAATCATGTTTTAAACTCTACTTTAATATTTTAACTCTGGCTTTGTCCTTGGATATTGAGAATATGCTGTTTCATTTATAGACACACACACACACACACAAACACACACATACACACACACATACACATACACATACACAAGTGTATTTAAGCAGAGGTCTTTCATTAATGTAAGTTTGATTAAAGATAATTGACAAGAAGAAAAGAAAATTTTTTTTTAACAAAACATCTCTTGTTTATGTCTCAACCCAATAAATGTAAATATTGTCCAAATGAAACTTTCAACCAAGCTTCTCATTATCAAGATCAAAGAAAAACTGTGGATGTTGTCATTCATATTTTCTAAATATTTTCAAATTCTGCTTTTATTGCTTATGTATTATGATGACATCACACACACACACACACACACACACGTGATGTGAAAAATGTGTACATTTGTGTGTTTTTGTGTGTGTTTGTGTATGTGTAAAATGTCAAGTCCTAAAATGTATTAAATTTCAATATTTATTATTTTTGGTTTGGTTTTATAATAAATATTTAAATTTGATATGTTTTCAGACTTTATGTTTGATAAATTCATTTTTCTTTTGTTAGATTTGCAAAATCTTTTATAACACACACACACACACACACACACACACACACACATATATATATATATATATATATATATATATATATATATATATATATATATATATATATACTGTGTATATTATATAAAGATGTATTTTTACAAGTTTTTTCATGATACATATGCTGATTTCTACTAGCTGATGTACTCATCTACTCTAAGTAAAATATTGAAATTTGGACTACTGCTGCTGCTGGTTATTCTACAATATTTGTTGTCAGTTAAGATTTACTGTAAATAGTAACAAGCATTAGTTGTCATTGTTAAAGATGACTCTACTAAACCAAACAAAAAGATTTACTAATTACATTTTTTTTATCTTATCAAGTTCATTTTGTTCAGTGAAAAAATTCACTAAGTATTTTTTAAAAATATATTTTTAAGTTTGAATGTGTAACAATTTGAAAATTTATTGATTTAAACATTTTTGTCTTTGTCTTGTTTGATAGTCCAAACTAGCCAGCAATTCTGTATAATTATTTTACATGGTCTGCTTGAAAATTACCTATAATGTTCAACTTTTTCACTATCAAGTATTTTTTTTCAAGTTTTGGATACACAAATTTTCTTAGAATATGATGTTTTAAGGCTTAAAATAAAAATGAAATTTGACTGAGACACCATTGGGAGTTAAAGGGAATAATCACTTCTGTAATCCAATTTTTTTTTCTTTAAAGATTGGAAATTTTGATTCTATATGATTAATTATGTCGTACAACACTATATCTTCCTACTGATCATTATTGTCAGAGACTTCTTTTTGATGAGTCTCTTTTTCTCCCATAAGAAACTAAATTTTTATGTTAAAACTTTTCCCTTGGTCCAATAAGTTTGCCTACCAAATATGGTAATACAACATCACTGTATATAGCTGTTTATTCTGTAGGGACTGATATACCCCATTTTTTTTCTCTATAAATAATCATTCATACTTGATTTCACAACCTTTACATGGATTACAGCTCTCAATTATTTTGTTTGCTTGCTAGGTTTTACGACATGTCAATCTTTGTGGGTTATTTTATGCCAAAATCAATTAAACAATTACAGTCTCCAATTACATATGGTACAAAAATTGTAGCTTCTCAAAATTTCAAACTGGTAAATACTTCAATTATCTCAAACAAATCTATTTGACCACTGAATGAAACCCTAACAGGTACTTCCCCTCTGGGTCAGAGTGAATTGCAAAGAAGGAGTAACTAAACTTCCCCAAACTCCAGAACTGGAACTTTTTCGGTGAATGCAGTAGTCATACTTAGAACAACCCTTTTGAGGGGAGTCATATCCCTCTGCAGGGTTTGAAGTTAGCATATTCTGGGCCTCATTGACAGGGCAGTTCAGTTATTTAACATAGAATATTTGAAAAGAAAACTTGTATAGTGTAACAGTTATCATTGTAGGAAAGGCATGAATCCATCTCTTTTTCTCTTATCTAGGGTTCAATAGTAAGGTAGATTGAACTCTTAAGTCTTGCTAGGGCAACCAGTTTAGGAGAAAAAAATTCAAATCAGGTGTACGAGTCATATCAGAGATCATTACTTGTTACCGGTACCATGTCACCTAAGACAACCTGTCATCTATATTACTTGAAGAGGAGATAGCCACTGCCAAGTAACGCCCCTAAGAGATGTTGTGGAGTGTTATTATTTGACATGGTGCTCCCGTTACCTAATAGACTATGTGATATGAAAATGAAATGAAAAGATTTAAAATCAGGTATTGTAAATCATGCATGGAGATGTAAAAGAGTTACAAAAACTTTATGAAATAAAAATTGGCATCAAGTAATCAATAAATAGGAATTGATGTGCCATAAAACCTTATTTAATTATTCATTTAATTTCTTATTTTCATTGTGGCTTAAATAGTTTCAGGCATTTTACAGCAGATAACCTGTGATCTGCTTAAAGATATACGAGGTTGCCCATCCAATATCAATAATGCATCTATAATAATTAATAGACCTTCATTAAAAAAAGAAAGATTGAATAATTATCATTTTTTTTAATGACTTCATAAAAAGCAGTTGATTAATAGACTTTTTTGTCTGACATGAATCACAGATTTTGCAAGTATTATCAGGTTGAAAACAAAATAAATTGCCATATTTTCATTTTATTAAAGTGATCGGCTTTTTCACATTATTTTCTTCAATGTACATCTTTCTACCATTTTTTTTTTATTGGCATTGTTTAAAATTTTTGATTGCTTTTATTTTCTATTTTTTTATTATGCAGGCAAGATGAATTAAACAATTTCATATCATTAAGCTCTATTAAATTGGCAATTGCACTGCTGAACCCAGCAGCAACATAAACAATGTGTTGGAGGTTGGAATTAACTTCAGAAAAATATACACCAAATGCATGCATTTACCCAACCCCTCTAATATAGGTAGGATGCAACACAAGGTCTATTTTTCACTAAAGTAGTGCTGGTTTGAATTTTCCTTCTAGACTGATTGCCATACAAATATTAAAGATTCCAGTCTACCTTATTATTTACTCAAAGCTCAGTGGGGAGAAGAAATAGGTTCATGCCTTTCTCAAGAGCATTTAGTGCAAAGTAAAAAACAAATATCTTTGTCCAGAATTTGAATTCTGGTTATTGTATCCATTTCTTAAGATAATTGTAACACTGTGACATGATGTTGGGCATTTGTTGTGTGGGTGTGTGTGGGTGCCAATCAGAGGATTCCTTTGTCTGTTTTGGCGCAAAACCCACACAAAAGGGCTTGTGTGTGAGATCTCCCACGAGACCATAAGAGGACAAGGGAAAGAAGGTCCGAGAGATAGTCGGCAGGAGAGAGCAGTCAAGAGAAGGTTAGTCAAGAGATGAGAGCTGGGCAGAGAGGAGACCAGTCAACAGAAGTCAGAAAGACGACTGCTAGGGACGAGGCACTGAAGCAGGTTAAAGCCTGGGGGGATGGCCCCCTGAGGCTCGAGAATGCTGGTCATACTGACTGTCACCGGAACAAGTTCACACCCAGCTGGACTGTGACTCGCCAACACAGCTGACTGAAATGTGTCCCAGTCAAGAAGCATAATGCTTGCGGGCGAACCAATATTTGTCATTGCCTCCTACCAGACAGGACTTGATACAAGGTCAATGACCTGAAAGTCGATTAATGTGGGGATTAGGGGAGGGGAAGGTCGGGCATGAGCCGGGGCTCAAGCCCTGCTGGACTATGATGCAGCTCACCCACCTGAAGGTGTCCCAGCCGAAGCCAGGTGGCCTTATGGCCTCAAGTCTGCCTTTGTTGGACTGCGCCCAAACCATTGGGGAGCTGATTTGACTGCTGTAAGGGGTTTGTCTATAAAGAGCAAGGTTGTATCACACTACAGGGCTGCGTGGACAGAAAGTTTATCTATAAAAAATATAAGTGGAAATACAGTCCTCTTTAGCCTGAAATTGGCTTCGGCAGATAATCTACTTTATTTTAATAGAGTGACTTTCGAAAAACTGGCAATGTTGAAAAAAAGGTAGATTTTTTCCTTTTTTCGCGAGGGCAGTTGGTCAAGGCTACAAGTGATGAAATCATCACTTCCAGACATAGCCAGACGTTTTTCAGGGGTTTTGAGTGATCTGGTTTGTTTACGTTTTTGCCAGGATACAACAAGCTCACTAGGAAGTTATCCTGCTGATTAACGACAATTGCCTAATGAGTAGAGTGTTCACCAATGGTCCGGGAGACAGAGGTTCAATCCCAGATTGAGTCATACCAAAAACTCAAAAAAATGGTACTTGATGCCGCCTTGCTTAGCACTCAGCACTATAAGGTATTGATCAAGGGTAAAGTGGAGCAATCCACGGAATGGAAAAGTGTTGTCCCCTACACTTCAGTGTAGTAGCTACTGAAAAGGGAGGAAAATTTCAAATGGTAAAATTCTTTTTTTCTTTGTACACCCCCCTTATCTTTTCCAACTATGGGTTAAACAGTATCACCGTTGTTCTTTGTCAAAGATGGCTTTGACATTAAATAACCCATGATGGTTTGATATGTAATTAAACCAAGAAGCCAAACTAATTCTTGCTTTGAAGTCAGTCTTGTACCAGTAAAAACTGATATATGCACTTATTGGTGATCGAAATTATCAAAAACTGTAACAAAGGAACACAGATATGAAAATAATTGGTTTGGTTTCTTTGTTTCAAAGCATTTCAACCTTGATGGGTAGTCAAAGCTATCCTCATAGAACAGCAGTAATAGTATTTAACCCATAGCTGATGAGATAAAGTGGGGGGGTCATACTTTTCCCTAAGGGTATTAGTCCAAAACTGAATATAATATCATGATTGGAGTTTGAACTTGCTTACATAGAGGTTACAGTCCAGGACGTTAGCCACTACACTATGGGGACTTCTCCAGAAAAAACAATATTCAACAATCACATTAAACAGAACAGAATACACAATGAACAATGGTCACATTTTGATTTACAGTCAGTTTGACTAAGTCATTTTTATAGGTGTTATGACTATTTCATCATCAAACAAATCCCTGACCTTTAAATGCGAATTTTCACAGATGTTGACCCAAACTTTTGTAACCATATGAAAATACTTTCAACAATTAATTTCAAATCAAAAACTGTTAAAAGTTATCATGAGCAGTCTAATGCTTATTTTCTCTTTGAAAATTAAGTCTTTCATCTACTCATAAATGTTTTTTAATTATTGTACAGTATCATCCAATATGAAAGAGTGAAAATATTACTAAATATCAGACAACAAAAATATCATTCAATGTCAGACAATGAAAATATCCAATATCAAGGATTGAAAATATCATCCAATATCAAAGAATGAAAATATCATCAAATATCAAAGAATGAAAATATCATCCAATATCAAAGAATAAATATACCATTCTGAGAATGAAAGTTGTAAAGTTTAAAAAAAAAAGTAAAGAAAATTTTTTAATTTATGGATTTGAACATACTAAAAAATATCATAAATCTTCTTAAAAACATGTTCTACACCATAGCACACTTGTAAAAAGGAGTGTTAGTTAAGAAAATCTTTTGTACATCATTGCACCATTCTTTTGGTTTCATCTCATCCGAAAAATGCAGCTGGTTCTACTCAATACATCACCACTATAAACAAATCATTTGTATTAGTAGTTCAATGATTTGCATCTTTAAATGAACTGTTGGGTTGACATACATTGATACTGATGTGACACGACGTGCAGTTAAGTACTTAATTAATATGTAAAAATTAGAATTTATGAAATATATTCAAATTAATATATATATATCTCAAAACAAAAAGATCCTTAAAATAAGTATCTTTTTGTTCAAGGCTTATATTGACCTAAAAAGCTGGTTGATCATTCCTAAAGGTCAATTAAGTGCAAGACAATCGTTTTTGATTTTAAAGGTCAGTTGAGTGCAAGACAATTGTTTTTGATTTTAAAGGTTAGCAAATTCATTTAATTTTTTGGTTGTCAACTAACTTCATCAATCACAATGATGAAACGGGTCATTTCGTAAAACATATTTTTCTTGTCCTTATTTTGAAGGTCAATGTCAGTAGGGAGATTTAATTTTGCTCCACCCTAAATAAAGGTGAACTGGGCATGGCTCATCCAGTCAGGTGAGGCTGAGAATTTTTTCTTCATCCCCATTGTTCCCATTGGTCAAAGCATCTAAAAAGAGTTTTCCCTATACCTATAAGATATAATCCTGAACTAGGATTGGCTGACCAATGGGAATATGACTCCTAATTGTCTCTTATTGGACAACCAATCTGAAACCATTTTTAGTCCAGATATTGATCTATAAAAAATGGATGAGAAAAGGGACCAAGAAGAAACTCAAGACTGCCAAAAAAGCATCTCTTCCATTCTAGACCCAAGGCACTCCGAACAACCTTCAGATGTTACAAAAATTCAAAGTCCTAGACTTTAGAGATGTTAGTGTTACTCTAACTGCACCTCATCATCACTCTTCCTCTCTCGATATTCTTTCTTCTTCTGTTTCCTCTTTGTTATTTATTGTCTTACAAATGTGTTTCAATAAAAACAATTTTTTTGTTGTTTCTCTATTCTTTGAGTTGCTGGACAATCTAGCCACTCATATTACCTGACCGTCAGAAGATCCGGCTGAATTGTGTCAACCCCTCTCCGTGGATCTTCCAAACACAGCGTGAGCATGGAAGGATTTGACAAAGCAAACAGTCGGAAGCTAACGTGGTAGTCACAAACAAAATAGCCACAACAAATACTGTGACTAGTAGTCACATCACATTGGGTTCCATGGCTAGCATAGGATTACACTAATGGGATATATCTGCATACAGTAAAGACTTCTTCGTCTTTACAAAAGTCATTTCCATCATTGTGCAAAGAGTGTCTGTGGACATGCATGTTGCTGCTCTTCAGGCTTACTTTGCTTTTGCAAGTCCTATTTCATGTGTGACGAGCAAAAGACCTAACTTTGGCAGTGACCTTAACCCCTTGCACTCTATTATAGCTTCTCAGACCTGTTGTAGCCCCACATACTTTGTCAAAGAATTGACACAAGTTACCTGTAGGTTGCTGAAGAAGGATCTGTGCAAAATCAACCTGTGATTGTTTTCTTTCATGAGATGTCATAGGACTTGCAAGTCTGTTTTTGGACAAACAGACCCTACAACAATGGCCTAATGAGTCCGGGAGACCAGGGTTCAATCCCAGATCGTGTCATACCAAAGACTCAAAAAAATGGTACTTGATGCAGCCTTGCTTAGCACTCAGCACTATAAGGTGAGGATCAAGGGTAAAGTGAAGCAATCAAGGGAATGAAGTAGCATCTTCCCCCACACCTCGGTGTTGTAACTATTAAAAAGGGAGCCTTCGCATCATCTTCTGGTTATCCTCAAGTAAGGTCGCTAACTTTATATATATATATATATATATATACATGCATACACACACATTATATCTATCTCTATATAAAAAGTAAGTAAAGTTAGCGACCATAGTCGAGGGTGACCCGAAGGCTCCCTTTTCGATAGCTACTACACTAAGGTGTAGGGGAGGGTGCTACTCCATTCCCTGGATTGCTCCACTTTACCCTTGAACCATACCTTATAATGCTGAGTGTTAAGCAAGGTGGTATCAAGTTCCATTTTTTTTAAAGTCTTTGGTATGACTCGACCTGGGATTGAACCCAGACACACAAAGAAATGGTTACTTATATATATGAATTTGTAAATAATTACAAAGCTTAGATTACTATTATACATTGATTTATTCAGACCTGATACTCTCTTTGTTGTCTTATCAGAATGTTTCAGTCACTTTCTTTAGTCATTTGCTGTCACATCCAATAATCTTCTTTTAATAGAGACTTTTATTTGTACCACAGTTGTCTTGCTATCATGTCCAGTGTCCTACAAGTATATTTCAGAAATTGTACTCATTAATATTTCTTTATAATACTGATCTGCCTCTTCAATAAGCTAGTGTACATTTCTACCTTAGCTTAGTCTTGCCTAAGGATGCTTGTGTTGGGCACCTAACACTCTATTAGAATAATAATCTCTAATAATTCTCTTCATAACCTATTAAGTCATAAGTTTTTCATAGCGAGTAATTCACTTACATGGCATCTCTCAGAGAAATAGAAGAGTTATTTGGTAGTGTCCATCTCTTCTAAAAGTAACATGTGACGGGTTGCACTGGGCTGCATGGTACCAGTAGCAAGGAACAATCACTGATTTTACATATTACATGAATATATATTACATTAGTTTCCTTTATCCACAGGGAATATGTTTCAAGAATCCCAGCTAAAATCTGAAACCATGCCGTCATCAGAACCCAGATGACACTAACTGCATTTTCTGCATGGTGTCTAAAAAGGGTCTTGTGAGTATGACGCTAAACAGCATCTCGTGGTGAGCCTCCAGTTCCATAGTTCTGGGGAGTAGGGAGTATTCCTTCATTGCTATTATTCCCGAATGAACTCTGACTCTATAGCTCCACTAGATCTTTATCGACTATTAATATTATATAGGAATACTTAAAACCATATAACTGTGTGTAAAGAAATGGTGATTATTGTTGTTAAATAGGAATAGTTACTTGTGACCTTATAATTGCTTGAATTATTAGTATTAGATAGGAATACTTGCAACCATATAAATGTGTGTAAATTATTCATATTTGATAGGAATACTTAATATCATACAACTGTGTGTAGATTATTTGTATTTGATAGAAATACCTGAAACCATATAACTGTATAAACAAATGATTATAGATAAAAAAGAACACGGCGACACAAGTTCAAATCCTGGATGAGACTGATTGCATTTCACATAGCACTAATACTCTTGGGAAAGGTATGAATCCAATTATTCTCCCTCCAGCTATGGGTAAATAGTAGGACAGACTGGGTTCTTCAGCCTTGGTGAGGCAACTAGTCTAGGAGAAGGAAAACTCTGAATTCAAACCTGTTAAACTCCGCTTAAAAATTGACCTTGTGTCATATCCTGCCCAAGCAGAGGGGTTGGTAAATAGGATAGATAAAAAAGAACAGTTTTAAAAAGAATTCAATTGAATATTGAAAATATAGTTATGATTACTATCAAACATTTTCAAATGAATCAATTTTCAGTATTAAATAACCCGTAAGGTATTAATATGTCACTAAACAAGGTTAAATAGATAAAACCACAGACAGAACCAAACCCAGTCAGAAATCAACAACAATAACTAAGAGTAAAAAGAGAAAAATTATTACAATTTGTTGTAATAAAGATTTTGTCAAGTATAGAAGATTGGTTCTTACTTTAAATCAGGGTTTCTGAAAGTGGTCTATATAGTCCCCTGGGGTAAATTAAATTTTGGTGGAATAAATAAAAGTATTGGCGTCTACAGTGTGGAAATTTACCAGTTTGCATTCATAAATCCCATTATAACAGGAAAACAAAAATTTCAGGATCATATAGACTAATTGACAGATTTTGTACACCTAGCAGAATGCCTGATTAGGTGTGATAGCCACTTGTGATATGTCATTTACATACAACCTGTTCAAAACAAGTCATTGGAATAAATAATGTTGAAACAGAAAGTATAAACTTGGTGCAAATTTAGACATCTTTCTTAAAGAAGAATTTATTGAAATGACTTTTGATCTTGAAATGAATTCTATGTACACGTTTCGATAAATTAGATATTGCAGGATGAATGTAAAAAGTGTAGCAAAATATCCCAAACTTTGTGCAACTGTTGAATCCATTTTACGAGTTTTTTCCAAGTTTGTATATCATAGAATATGAGTTTAGTCCTGACCATAATTTACAAAGCAGAGAAGCACTTTGAACATTGAATGTGATGATCTGTTACTCAAACTGACAAACCTGCAACCTAATATTCATAATTTCCTCAGGAACCATCAAAACTATCCTTCCAATTAAAAAAAAATTCAAGAATTAAAGGTTGCATTTATAGTTTATTGATTATTTTATCATGTAAAGTGTATTAAACACTGGTAAATTAGTTGTTTTCTGATTAGATATTCAATTAATTTATTTGGGGGTGAATGGAAATTAAATTTTGTTCCAGGGACGTGTATCAAGTAAAAAGTTTGAGAAGCCCTATCTTAAATTTTAACAATTATATCATAAATTGTTTTTTTTTTCTTAAGTAGAGAGCTTTTTCCCGTTTCAGTTAAGAAATCACTTCACTGCTTCTCTTTGGAATATCCAAATTGCCAGGATTATTAATTTTGTGCTTTTGGATCATTATGAATTAGAATTATTAAGTGAAATTATAGAAGTAAAATTATAAGGGGAAATTATAGTAGTGAAATTATAAAGTGAAATTATAAATTCAATTTATAAAGTAAAATATTAAATAAAGTAAAATTATAAAGTAAGATATTATAAAAGTGAAATTATATGAATAACATTATAAAATGAAATTATAAAAGTAAAATTATAAAGTAGAATTATAAAGTGAAATTATAAAGTGAAATCATGAAAGTAAAATTATAAAGTGAAATTATAAGATATTATAAAAGTGAAATTATAAAGTAAAATTAAAAGCCAAATCATAAAGGTTATATTATAAAATGAAATTATAAAGTAAAATTATAATGTGAAACTATCAAGTTAAATTATAAAGTAAAATCTATGAATTGTTTTTTCTAGGGTTAACCAAATCTAAATTTACCAAAACCAGAGAAAACAAATCTTCAGATAGGATGGAACCTGTCTACTTAAAAAATTCAAATCCTGAACAAGATTGCATGTGTTTCACTTTGTGCTAATGCCCTTAGGTATCATATGAATCCATTTCTTCTCTCCCCAGTAATGAGTAAATAGCTGAGAAGATTAGGTCCTTTAACTTTGCTTTGGCAACTCATCTAGGAGAAGGAAAATTCTGAATGAAAACCATATTTACACCATTTAAATGATTGACCTTGTATCACATCCTGCCTATGGCAGAGTGTCAGATAAATACATTGTTAAAGATTATCAGTTAAATCATATTTTTTAAATAAATATCTAAGCTTTTTTGTTAATGTTTTTACTGAATTAATGCTATATCATGCAATAAGTTGAAAAATGTTATCACCTCTAGATCAATTGTTAGATTACAAGGAGTAACATTAGAAAGAACCAATAAGCCTGTATTCCAACTCAGGGAAACTGTTATAGTTGCCTAACTGTTTCAGGTCTTCCAATCACTATGTTAAGGATGGTATCTCTCAGGGTAATGGAAGAATGGTGCCCATCTCCTCTCCAAGTAACATATGTCTGGTTGTACTGGGTTACATGGTATTAGTTGCTAGGAAAGATCTCTGAGCTGACTGAATCTAAGGTACATTTTGAATGTTACTTGTAGCCATTATTCATAATTGACTTCATAGGAAAAGCAGAATTATTTTATGTTGAGGAAGTTTTATTTAAGCGATTACATAAAGAAACAAATTTTCTTGTTTTATTTAAAATTTACTCTGTACTTTTAGGTGCAGATCTTTTCTGGACTTTTAAAAAAAAAATTCTCTTTTGGTTTCCCCACTGTTGCCATGACTACTATCTGCTTCCCGCCAAAGATTTATTTCCTATCATTATTCTAAATCTGTTTCCTTTATACTCAGCTAATCTTTCCCTATCTCCAGCCCATTGGATCCCTATCACTCCTCTGAGAACAGTACCATTGTCAGTGGTGGTGGTGGTGGTGGTGAGGAGGAGAGAATAACTTCCAGGAATGATTGTGGGGTAAGACTGATAATGGAGCAGAACACTTTGAAGATTTAGTCATGTTGCTTAGGCATTAAAATGGTTTATTTCAAATGCCTACCAGCATTTAAAAAAACAACAACATATATTCATGACTATTGAATTACACATTCTTGTATTTTCTTCCAAAAATGGTCATTGTTATAACATATAGACTATTATATATGGGCTGAAAAAAGTTTGGAGAAGTTTCTCCACTCCCTTGACAAGCTTTGTTAAATCTGTGATCACAGTATTTTCTTCCAGATGAAAAGTGTTAAACTATTAATATCAGATAATTCAATTCTTGGCATTTTTACTGCTTTTTTAAAAGAAAATAATTATATTTGTGAATTGATATATGACAATTTATAAGTAAGTAAAATTGGTGCTCGTAGTCAAGGGTGACTGTAGTCTAAGGCAACCCAAAGGCTTCCTTTTCAATAGCTACTACACCGAGGTGTAGAAGAGGGCGCTACCCCTTTCCTTGGATTGTTCCATTTTACCCTTGATACATACCTTATAATGCTGTGTTAAACTCCGCTTAAAAATTGACCTTGTGTCATATCCTGCCCGAGCGGAGGGGTTGGTAAATATGATAATGCTGTGTTAAGCAAGGAGGTATCAAGTAACATTTTTTGAGTTTTTGGTATGACTCGACCATTGGCAAACACTCTACCCATGAGACCAATGGGCTAGCCAATTACAATATATATAGTAACAAAATATTTTCAGTAACAAATGCCTTTAATCTTTTGTATTAGTAAGCCAACAATTTTGGAATTAATATTTTACTCGTAGTTTCGATTTTAAATAAATAACACTGGGCCTATTTGTATAACAGAGTCTTTGCCAAAGGTCCAGGAGGCCGGGGTTCCATCTTCAGTTGAGTCGTACCAAAGACTCAAAAAATGGTACTTGATGCCTTCTTGCTTAAAACTCAGCATTATAAGGTACAGATCAAGGGTAATGGAAGCAATTCAAGGAAAGAAGCAGCGTCCTCCCCTACCCCTTGGTGTAGTAGCTATTGTAAAGGGAGCCTTTAGTTCGCCCTCGACTATGGTTAGCTAACTTACTAAATATGAATAGGCAACCTATGTCACTAGAATGAATATCATCTATCTTCAAGATCAAAACTAAGTATATTTTTTATAGGAACAATATAAAAGTTTATTTTTTTTTTTTTGCCTGCTGATGCATGCATTGGTGACTTGGCGCTAAAGAAGACAAAGAGTCAAGTGGCCACTGTTTTCTTTACAACCTTATATCGACTCATTGAACTCATGTCAAGCCCATCCACCATCTTTATTACAACATAAAAAACTACTACAAAGACAAGGGACATAACTAAGTACGAGGTTCATTAAATAAATTTCCAGACTTTTTTTGTATGGGCACTTTTATTGATGAAACTCTAGTCCCCTTCAAAGTAATCTCCTCCGGCTGCATTGCATTTATTGTACCGTTCCAACAACTTCTGGAAGGCCCCATGGAAGTCCTCTTGTGTGAGCATGTCAATGACCTTCATCACAGCCTCTTTCATCTCCTCAATTGTCTCATAACGACAGCCTCTGAGCTTAGGGAATAACCAAAAGTCACACGAAGCAAGGTCTGGACTATAGGGATTGTGAGGACTTGTCTTGATGCCCATCTTGGTCAAATAGTCTATGACAAGGATGGAGTTGTGGACTGGTGCATTGTCCTGGTGGAAATGCCACTGACCCGATTTGAAGAGTGCTGGCCTCTTCCAACGGAATCTCTTCCCGAACTCCCTTAAAATCTCAACATAGTAACCCTAACCCTAACCGTTTGGCCAATCAACTCTGGTGTATTGACTTCCTTACTCCTCCCACACCTCTCATTATCCCTCATAGACTCCCAGCCTTCTTTGAATCTTTTATGCCACTCAAAAACTGATGCTCAATTCATGCAAGATGCTCCAAAAGCAGTCAGAAGCATTCCATATGTTTCTGTGGCCTTTTTCCAAGTTTAAAACAGAATTTTATTGCATATCGTTCTTCTAAAATGTCCTTTCATCCAGATTGCATTTTTGAAATTCACCAGCTGTGACAATCAGACTTCAGTAGGGTGTATTCCAATTCCTGCTGTAGGTGTTCATTTGAACCTGAAATCCTAAAAATCAGTCATCTCATAAGATGTATAGCAATAACATACAAAATTTTCAAGAGTCTACAGCAATTCTAATTGCTTATACAAAAAAGTCTGGAAACTTATTGAAGGCACCACATATTTACAACTATCAGACTGGATAACCCAGATTTCAGCATGTACCCACCAAATAAAAAGAAAGCTGAGTACATTAAATTACATTTTGCTCCTGTGTATGAAGATCTTTGTTTAAAAAATATCCTATTATTTCTCTAAAAGAAAAGCAATGAACATGGACGGCTATAGATAGGCTCTCAATAATATGGAAATCAGACCTGACCGATGAAATGAAGCGCAGTTTCTTCCAGGCAGCGGTTGTATCGATACTGCTATATGGATGCACTACATGGACGCTAACCAAACGGCTGGAGAAGAAACTTGACGGCAACTACACAAGAATGTTGAGAGCAATATTGAACAAGTCCTGGCGACAACACCCCACGAGATGCCAACTGTACGGCCACTTGCCTCCCATCACGAAAACTATACAGGTCAGACGAGCCAGACACACCGGACACTGCTGGAGAAGCAAGGACGAGCTCGTAAGTGACGTACTCCTATGGATCCCCACATATGGCCAAGCAAAAGCAGGACAACCAGCCCGAACTTACATACAGCAGCTATGTGAGGACACAGGATGTAACCCAGAAGACCTGCCGGAGGCGATGAATGATAGGGAAAAGTGGCGAGAGATGGTCAAGGATATCCGTGCTGGCGGCACGACATGATGATGATGATGATGAAACTATCTATTAGTAGTATTGATGAGTTTGGAAGTTGGGAGCTATTTTATGGAGTCTCTGCTTCATCATCATCATATCGTGCTGGCAGCACGGATATCCCTGACCCTCTCTCGCCACTCCTCCCTATCGTTCATCGCTCTAGGCAGGTCTTCAGGACAACAACCTGTATCCTCACATAGCTGCTGAATGTACGTTCGTGCTGGTCGTCCTGCTTTTGCGCGGCCATGTGTGGGGATCCATAAGAGTACATCTCTTATGAGTTCATCTCTGCTTCTCCAGCAATGTCCTGCATGTCTGGTTCGCCTAACTTGAATAGTTTTCGTGATAGGGGGCAGGTGGCCGTACAGTTGGTGTCTTGTGGGGTGTTGCTGCCAGGACTTGTTCAGGATTGCACGCAGCTACCAGGGACTAATATTAGCATTATTATGTTCATGATATACGAACGCTGAAAACAACAGAAAGAAAGAAAAGATAAACACATTTGTATATAGAAGAATATTTAACCTTTTATATGCACAATATATGGAGGTGTCCGTAGTGTAATGGTCATCGTCGTAGGAAATGGACACGACGACACGAGTTCAAATCCTGGATGAAACTGATTGCATTTCACATAGCACTAATACCCTTGGGAAAGGTATGAATCCAATTATTCTCCCTCCAGCTATGGGTAAATAGTAGGGCAGATTAGGTTCTTCAGCCTTGGTAAGGCAACTAGTCTTGGAGAAGGAAAAACTCTGAATTCAAACCTGTTAAACTCCACTTAAAAAATTGACCTTGTATCATATCCTACCCGAGCAGAGGAGTCGGTAAATATGTATATACACAATATACTTACCAATAGTATTAAGAAGAAAGAATATACAAATATGTTCCAACAGTTAGAAATATTGATCAATGAACAAGCAGTATATGGAAGGGGTGCAAGAATGGAAAGAAGCCTACTTGATTAGGAAAAGTAAAATAGCCACATAGCTTTACCATTCCCTGGCAGGATCCAAGAAAATGTCTCACCTGTTCTAAGAACAGAGCCAAGTAAGATCAAGAATGGATTCTTGGGAGTGTCCTTTGACAGGCACCCAATTGATAAAGGAGATGATGATTTTCTCCCTACACATAAATACAGTTTATAATCTGATACTTCCATCAATTCAATAAAAGTAAGTAAAGCCTCCCTTTTCAATTGCTACTACACTCAGGTGTTTGAGAGGCCACTACTCCATTCCCTAGATTGCTCCATTTTACCCTTGATCCTTATTATATAATGCTGAATGTTAAGCAAGGTGACATCAAGTACCACTTTTTGAGTCTTTGGCATGACTTGATCTGGGATTGAACCCCGGTCTCCTGGACTATTGGCAAACACTCTACTCATTATACCAATGGCCTGGTCAAAATCAATTCAATACAAAAGCAATATTAAATGGAATCTAATTTTTAACTGATTCTTACATTATCTCTGTCTGAAAAAGTTTTTCAACATAAATCAGAAAAAAATATATAAGTCCACATTTATGCAAATATGTCTGGAATTGATAATGTTTCATCAGAGAAATTTGGACAAGTTAAAACTATTAAGTCTACTACTACTATCGCTACTATTACTACACAGTGTAAACAAACAATATCATATAAAGTAAAGATCTAATTAGGAAGAATGTTATGGGTTTTTCTTATGAAATTTTTTTTTATTAAGCCAATGAATTATTATCACAAAGGTTGTCGAATATAGAACTGCTCATTTTGGGAGGCAGCAGAATGCATGTCTTATCTGCTGGGTTGGCAAGACCCAAAGAGACTGTTCTTTTTTTTGTGCTCAAAATTTCTTCAAGAGTGGATTTATAGGATATCTTATTTTATTTTCATATTTTATTATTATTGGTTTTATTTTTTCATTTAAACTCTATTAATTTATTCATTCTCATAATATAAAAATAATCAGTTTGAACAATATCCACCAGTTGACTTACAAAGCCTAATTTGTAAAGTGCTGTCCTGATCAGACATCTTACTAAAGACGTTTGAATTCAAATCTTTAAATCTAATCCATTCTGCTGACTCAACAGCTGTAGAATGGGAAAATGACCTGATCAACAAAAATATAACAAAAATAAAACTAATCAAAAATTAATAATGTTAAATCTAAGAAATTTGGAGGCATTCAAAATTCTCATACCCTCCCTCTCATACAGACTGAATTTTTCCATAATGTAAAAGAATCAGACATTTAAAATCAGGTCTGATCTTTTGGGAGCCATTTTAAAGTAACAAATTGAATAAATGCTGCATTTAGGATGAAATTTCAGATTTCAGTTTTTTTTTTTGTGTGAATGAAGCTTACCTCTAAATATACCTGTGTGTGTATATGTTGGTTGGAAAGATGTATGTGTGTGGGTGTACTGGTTTAAAGAATGTGTTCAAGCATATGTGTGTATTTGAGAGAGAGAGAGAGAAAGGGTGGGGAGAGGAGAGGAGAGAGAGGATGGGGAGAGAGAGAGAGGGTGGGTGGAGAGAGAGAGAGTGCATGTGGTTGTTTTTTTTATTATTTGTTTTTATGCCTCCTAGGGCATCTCCCCTTTTGACTATCTTTTTACATCAACCTTTAAAAAAAAAAAGAAAGAAAAAATCTTTGCACAGAACATATACCCTATTTATACAATATCTATTTACAGATGAAATTCTGTTAAAAAATTAATCTAATTGTTCCCAATAATCTTATTTTTATGATTTTTTTGGAAAGCTGTGTTGGTGCGGATGGTACAGTGGAAAAGTGGATGATCAGATAAAAGAGACAAAATAGAAGTTAAACAATACACCTGACTGAATTTAGCTCAGCTTAAAAACAAACATGTAAATAATAATAATAATAATAATAAACATCTTGCATGACAAAACCTAGACATGGCTAAGAAAAGGAAACTTTAAGAGAGAAACAGAATCTCTCCTAATGGCAGCACAAAACAGCACCATAAGAACCAACCATATCAAAGCGAGGATAGATAAGGTACAACAAAATAGCAAGTGCAGACTATGTAGTGACAGAGATGAAATCATCAATCACATAATAAGCGAATGCAGCAAATTGGCACAGAAGGAGTACAAGGCTAGACATGACTGGGTGGGCAAGGTGATCCACTGGGAAATGTGCAAGAAATTTAAATTTGACCATGCCAACAAATGGTATATGCACAACCCAGAACCTGTCCTAGAAAATGATACACACAAACTCCTGTGGGACTTTGATATACAAACGGATCCCCTAATCTCGGCCCGAAGACCAGATCTTATAATAATCAACAAAAAAAAGAGAATCTGCAAAATTGTCGACTTTGCTGTCCTAGTGGACCACAGAATAAAACTAAAAGAATGTGAAAAGAGAGATAAGTACCTCGACCTTGCTAGAGAATTGAAAAAACTATGGAACATGAAGGTGACAATTATATCAATTGTGATTGGTGCCTTTGGCACGATAACTAAAGGATTATTAAAGGGCCTGGAAGAATTGGAAGTTGGCGACCGAGTGGAGACCATCCAAACAACAGCATTATTGAAAACTGCCAGAATACTGAGAAGAATCCTGGAGACTTGAGGAGACTTGCTGTCACTCAGTCTCCAGTGAAATACCATCAGCTTATGCTGATGTGAAAACTCTGAGTAAATAATAATAATAATGAATTTGAAAAAACTTGCTGCCACTTGATCCTCAACAATAATCATTGGATACCTTGTATGAATGCACAATAATGATAATAAAGGATGCCAAACATAAAAATTCAACCATTGGATAATTGCTAATTATTGGCAAGGCAAAAAAATACAGTTAGAAACACTGATCTAATCAATATTTTTAGTGTAAGCATCAAAATGGAATTTTGATATGGAAAAATTGGTAGAATTAGTGTTGCCCAAAAGAAAACCTAGCATGACAGATGGATTTAAACTGTCAGATAATGAATCTAATCATTAGCAGCAAATAATTTGGAAAACTTGGATATAAGTGAGAAAAAGTATATATATATATATAAAGTGAAGTTGGTGACCTTAGTCGAGGGTGACTCGAAGGCTCCTTTATCAATAGCTACCACACCGAGGTGTAGGGGAAGGTGCAACTCCATTCCCTGGATTGCTCCACTTTATCCTTGATCCTTACCTTATAATGCTGAGTGCAAAGCAAGGCGGCATCAAGTACCATTTTTTGTGTCTTTGGTATGACTCAACCTGGGATTGAAACCCAGTTTCCTGGACCACTGGCAAACACAGCATACAATAAAAAGAATTTCAGGAAAGAATTATCTTATGAAATTAAAAAAGATTTATAATCTTAGAAAAAAAAACAAGTGATAAAAAATCTAATAAGTAGAATGAATACATGGAGAGAATTAATAATGAAACACTCTGGACCATTCCAAGTTGGGATAACAAGAAAAATGTAACAAGAAAGTAATCCAGGGAAATTTTAAAAAATAGACTCTATTATGGATGAAAATTCATGGATAAGCAGAGGATACTTAAATAAAGATAACTTATCATTAAAGGACAGAAAAATGTAAAAGCAGAAAATATCATCTTATTAGAGAAAGAGATACAAATGTAAACCAAGGCTGAATGCAACAAGCTCTCTGAAAAGAAACATAAAAACTAAAAATGTTTGAGTAGGAACAGTTATACACAGGGAATTATGTAAATATCTTGGGATTGACCATATGAAAAAATAGTATGATCCTAAATCAGAAATTATCTTTTAACAATAAAGAATGTAAAATATTCTGGGATATTGAAATCCAGACTAATGCTATTTTAGTAAGAAGGAGGGATCTGTTTTTATAAACAAGAAAAAGTTCTGTCAGATTGGAAAAATAGCAGTAGCAACTGATGACAGAAAGAAGATAGAAAATTAGACTATTTATAAATACTGCAACCTTGCTTGTGCACTGAATCAGCCAAAGAACATGAAAGTTAAAGTCATAATTGGCAAACTTGAAATCATACCAAAATTATTAAAGGTAATTTTCAATAAAATCAAGAAAAGTCTGCAAGGATGCTGAGGAAGGTGCTACAGATTTGAGAAAACTTGCTGTCACTCATTCCCTCATACAAATGTGAACATGCAAATACATGAAATTTCAAAATATAAAACACCGTGTGTATCCATATAGATGAGTGTGTGTATGAGTGTGTGCAGGTGTGTGCAAAACACATTTTTATATCACCAGGGGAATCCACTAAATAAAGATGGGCAAATTGTCCTTCTATATGGTTACATAATAAAAGCAGAATTTGGTTGGTTGGTTGGTTTGTTTTATGGCATATCAACCTTTGTAGGTTATTTAATGCCAAATCCATTTTTATGTAAATAATCAGTTCTATTTCAAACAATTCAGTTTAGCATGAGTACACAGTTTAATTGTCAAAAACATTTCTATTTCAAACTATTCAAGCAGTTATATATAACAATTCAGTTTAGTGTAAGTACAGTTACACTTATTGTAGAATAAATCCTTATAATGAAATCTGTCAGTTTAATATTTTTGTATTTTTTTCTTTTCTTGTGAGTTTATTTAAAAAGTATCAAGCCTGAAGTTGGATTTATTTTTTAAAAAAATCCCCTTCAAATTCAATGCATTCCATTGAGTTTTCCACTGTTCAAAGCATCACTGAAACCCTATTTGATAAGCTGCACAGTCAAACTTTTTAAATATACTCCGCAGAGTCAAATTTTACTTTTGCAATGAATTTTCAATTTAGGAAACAATAAAAAGTTGCATAGAAAGTATGAATGGTGGTGCACTTGCACAATCTTGAGTTTTACAAGAATTTTTTATAAAAAAAATATATGAGACTAGCTTCATAATTTTTATTTTTATTTGCCTTTAACTCATCCAGAATCTGTCTTGATGGCTAGATAGCAGTCTTCATGCCTAGACATCATCCTTTTATCATATATTTTGCTTAGTTGTACATGCATCTTCATTTTGATTTTAAAACTTAAATCTTTAGTTTCTATGCTTTTTAATATACATTGTATCATGTTAGAATAACAAATCTTAAACTATGGTTGGCTTTGTAGACAAACTTTTAAAATTATATATATATATATAAGAAAGTTGGCCAACTGTAGCCGAGGGTGACCCAAAAGCTCTTTTTTCAATAGCTACTACACCAAGTTATAAGGAAGGGTGCTACTCTTTTCCCTGGATTGGTCCACTTATCCTTGATGTATACCTTATGATGCGGAGCATTAAGCAAGGAGGTATCAAGTACCATTTTTTAAGTCATTGGTATGATTTAATTGGAGATTGAACCCTTGTCTCTTGGACCATTGATGAAGACTCTAACCATTATTCTAATAGTCCATTTTTGTTGTTTGTTTTTTTATTTATGGCCAGAGAATGATACAAAGGATCAATTTTTATCTTTACTTAATTTTATCTTTTGTTTAATATTCAGAAATTATTGAAAAAAGGCTGAACAATATAAAATCTTTAATATTGGAAATTGATTGATTGATTGATTTTAATGGTATGTCTACTCATCTTGGGTCATTTTATGCCTTGAAATCACGTTTATATATTTTTGTATAGTTGCATCTTAAAAGTGCTTTTTTTTTTAAATTTTGTTCACAGTCCTTTTAATTAAGAATTTTTTAACAATCTATTTGACCCATGGATGGGATCTTAATAGGTACTACCAATCCCAGTCAGAGTTGACCTGGAAGTAATGGCAACGAAGAGATACTCTAAACTCCCAGACCTCCAGAACTGGAATTTTTTTGGTTTTGTAAAAGTACAATGCTTTTGCAAAATTATTTTTAAAAAATTCTGACTGCACTTGTAAACTAGTTATTACGATAATGGTGAAATGATAATTTTCTGAAAGTTTAATCCCTAATGAACGCTCTGCAGATGAGATCTTGTGCTCAGCAAAATTTAGTAACTCTCGTTATTCCTGTGTAATGAGTTCGAATCTCAAAGAGTGCTTACAACTCGATGCTTTGTGTTAGACTAAGCTATGAGCAAATAATACTTTTAAAGTGAGTTTTTTTTAAATACTCCACTAATAATCTTGTACCAGAATAAGTATGAAGCAATCAGTGAGAAACGAACTCACTATCAATGGCCTGAGAGCCTAGCACTCTAACCTTTATACCACACATCCGACTGATTGAGCTTAGTAAAAAAAATAATAATAGCGGTGAATTTAAGTCTTTCTTAATCCCTAAGAACCTGTGGCCTTTTGCCTGACTAAGATAAGTTCGCAACAGTAAGAACAATATCTGAAAAAAGAAAAATATTTTCATTTATTCACTGAAGAATAGATGTTTAATTGTTTTTGTTGTTGAGTGCAGTAAATATTGCAGCCTGCATTTTTCGATAAAAGGAAGAAGCAGAAAAAGAAAAGAAAACTTTAAAAAAAGGAAAGAAAAAAAAAGAAAAAGAAAATAATAGTGAGCAATGAAAGTTGGCCGTTTACACTGAAGGCATTTTTATTTGCGAATAATAAGCGACACACAGCAATTTTAATACATCAATGTTTGTATGTTTAGATGCTGCTTAAAAAGCTTATAGAAAGAAAGCAGTCTGCCACAAACGATGACCTACATAGACAGCTGCTCCAGGAAATCACTGTCTATTCTTGTTTTCTTCCTATATATATATATATATATATATATATATATATATATATAGACTAACACACATCATATATCTTTTATTGCTTCGCTCTCTATAACAGCTTACCAGTACTTCCACACCCTGCACTTCCTCCCCAATAGTTACTACTCGCACCCCACCCCTAGTGCATGGCTTCCCCCACCCCGATCATTCCGTGTCTACCACCTCCCCTCAAGACCCACCCAGGCAAACACAAAAAAGTTCTACATCTTTGCCAGAGTGAAAAAAATGGCCAAGATCAGAATGTCTCCGTTAATACTTACTGAATCAGTAGTAAATTCATCACACTGAAGAAGAAGAAGAAGAAGAAGAAGAAGAAGAAGAAGAAGAAGAAGAAGAAGAAGAAGAAGAAGAAGAAGAAGAAGAAGAAGAAGAAGAAGAAGAAGAAGAAGAAGAAGAAGAAGAAGAAGAAGAAGAAGAAGAAGAAGAAGAAGAAGAAGAAGAAGAAGAAGAAGAAGAAGAAGAAGAAGAAGAAGAAGAAGAAGAAGAAGAAGAAGAAGAAGAAGAAGAAGAAGAAGAAGAAGAAGAAGAAGAAGAAGAAGAAGAAGAAGAAGAAGAAGAAGAAGAAGAAGAAGAAGAAGAAGAAGAAGAAGAAGAAATGTTTAAATGTTTGTTTTTATTTGCTTTTGTTTTTTGTTTTATTTGCAAAAATATGTCTGTTACATTTTTTTCTTTTTCTTTTTTTTATTTCTATTTTCTTTTGGCATTCGTTTTGTTATTGCTACTTCATTTAGTGCCTCTAACTCACAGCAGCCATCACTTCAATCTCTTCCTCCTCCTTTCCTTCTTGTTAATAACTGCTACCCAAGCAAATGCAGGAAAATCTGTCGACTTCTCCGAAAAGTAAAAATGGAACAAGAGTTTAGCATTTAAATCACTTCACTTCACTCACTCACTCAATAGAAGCTACAAGTGATGAATAAGTTGATTTTGCTTTGCTTTTGTCTTTTTTTTTTTTTTTTTTTTTTATCTCTTCTCAAACTGTGAACAAAGTCAAATTGCCTCGAAAGAAAATCAGCGGAACATTCAATTTCACTTCAATAAATAAATAAATGAATAATAATAATAATAATAATAATAATATTAATAATGATAAAAGAACTTGACGTCAAGTAAATTTTGCCGCGGACCACGGAGTGAAAATGAAAGAAAGAGAAAAGATGAATACTTGGACCCTGCTTGAGAACAAAAAAAAAAAAAGGAATATAAGGGTGATGGTGGTATCAATTGTTGTTGGTTCGCTTGGAACGGTCTCTGAAGACTTGGGAGGAAGCCTGAAGGAATTGGACGTGAGAGGGAGAAATGACCACTTTGACCACAGCATTGTTAAGATCGACTAGAATACTGAGAATAGTCCCGGAAACCCGAGGAAATTTGCTGTCACTTAGACTTCAGTGAAAGAGCTGGTGTGAAAAAATCGCTAGGAGTAAAATAATAATAATAATAATAATAATAATAATAATAATAATAATAATTGTTGTTGTTGTCTTTCAAACTCCTGTGAAAAACTCTCAAAGAGTAAATAATAGTAAAGAGAACAAGTAGAGACCATCCATACTACAGCATTATTAAACTCAGTCAGAATACTGACAAGAGTCCTGGAGACTTGCTGTCACTCAAACTCCAGTGAGAAACAATCGGCTAACGCTGATGCTAAAAACTTGAAAAGGAGTAAAAAAAAAAAAATTATTATTATTATTATTAATAATAATAATAATAATAATAATAATCCTGAAGACCTGAGGAGACTTACTGTCTCGCTAGGAGTATAGCAATAACAACAACAATAATAATGATGATGATGATGATGATATTGATCAAATAAACAAAACCCTTTTTTTAAATAGTTCTCTCATCCAAATGCAAAGTTTATATTTCGAATCAGGAATTCTTCAGTTTTCTTCTTGTTAAAATATGCCATAGAGGGTGACAAATTCTCAGCCCAACCAAGAAGAGTACCAAAACTAGAGACATGAAGTTCAAAGCACTAGACACAATTTCTTAAGTTTCTTTAACTCTTCCAAAAAATTAGATTTGAACTTTTTGAATAAAAGCAAAGATCATTCCATTCTTGGTTGGGCCGAGATCTTTCCAGTGCCCTCATATTGTTTCATGTCTATACACTTCGTAATATGTTGATAGAAATTAACATTTAATTTGGGATTATTTTAAATACAGTGTCAAAGTAGTGATTTCAACTTAGATCTTTTAGTTTTCTCCTGTACTGTTATCTGAAAACCCTTAAACCTACAACTACGAAGTTTTAATTTTTTTTTCTTTCTTCTACGATAATGATTCTCACCAATCAATATATACAAATTTGTACTATAAGTCTGAATATAAACTTAAAGTTTATCCCTGAAATATATACTTTAAGTTTAACCTTATCGTTATCAAGTTAAGTCACAACTATTAATACAAGATAAAATAGAACACTTCATCACTATATTACAAAAGTCTAATAGAACCAATTCACAAACTAACTACCTATTTGACCTCCTTTCAAAATACAATAAAAATATTTGACAACATTTTAACGGATTCCTCTTTCAAAATTGGTCCTGATTCCTGATAGGGAACTTAACTGGTCAATTGACCAAGGCATTCCTTGATTAAATTTTTGATTAATGAATAAACATTAAGAAACAGAGTCCCTAACCCTTCCATATCGAGCTCCTTCATTTTCTTTCCTTGTTATAACCGAAACTATAAAAGATTGAAAATTTTCAACTTCTGTTTTGTATATTAAAATTTTTTTCATCGTTTTATTTAATTGGAGATTTGTTACAAGATTTTCGTGAGCGATTGCACACCGGGTATTCTTGCCGGGTAGCTCTAAAAATGAACAACTCTGTTCTCGAGAACTTCTTCCCCGGGCAGCACGTGTTCCCTTGACTAAAATAAGTAAGTGCTGGGTTGATTGCCCTATGCCTGAGGGGCCCCTGAAAGAAAATGCCAACAGAACTGAGCCATTTTTGCACTTGCCCCTCTGGGAGGCTTGCTTTTTGTAGCACACTCTGCATTAAACCGACCTTGTGTCACATCCTAACACTGCAGAGAGGGGTTGAATACCAAAATTTATAACTTTAAAAAATATATTCACAAAAACTTTATAATTATGAATCAACCGACTTCATTCTCTACGGAGAGGTAAGCTCTTCCACCCTTCCGTCTTAAAAGGGATGTTCTGAGTATTACACTAAACTGTATCCAGTGGTGAGGGCTTTAGTCATTCCTTCGTTCCCATTACTCCCAAGTCCACCGAGTCCAATGTGGTAGTACCTGTTAGGATCGTTTGAAAAATGTTAGATGGGAACACTTGAAGCCAAACAACCGTGTGCAAATTATTTGTATTAAGAATATTTACTTGAAGCTCTAATTGTTTACTAAGGATTATTATCATTAGTTACTTGAAACCATATAATTGCTTAAAGTACTTGAAGCAATATAACTGCGTGCAAACAAATGATTATTATTATTAAATGAGAATAGTTACTTGAAACCATATAATTGTGTATAAATTATTAGCATTTGATAGGAATATTAAAAACTATATAAATAACTGTGAGCAAATTATTTATATTAAGAATAGTTTCTTGAAGCCATAATTGTTCGTAGATGATTATGCTTTATTACTTGAAACCATATAATTGCTTTATACTCAGAGGGACTCCACTGACTTTTGTAATAAATAAAGCAACAACGGTTGACATGCAATAAAACCAACCAACAACAGTAATTTTTGGCTCAAAGTTATTGTGAGGCATCTATTATGAATTAAATTCATCATCATCTGCATCAAATCGTACTAATAGCAGGAAGTCTCTAGACTCTCTCTCACTATCCTTCCCTATCGTCCATCGCTCCTGGCAGGTCTTCTTGACTGCGTCCAGTGTCCGCACAGATCTAAAATATGTAAGTCTGGTGTGTCTATGAGTGGAATTCATACAAAAACGTCATCTATTAGTTCGTTTTTACTTCCCAAGCAGTATCCCATATTTCTTGTTCGTCTTTCATGGGTGGTTTGTAAGATGGGAGGCAAGTAGCTGTACAACTGCCGTTTTATGGGCTCCTGCTTCGAGAATTTGTTAAAAACAGCGCGTAGCTTGTGTAGTTCTCATCTAGCTTTTTCTCCGAGCGTTTCATCAGAGTACAATAGTACTGGGCACAGCTTTGAAGAAATCGCATTTTATTTTATCAGATAGATCAAATTTCTATATGATCAATAACCTGTCAATTGCAGTCCACACCTTTGCAATGAGTATGTTGACATTGCTTTCAGTAGATGAAATGCTGTTGCCGAGGTATGTGAACTGGTCTTCTAACTTCAGAGGCTTGACACTTAAAGTGAAGATAGCTTCTTCTTGTTTAAAACATGCCAACTCTAATTTATTTGCATTAACATAGAAGCCAATGACACTTGTTTGCCTACTCCAGACTATGCAGTTGGGATTCGGCTTGGGCAGGTACATTTGCGAGAAGCGGTAGATCATCAGTGTAGTCTGCATCTGTTCGAGAAAAAATGCTAGAAAACAATAGTTGCTTAATTATTACAAAACAGTGATAAAAACTAATTTATTCATTAATTAATAAATTCGTGTTTTCGTCGTTGTAAATGAAATCAACAACTGGAGTTCAAAACCTGTACGAGGCTGTTTGCTTTTCATTTTGTGTTAAAACCTTTAAAAAAGCACAGATCCATCTCGTCTCCCCTATGGGCAAATAGTAGTGCAGCTTGGATTCTATAGCCTTGGTTAGGCAACCAGTCTGAGAAGGAAAACTCTGCCTAAAAATTGACCTTGTGTCATATTCTGCTGGTGGGGAAGGGGTTTAGGTAAATACATGACAATTAATGATCTGTGACTCAGTGACGATAAAACCAGAATCAAACAGGAGAGGTCAAACTCCTGGCTCCATGATCACTCAATTATTTTGCCCCAACTTGTCAATGGATAACAGATTCTGAGAGATGTGAGTATTATACAAGCTATAAAAGGGTATAACATTGGAAATCATTGGATGCAGTCAGGCAGACAACCTGCTCTCATCTTATGCTGGGCTAATGAACCTCGTAGATCAATGACCAAGATCAAATAGTTCAGTTAGAAAACTATTGCTGCTTATAAGTGTAATGTTTATTGACGAGAAAAAATAGCTAACAAAAGATTACTGTGACTCTAATTCAAACCATATGTCCAAACCACATTGCTCTTCACGCAGGTAAACAAGGGGCATATTCAACTGAGGTTGGATCTCTGGCCTCAGTGTTCAAAACCTAAAATCCTGTTAATATAGCAACTTTTAACATTAGATCATCAAGTTCAATAAATTAGCTACCTCAGCTTACAGTATTTGCAGTGCTGAGCAGAATATAGATATCATATGCATAAAGAAACATTGATATTACCATCATGAGTTAGAATTGAAATACTAAAATCCAAGAAATGAATGGATATTTGTGTTGGTATCTGCATAGAAAATCTTTCTCAATGTCGCCATTGGAGGTATAAGAAATCAATTTATTAATCAGTAAAATGTTACCAGTTCAATTAACAAAATATTTTCAAACTTTCTAAAATGTTAAAATATCTACTTCCATGAAGACATAATTTTGATTTTTTTTTTCTAGTGGATAAGTTCCCACAATGCAACACTTTAGATTCCTTTCTGCATTATTCCTTCACCCTGTCGCCGGGGGCTTAGAATACGCGGGCTGTATCCCCTTGCAGAGGTGGGGTTCCCCTTCATTGCCATTACTCCCAGGTCCACTCTGATCCGGAGTTGTAGTACCTGATAGGATCTCATCAATGGGTCGAATAGAACTGTTCCCTAAGTATTCATATTTGTTTGTGCCGTGTGCCAAAAGAAAAAAAAACTCTCAAAAACATCTACACAAAAATGTAAATATGAATGTACAATGAACGCGATTCCCTACTCTCTAGGAATAAAATAATTCTAGACGGGTTGACATGCCGTTAAAGTCAATTAATCAATCAATCTGCATTATATCAATTATCAATTGGTAACAACATATTGAGATTATTTGTCATCATTTTTTGAAAGATCTAACTAAAGAATTTAAAATCAACTGGTGATTTGATTTTTTTTTTTTTTTTTGAAATTTATAAATTCAGCTCAAATTTTGGAAAAAGAATTAAATTTCCATTTGTATCTCCAATAAAATTGTAATTTAGAATATTAGTTTTCATTATTGGTCTTTCTTTTCTTATTTCCTGTATAAAATTTACTTTTAGTAGATGTTTAAATATAATTGTCGGTGGAGAAATTTATAAGATTTTTGACAGTGGAAAAAATATGTATGAGTACTACATCTTCTAAATGAAGAAATAGATTTTTACATTATTAGATTTAAGCAACAATAACAACAACAAATAAAATCAAAAGAAATTGGTTACAAAACTCGAATCTTGAGTTTGACCATGAAGTTTAGGCACATAAAACAAAAATGAATCATTAGGGCTGATTTTTAAACATTCATATGACTGCTGTTGATACGCACATACGTAGTCGGAAACAGGTCACATGACAACTAAATTAATTAAAGAACCAATTACAATTCAACTGTTCTTCCATCGTTTTAGAATCAAATTGGAAATTACCAGAAAGATATAGATAAGAGAAAACGAATCAAACGTTTACTGGCGACAATGATCGCTGTGGAGACTGAAATAATGTGTTCGCCATGAATCTCATTAATCTTTGGTTTATTTTAAGACATGTAATGATTACAGACGTACATCGAAAGTAAGGCTGAGCGGAAGTAAACAATATTCGGTGTTTCGGTCTGTGTCGCTCGATCGGTACAGTAGTAGTAATTGTAAAGACGGGCAAGAATATTAGAGACAAGTTGGGAAAAGAAACCTCCACAGCCTCATGGCGACCATCTCTTGCTCTATCCACTCGCATTTCTGCTAATAATCAGCAGTCAACAGCGTCAACTTTCAACACCTACACGCCTGACAATTACTGCTATGTAAATGACACAAATACAAACACATTCATTTTATTGTTTAAAAGACACATATTAATATATCGAACGGTTACTTGTGAATTTAACACACTGAAGTACTGTTTTAAAGGAATAAAGATTTCATTCAAATTGTTCGTTCCTATCTATTTATCGTGTTACTCTCTCTCTCTCTCTTATATATATATATATATATATATATATATATTTATATATACCCTCATTTCTGCACAAACAGGATGTAACACAAGGTCAGTTTTAAGCAGAATTTAACAGGTTTTTCTTCTAGACCGGTTGCCATAACAAGGCTAAAGAGCCCAGCCTGCTCTACTATTTACCTATAGCTAGAGGGAGAATAGTTGAATTCATTCCTTTCACAAGGGTATTAACGCGGTGAAATGCAAAGTCTCGTCTAAGATTTGAAATCGAGTCGTCGTGTCCATTTCCGAGAACGATAACCATTACACTATGAACACCCCCATATGCATGTATAAGTTAAATAAGTTGGCTGACCGTTGTCTAGGGCGACTCGAAGGCTCCCTTTTCAATAGCCAAAACACTGAGGTGTAGGGGAGGGTTCTACCCCTTTCCCTAGATTGGTCCACGTACCTTTGATCAGTACCTAATTATGCTGAGTGTTGAGCAAGGACGCATCAAGTACCATTTTTAAGTCTTTGGTATGACTCCACCAAGGATTGAACCCTGCCGAACGCTTTACTCCCTAAGCCACAATATACATATTATAAGAAATGTGCTCAATTAAATAAATATTCCAGGTTTTAGGTCTTAAATTACAACAACCATCGCACGAAAAGTTAACAAAGTTATCCGAATGTTAGTCGCTATAAAGTACAACTCTACCCAGATCGGATAGATTTTATCTCTGCCCAGCCCAAGAAATTATCTAGCAGTAACTGTCAAGCTTGGTAAAGGGGGAGAGAAAAGTATAAAAATGAAGGAGAAAAAAGGGGATGGGAAAGCTAACTTTTGTTTTCTGAAAGAGAAGCGTGTCTATATTTCTTTAAAACAAAAACAACTAGTTCCCACAAAGTAATTTGTTTAAAGGGAAATAAACTTTACAAAATCCGGCTTGGCATATTTTTCCGTATACTTAACAAAAACATTGAATGAGGTAACAAAAATAACATACATTCAATTAATGACAATATTATAACCAAAAAATAGAAGAATGGTATAAAAAATATAACGACTGACTTGTTCAAAGCAATGCCGTTAACCATCTACGGTCAGTTTAACTTTTGTTAATGATAAAATACCATTCTTTGGTATTTTATATCAGTGTTCATTTTGAAGCCAATTTTAAGGGTTTATTCTTCTTCTTTGTGTCACCTTCTTGTGTAGAATCAACCTGGACAATCGTGTTCTAGTTTCTTCTGTAGACTTGTTGAAAACGAACTTTACTATTTATTTAAGTGAACTTGGAGTAGACCACCGCTTCCTCTTCTTAGATGAATATATTTCTGTTTCAACTTGGAATGTCTTCCGTTGAGCCTACGGAGGCTTTTACCACATTTTCTAACCCGGCCAACAGCTTCCTTTGTTGGAAAAGGTTCGATAATACCGCCTCCAGACCTTAGTCTCAACTTTCTTTTGAAGGGGATAGCATACCAAAACCATAAATAACCTGCAGTTGGCTTATTGTTTCAACAAGTAACTATAAAAAGGAAAAGAGGGTTAGCCTATAGTGACAAAATAGGCCTAATTTACTCAAGCTACTTTGCTTAAGAAAAAACTGCCTAAAGTCAAAGGCGAATAAATAAGAGCTCACAAAGCAAAAAGAGAGAGCCAAGCAGATCCTTCTGCACGTCCTGAAAAATAGAAGAGGGAGAACCCTTGAGGATCTCATTTGAATAACAGTAAAGGCGGAGGCTAACGGCACAACTTCAAAATCAGATTCGAGCAGACATTAACTACGGAATATACAATCTTCAACAATATAGTGTTCAATATCGGTGAAACATACATACATACATACATACATACACACACACACACACACACACACACACACATATATATATATATATGTGTGTGTATGCCTACATAGACGAGAAACTGATTGTTACTAAGTGACTTTGACTCTTTGTTTTCACTATCCTAACTTATATGTGTCTTGGTTTGGTTTGGTTTGGTTTGGTTTTGTGGCATATCAACCATTGTAGGTTATTTAATCTGAAATCCTGTTTATACATATATATTAAATATACATGATTTCTAAACACATTTTCTTGATAACGTTTTTAAATGAGCCTAAGGTCATTTTTTCACACAGTTAAATGGTTTCAAGTATTGCTATGTATCACTAACAAATCAATTGAATATCATTCATTTGTTTATTCACAGTTAAATGATCAAACAGTTCCATTACCAACGATTCCATTAAGTATAAATCATTTGTTTGTATACTGTTTAAATGTCAAACAGTTCTATTTGACCCATCGATAGAACCCTTTCAGATGCTACCACTCCGAGCCAGAGTGGACCTGGGAGTGATGGCAATGAAAGGGTACTCTGCATTCGTTAAAACTCAAGCATTACTGAAGCCTCACCATCAGATTGTTTAGTATCATATCCAGGACACTCGATGGGAGAGTCTTACCCCTCTGCAGAGATGCAGTTAGTGTATTCTACAGCCCCAGCCGACTAGGCTCATGTGTGTGTATTTATGTGTGTGTGTGTGCGTGTGCGTGTATATATGTGTGTTAACAAAACGTAATTATCTTGTTAATTTACATGCTACTTTAATTTTAAATGCACTGTTTACCCTGAATTCTCGGAACTAGAAAGACGGACCCCCTACATATGATTTAGTATTGAATGATATAAATAACCATCACAGTGCAATTATTTCAAAGTATCGTCAGTTTATCCACACAGATCCCGCCCTAGTGGCAGGGAGGGGCACAGAATACTTTGACTGCATGCCTTGCAGAAAGTTAAGACCCACACTCACTCCCCCCCCCCAAAAAAAAAGAATGTCTTAGTTTAGATAGTAAATTGCATCTGGTGGTGGAGCTCCAGTTCTAAACCTCTGAGTGTGGAGTCACCACATCATTGCCATTACTCCCAGGTCCACTCTATCTCAGAGTTGTAGTACCTATTAAGGTCTCACCTATGTGTCAAATAAATCCGTTTAAAACTATTAATATTTGATAGGGATTTATGAAATCATATAATTGTATGGAAATTATTTGTATTATATAGGAATACTTGAAACCATATAACGTAAGCAAATTACGTATATTAAAATGTTTTCCTTGAATCTATAACTGTTCGCAAATGATTATTATAAATCAGATGGAACTATATAATTGTTAGCAAAAACAAAAAAACAAAACAAAACAAAACAAATGACTGTCATTAAATAACCCAATAAGGTTAGACATGCCGTAAAACCAGCAAATTAAATTTATCCACGCAAATCAGTGCTTCTAAATCTTTGGTTATGTGTGAAAGCCGCAAACCAACAAGAAAGAATAAAACTGTGGAAACAGCGTTTCGAGAATCTACTAGGAAAGCCACCGAAAGTTACACATAAACCAATCACGAGAATTATTAGTAAGCAATTAGACATTAAGCTAGGACCGTTTACTCTCGAAGAACTCGACTCGGTTCTTAGAAAATTAAAAATAGAAAAGCCGCAGTGCTAGATGAAATTCCCCTAGAGGTATAGAAGACCAGACAATTTGATGACATACTGCTCCGACACTGTAATGCAGTTTATAATCAAAATCCGATAGATAGATGGATGAAGGGATGCATCCTCCCTTTCCCAAAAAAGGGCGACCTCGGATTAGCCAAGAACTAACGAGGTATAGCACTTACATCCACAGCAGCCAAAATATACAATGCTCTACTACGAAACCGCATAGAACCCAAAATTGACAACATTCTTAGGAAGAACCAAAATGGGTTCCGAAGAAATAGATCCACGACCTCACAAATATTGACTATCCGTAGAATCCTTTGAAGGCGCCTGGGCAAAAAACCTACAGGCGACAATACTATTTGTCGACTTTACCTAGGCCTTTGATTCCACCCACAGAGAGGAAGATGGAACAAATTCTACTAGCATACAGCATTCCAAAAGAGACCGTCGCAGCTATAATTATTCTCTATAGAAACACCAAAGTGAAACTGTGTGTTCTCCAGATGGAGACACGGACTATTTCGGCATCGTAGCTGGAGTACTGCAGGGAGACACACTTGCCCCATACTTCTTTATCATCTGTCTTGACTACGTGCTTAGAACATCGATTGATAAAATCAAAGAAAACGGTTTCGAACTGACAAAGAAAAGAAGCTGAAGGTACCCCACAAAAACAATAATTGACGCCGACTATGCCGATGACATAGCGATTCTAGCAAATGCACCTGCCCAAGCCAAAACACTACTGCATAGTCTGGAACGAGCCGCCGGAGGCATTGGCCTCCATGTCAATGCACACAAAACGGAATACATCTGCATAGATCAAACAGGTGACATCTCCACGCTAGGCGGTAGCTCTCTGAAACTAGTTGACAAGTTTACCTATCTAGGAAGCATTGTCACATCATCCGAAAAAGAGATCGACACGCGACTAGCAAAAGCATGGACTGCTAATGATAGTTCATCGGTCATATGGAAGTCAGACCTGACTGATAAAATGAAACGCAGTTTCTTCCAAGCAGCGGTCGTGTTGATACTGCTATATGGATGCACTACATGGACACTGACTAAACGGACGGAGAAAAAGCTTGACGACAACTTCACAATAATGCTGCGAGTAGTTTTGAACAAGTCCTGGAGGCAACACCTCACAAAGCAGCAGCTGTACAGCCACCTACTTCCCATCGCGAAAACTATCCAAGTTAGACGAAGCAGACATACAGGACACTGCAGGAGAAGCGGGGACGAGATCATAAGTGATGTTCTTCTATTGACCCCTTCACATGGCCAAGCAAAAGCAGGGAGACCAGCTCGAACCTACATACAGCAGCTCTGTGAGGATACGGGATGGAGCCCTGAGGACCTGCCAGAAGCGATGAACAATAGGGACGAGTGGCGAGAGAGGGTTAGGGATATTCGTGCAGGTGGCACGACAAGATGATGATGATGATATATCTATTTGCCAAAACCGAATACCTGCTGCATAGCCTGGAGAAGACTGCAGGAAGCACTGGCCTCCTCGTGAACGCAAATAAAACAGAGTACATGCATTTTAAACGAGAAGGAACCATCACCACTCTAAGTGGCGAGCCTCTGAAATTAGCAGTAGACAAGTTCACGTACTTTGGCAGCAGTGTCTCATCTACTGAAAATGATGTCAACATATGCATAGCAAAAGTGTGGACTACTATCGATAGGTTATCGATCATACAGAAGTCTGATCTCTCTGATAAAACAAAACGGGATTTCTTCCAAGCTGTGACTGTGCTAATACTACTGTATGGATGCACCACATGGACGCTAACAAAACGCACACAGAAAAAGCTTGATGGGAGCTACACAGGAATGCTACAAGCTATTTTGAACAAATTCTGGTGGCAACACCCCAAGAAACCACATCTGTACGGCCACTTACTTCCCATCTCAAAAACCATCCAAGTAAGACGAAAAAGACATGCGGGACACTGCTGGAGAAGCAAGGACGAACTCATAAGTGACGTTCTTCCAAGTATTCTTACACATGGACGTGTCAGTGTTAGCCGACCAACAAGAAGTTACCTACAGCAGCTCAGTGTGGACATGGGATGTAGTTTGGAAAACTTGCTGGGAGCGATGGATGAGAGAGACAGATGAAGAGAGAGAATCTGGGAAATTCGTACTGTCAGCGCGACTTGATGATGATGATGATATATATATGTATATATATATATATCCGAAATTGGATTAACAAGATTCACATATTTACATGGATATGGTTTATAAATTAATACCAGATTCCAAATAAATCTTGCTTTGTCAGTGGGTCTTAGAACATGCTCACTACATCCCCGGATATGGAGTAAGAGCCACTCCTCCAGATAGGGGATATCCTGGGTATGACACTGACACTAAACTGTGTCAGACAGTGAGGCTTAAGTTCTAAAGATCTGGGGAATGTGGAGTATCCCTTTGCCATTACTACTTGGTCTGATCCAGAGTCGTAGTAACTGTTCGGACCCTTTCAAAGAATCAAATAGATCTGTTTGAAAATTATTAGAATTAGATAGGAATACTTGATCCTTGACTGGGGAAATCCTAAATGCCTAAAAGTGCTCGAAGTAAACGAGTTCGAACTCCAGTTGCGCTATTACGTTTGTAGGGAATAAATAAACAAATAAAAAAATTAAATTGAATTAAAAAAGAAAATTATTAAAATATGCAGAAACTCCCAGAGGCCTCTAACAGGAGAAAGGAGCGACGCATGCGTAAAGAAAAAAAGGACCTCCTGACAGAAGGAGGAAACTCATTCTCTTTCAGCAATGACCAGCGGAGTGAGAACACCTTGCTAATTAATGAGGACGCCACGCGTTCGTCTTTGGACGACGCGTTGGCTAGTCCTTTCACTAGTAGCACCCGTCTCTATGCCAAAATACAAAAAGCTACGAAATGGACTATCGAACTACGAACAAAAACACTGGACTTGGACAAACACCATAAAAGCGACTAACACGTTGTTAAAGCTTTAAAACAACAAATGAGGACATATATATACCAAGAAACGATTGACGTATTTTTAAACACCTTGACTGGGGAATTCAACAATTTCAATTGTATTAAGGGAAAATTACCTCACCAATTGAATATAGGAAATAAAGGAAAAATAAAAAAAACGTCTTCGTCTCCAACCTGTTGCTGTTTTCTTTCGTATAATTCTTTTTGGACCTTTCTTGTTCTGGGAGTTACATCAACAAGGGACGTGGGGTAAAAATAGAATAACCTCAGAATGGAGTCAGATAAAAAACGGTAACACAGCTTGCCCTTGGCCAAAGCCTGACCCCATACGTTCACTTTCGGACAAATACCTTTGAGAAAGATAGGAGCTCTCTTATACCCGCAGCTATAAGTTAAAGATTACCACTGCTGTTTTCTACGAGGATGGTTTTGGCATTAAATAACCCATGAAGGTTGATATGTCATTAAAAACAAAGAAATCGAAACTAAAACAATAAATCATTTGAATTAAGAATTGTTATTTGAGGCTATTTTTTTTTATTTAGGACCATTATTAGTTACTTGAAGTTACGTAACTGTACAAAAATTATTTGGTTTGGTCTCTTTGTTTAATGGCATATCAAACTTCGTGTGTCATTTAATGCCAAAGCCATTCTTACAGAAGAACAGTCGCGATTGTATTTAAGGTCTCTTTGTTTAACGGCATATCAACCTTCGTGTGTCATTTAATGCCAAAGCCATTCCTATCAGAAGAACAATAGTATTACTATTGAACCCATAGATGGAGGGTTAAAGAGGTTTATACCTTTCCCGAGGGCAATTGTCCGAAAATGAACGTAATAGCGCGACTGGAGTTCGAACTCGCTGACAACGATATTGCAGTGCAGCACATTAGCCATTATGCCATGGGTATTCGCCAACAAATGACTTTCGTCAAATTGAAATAATTACTTGAAACCATATAATTATTAGTATTAGATAGGAATATGTGAAAACATATAACGCAGCACACTCTGCTGTGCCTGTAGAATACACCGACTGCATCTTTGCAGAGAGTTAAGACCCCCCCCCACAACGAGTGACCCAAATATGACCCTAAAAAGTCTGATGGTGAGGCTCCAGTAATACTGGAGTTTTGGAGAGTGCGGAGAACCCCTTCATTAACATTATTCTCAGGTCCACTGTGGCTGGTAGCATCTGATAGGGTCCTGTCTAAGGGTCTAAGAGTCAAATAGAACTGTTTGACATTTAAACTGAGTGCAAACAAATGACTTATCCTAAATTAAGTTATTATTAGAAATAAAACTTGTTGATCATTTAACTGTGTATCAACAAAATGTGTTAACAAATAATACATTATATACCTTGAATACACGGGCTTAAACCAGTGTCAGTAGATGTCGTCAGTGATATATATATATATATATAGTCACCCACAGACAGATCAGTAAACCAACCAATCAGTCACCGACCCGTAATATTTTCAAATAACAAAACTAAAAAAATCAAGATGTCAATTGATGAAAGCGAAAAAATAAAAAAGAAATTGATACAATGTTCTAGTCGAAAGAATTTGAATATTTCAAACATTTCAAGTTTGATGAAGTTCGATTTTGCAGATTTAAGTGGAGGGGAAAAAAAGGAGATAAGAACAAGGTTTAAGTAACCTCCTCCTTGAAGTAAATATTTTTCAAAGAAATAATAATACTGTCGGTGGGGCTTAGAATATGCCAATTGCATCTCCTGCAGAAGGGGAAGTACTCCGATTCTCAAATGGGCTACCCTAGATATGACACTAAACTGCATCTGATGTCGAGGCTCTAGTGTTTCTCATCTATGGGTCAAATAAATCTATTTAAAATTATTCATCTTCAAAAAAAAAAAAAATGAAGAAAAAATGTAAGTATGAAAGTTCATTGAATACGATTCCATAACCTCGAAGTGACATGCCTTCAAAATCAATCAATCAACACAGTCAAAGAAATAAGTTTATAAAAATATGATATTCCAACCACTTTTTTTAAAGCCTGTTTTAACTATAATTATTACGAACATATTTTCATTATTTTTTATTATTATATTCCATTAGAATATGATAAAATTGAACTTACTTAATTTTAACCACATAAATTTCTTAAACTAATTTCTACATTATTATTACTTTATGTTCATTTGGTTCAGTTTCGATTAGCACGGTGGGGAAGGCAGAATCAATTAATTGTGCTAATCAGATGTGTGTATGTGGGAAGCTTGTGAATTTGACTACATTTATTTTTAAAATATTGCAACTACTTCTGTAGTTCCTCAATATTTCATTTATTTCATAGAGTACCCTAGAAATATGAAATACGTTCCATTTATTTCATAGGGTGCCCTAGAAATATGAAATATGTTCCATTTATTTCATAGGGTACCCTAGAAATATGAAATATGTTCCATTTATTTCATAGAGTACCCTAGAAATATGAAATATGTTCCATTTATTTCATAGAGTACCCTAGAAATATTAAATACGTTCCATTTATTTCATAGGGTACCCTAGAAATATGAAATACGTTCCATTTATTTCATAGAGTACCCTAAAAATATGAAATATGTTCCATTTATTTCATAGAGTACCCTAGAAATATGAAATACGTTCCATTTATTTAGAAATATGAAATGATCCCAGGATATAAGATCTTCAGTTAAGGATCAATGCTTTTTACTTTGAAAAAAATGTCAAGTAGAATATTGATAATTGAATACTGAAATCATTTTTCTGTAATGCGTGATTTAAATGATTGCTATGGATGTTTAACATTGAAAGTCCTGGTTTCTGAAGTGAAGTTTAGCAACGATGAGTATACCCTGTGTTTAAGTGGGTGACTATTTAGTAATAGGAACCTAAGTTTGTTTAAATAGGGTTCGGCTTTTTAAGGCAGAGTACCCTCCACGCAAGATTACACAGTTGAATGTGAGGTTAAAAATAGCTTAGCTCCGTCGGCAGGGCTCTTTTAGGACACCTTAAGCAACAAGCAATCAACCTGACCCAACCACTTTTAGATTAAGTAGTTGGTGCTACCAGGAGTTAACAGACAGTTTCACTCATAGATTTTATTTCACAAATGTCAGGGAAATTAACAACCGAAAGTCCATATGAAAAACGAAGGGAAAATTAATAAACGAAAATATCTATTTTATCTCTCTGTAAACAATCATTTCGAACTTGATCTTCATAATTTGTAATTCAGTAAAAGTCTTGGCATAGAATAAATAGTTATTTCCCTTAGAGAATCGACATGTCCGTTAGGGACCTCGTCGGGTGTCACATGACAGTCCTGAAACCCCTTCTCAACCCCTATTTATTTCTGTTCTTTGAATGGAAGGGATGTCTCTAATCCTACCAGGAAAAGGTAAAGCGTCATCGCTATACAAATCATACTTTTTTATCATTCAGGGTTTTCGGACTATTGCCTTCATTTTCATTATTATGTTCACAACGTTTCGGTCGATATGTCCTCCAGCCTTTTTCAGACGTTTCTTGTCAAATTCGGGAGTCTACTCGAAACTGCGAGCCACGTCCTTTATTTAATCCACGGGGGTCGATTGTTCTGATTCCGTTAACCACATCCGGGTACAAGTTTTAAGTATTCCCGTATTGTTACTCGTCTGCAGTCAGGATTGAACCTGCTACCTCCAGATGATAGTCATGATAAAAATCATCAAGCTTCATCTCAGAAATTCAGACAACTAATCTCACTTATCAGTAAGACTTTTTTTTTTACATTTTGTGCCCCTTCCATATACTACTTGTTCATGGAACAATATATGTATAATCCTACCATGGGTTACATTTGTGTCGTTTTTCTTTTAATACTACTTGTATGTATATTACGTATGTAAAAGATTAAATGTTTTTATATATGTAAATGAATTTATCTTTCTTTCTGTTGTGCTCAGTGTTATTATATCACGGATTACTAATGGTAATATTGGTCACTGGTTAGTTACAACTCAACTTAATATCTTCACAAATCAAGCACTCCAATAAAAGCAACAATTGGAGGTTTATATCTATCTATCTATCTATCTAGTGAGCAGTGTGACTTTTTCTGCTTGTATTTTTTTCGTCATCCGTCTGTAACTACTACGAAGATAACAGAGTAGTATCTGTATCATTTTTCAGGACTTTTGCCTGGAATCAGAGTATAGTATCTGTTCATCTTCTTTAATTGAGTTGTTTTCTTCAGGCATGGTGCTGCAAAAACAAAACCAAAAAAAAATACAAAAAGTTAAAAATAATTTTTTTTTTAAATTGTGTGCCTGATCCTAAGGACCCTAACTCCAGAGCAGCACTTTTCCACTACTAAAAAGCTAGGGTAGGTGGTCAGAATTATTAGGTTTCTTCCCAACACTTGTCGCCAGGATTGGGTAATTTTTGTGATTCGCAAATATGTAGGTGTGTGAAACCCACGTTTAACTAATTGTGTCACAATAATACAACGGAGACGTGGTTGCATATCAGCCCAGAGTGTAGTGTCTGTTCTCATAGAAATTTAACTGAATATATTACAAAATCTTCTTATGTTCTACGGCCGATGCGATTAGCTCTGGTAGTTGTCCTATTCTACTTAAGGTTCTTGAGTTAAATGTCGCTATTGGTAGTGTTTGCTTGCATCTTAGTAGTTTTTGTCGTTTGAGCTCTGTAGCTGATTTTTCGAACACTGAGGCCAGGGCTCCAACCTCAGCAGGACGCGCCCCTTTTTTACCCGCGCGAAGAGCGATGCAGTTTGTGTATGTGGTTTGAGTATGGGTCATGGTTATCTTTCGATGGCTGTTTTATTCTCTTCTATAGAAGCCACTCTTATAGAGGAGCAGCAGTAGTTCCCCGATCGAACTAACGATCCTGAGCGTAAAGTCGTCAAACTCACGTCCAGGACCCGTTTAGGTATTGAGTTTGGTCGTCCATGGGTTTATTCAAATACCTTTACGTACATCATGCTGCTTCCCATTTGTACGTAAAAAAGGGGGGTAATTTTGATTTAAGTTTTCTTAAGTTTTAACTTAGTTAAAGTCCAAGATTAGGGTACTTTCGTCAGACTTTCACTGATACTGAAGTTTGTTTTTGTTTTTTGTTTTTTGCTGCGGTATTCGGACATTTTCCTAGGCTTTTTAGTTTTTATTCTATACTACCGTTGAGAGCCGAGGAGGCTTTAGGAATTATAGAGCTTTTACAAATGACTTTTTTTTTTCTTTTTGACATAATATGCATACAAGAACACAGATACACGCACACCGAAGATATCAAATATCACGAAACTGGCAATGGATGGTCGCTCGTCCCTGTATCCGCATGGAAAAACTCTGTCAACGCCGCAGTAGGAGGGGTAGGATTGCTTATAGGACCTAGAGCATTAAAAACGCTAAATAGAATTGAGAAAATACAACCTAGAACGATGGCAGCTACTTTTAACGGCAACCCCAGAGCAACAATCATCTAATGCTACAGCCCTACCAATGTTAGCGAAGAAACTGAACTAGTCACCTTCTACGATGAGTTATCCTCATTAGTGCGTAGCATCCCGAAACACAACATGTTAGTCATTGGCGGAGACATGAATGCCCAAATCGGGAAAAACGGAAACAACAAATACAGCCTCCACAACACGTCAAATAGGAATGGGCAACATCTAACAGATTTCATGATAGAAAATAGATTAGCATGCCTCAATACAAACTACCAAAAAAGGGAGGGCAAACTATGGACATACACGTACGCAAACAATACTAAAGCTCAGATAGACTACGTCCTTATAAACAAGAAATGGAAAAATAGTGCAATGAATTGCGAGGCATACTCCTCTTTCGAGCGTGTGTCCACCGATCACCGAATAGTCACGGCAAAAATACGGCTAAGCCTACGAAAAAACGCCAAACGAACAGCGATCACCAAACACTATGACTGGGCCCTATTGAACAACAGAGATATAAGAGATAAATACGTATTAGAATTAAGAAACAGATTCGAAACACTACAAGAAAAGACGGAAAAAAGTACACCAAACGACGAATATGAAAATTTCGTCAATGCGCACCTCGAGGCAGCAGCGAAATGCATTCCAACAAAACTCAAAACTAAATATAGAGTCCCATGGGAAACTTTAGCGGTGAGAGACAAACGTGCACTAGTGAAAACAGCCTCTAGAAACTATCGAAAAAACCCAACAAACACAAATGCCTTAAAACTAAAAACGGCACAATATCAATTAGCAGGCATATATATAAAGGAACAGACAGAATACATTCAAAATCAGATAGATAAGATTAGAGACTCGGTGGAAGATAGACAATCTAGGATAGCCTGGCAAACAATAAACGAAGTGAGTAGAAGAAAGCACACAGCCAAAGCAAAACTGAAAGCTGCAAATCAACAAGAAAGAATAAAACTGTGGAAACAGCACTTCGAAAACCTACTAGGAAACCCACCGAAAATAACACATGAACCAATCACCAGAATAATTAGTAAACAATTAGACATTAAACTAGGACCGTTCACACAAGAAGAACTCGACTCGGTTCTCAGAAAAATTAAACATAGGAAAGCTGCAGGGCTGGACGAGATTCCCCCAGAAGTATGGAAGACCAGACAATTCGACGACATACTGCTCCGACACTGCAACGCAGTATACAATCAAAATCCGATAGATAGATAGATGGATGAAGGGATGCATACACCCCTTCCCTAAAAAGGGGGACCTCGGATTAGCCAAAAACTACCGAGGCATAACACTTACATCCATAGCAGCCAAAATCTACAATGCCCTACTACGAAACCGCATAGAACCCAAAATCGACAACATACTTAGGAAAAACCAAAATGGCTTCCGAAGAAATAGATCCACGACCTCACAAATATTAACCATCCGTAGAATCCTTGAAGGTGTACGGGCAAAAAACCTTCAAGCGACATTAATATTTGTCGACTTTACCAAGGCCTTCGATTCCATTCACAGAGGAAAGATAAACAAATCCTACTAGCGTACGGCATACCTAAAGAAACAGTAGCAGCAATAACGATTCTCTATAGAAACACCAAAGTAAAAGTACGATCACCAGATGGAGACACAGAATACTTCGACATTGTAGCAGGAGTACTACAAGGAGACACGCTGGCTCCGTACCTCTTTATCATTTGTCTAGACTACGTACTTAGAACATCGATTGACAAAATCAGAGAGAACGGCTTCGAGCTGATGAAGAAAAGAAGCAGAAGGTACCCCGCAAAAACAATTACCGACGCCGACTACGCCGATGACATAGCGATACAGGCAAATACACCCGACCAAGCCGAAACACTACTGCATAGTTTGGAACGAGCAGCCGCAGGCATAGGCCTCTTTGTTAATGCACACAAAACGGAATATATGTGCTATAATCAAAAGGGGGACATCTCCACTCTAGACGGAACCCCTCTTAAACTAGTAGACAAATTCACTTACCTAGGAAGCAGCGTCGAATCAACCGAAAAGGACATCGACACGAGGTTAACGAAAGCATGGAAAGCTATCAATAGGCTATCGATTATATGGAAATCAGACCTAACCGATAAAATGAAACGCAGTTTCTTCCAGACAGCGGTCACATCGATACTGCTATATGGCTGCACTACATGGACTCTAACAAAACGGCTCGAGAAGAAGCTAGACGGCAATTACACAAGAATGCTGCGTGCAATCTTGAACTAGTCCTGGCAGCAACATCCCACAAGACACCAACTGTACGGCCACCTGCCTCCTATCACGAAAACTATTCAAGTTAGACGAACCAGACATGCAGGACACTGCTGGAGAAGCAGGGACGAACTCATAAGTGATGTACTCTTATGGACCCCCACACATGGCCGTGCAAAAGCAGGACGACCAGCACGAACATACATTCAGCAGCTATGTGAGGATACTGGATGTTGTCCTGAAGACCTGCCTTGGGCGATGAACGATAGGGAGGAGTGGCGAGAGAGGGTCAGGGATATCCGTGCTACCAGCACGACATGATGATGATGATGATATTACAAAAACCTTTAAAATATTTTTCAAAAATCAAATCAGAATAATGTATTATTTTTCTCTTTCCCAGATTTTTGTCGTCTTTACCACGTAGGGAACAAATGATTAAAAACATATATCTATATATAGGATTTACACTCCTATATTTCAAAATGGCCGTGATGCCACTTGTTCCAAAAACGAAGATGGCGGACATCGGTAAACTAATCCGTCATGGAAACCTATTGGTCAAGAAAGTCACGTGTTTAATGCTCACAACTACGTCCGCAACTTTGATTTTGTCCCGCGAATTTGGAGTCGACTGCATGACAAGGATTGCCTATATATACTCTCGTCTTCCAAGAACTCATTATTTTCCATTTCGAATCACAGAGATAACACACTCTTTTACACTGTGACTTACAGAGACAACACTCTCTCGCTCTCTTACATTTTGACTTCCAGCACTCAACCCCACGATAATGTATACATTCCGCTGCCTTTTTCTTTCTTGTTCTGCCTTTTCGGTTAGACTTGCTACAGCCTCGAACACAACCACAGATATTTCGTCAAACCCCGAAAGAGACAAACAACCAACATGGGAGAAGACACATGCCTTCTAGGACACGTTGCTATATTTCTATATATCGATACCTTACATGAAATACTTAGTCCACATACATTTTATAGTCGACAGGACACCTTCAATATTTAGTCTTTTTCCATAATATCTGTGTTAGTACACACATGCACACACGCACACACGGAGGAATATTCAACAGACTTGTGTTAGTTACATACACACACGCACACACGGAGGAATATTCAACAGACTTGTGTTAGTTACATACACACACGCACACACGGAGGAATATTCAACAGACTTGTGTTAGTTACATACACACACGCACACACGGAGGAATATTCAACAGACTTGTGTTAGTTACATACACACACGCACACACGGAGGAATATTCAACAGACTTGTGTTAGTTACATACACACACGCACACACGGAGGAATATTCAACAGACTTGTGTTAGTTACATACACACACGCACACACGGAGGAATATTCAACAGACTTGTGTTAGTTACATACACACACGCACACACGGAGGAATATTCAACAGACTTGTGTTAGTTACATACACACACGCACACACGGAGGAATATTCAACAGACTTGTGTTAGTTACATACACACACGCACACACGGAGGAATATTCAACAGACTATATTAGAATATTTGTAATGTTTCTTTTTTTTTATGTATTTCTTGATTTTGTTTGTACTGCTTTGTTTCAAATGTTCTTTTGTACGCGTCGTTTTACATTTTTACTTCATTTTGCCTTTTCAAATATAAACCAACGATAAATGGTGGAGGAACTAAACACAAAAACCACAACATGTCACCCCCCCCCACAACCGCTGCCGATGTTCTAATTTACTTCAGTTTATACAAATGGTAAATTTATTAAAATGATCATCGATATATTTATGATTGTTTTTCTTATTTCGTGTGAATTTTTGTGGTAGTATTACATTTTTTAATAGTGTTTGCCAATGGCTCGAGAGACCAGGGTTCAATCCCAGGTCGAGTCATACCAAAGACTCAAAAAAATGGTACTTGATACTTCGTTGCTTAACACTCAGCATTATAAGGTACGTATCAAGGGTAGAGTGGAGAAACCCAGGGGAAGGAGTAGCGCCCTCCCCTACACCTCGGTGTAGTAGCTATTGAAAAGGGAGCCTTCGGGTCACCTTCGACTACGGTCGCTAACTTTTACTTTTATTACATTTTTTTACTCTTTAAAACAATAATTGTTTTCATTTGCATAAATATGGGATTTCCATAAGTACAGACACTACATTCTAATCCTAAGCACAAGTGTTGATCCATATATAAGTAATACCATCATTTTGATCGGTACTATGCTATTCTAGAGTGAATTCAATATGACGTAGACACGAACATTACAAGTAATGATTTATTTTATTTAATAACTGTATAACGAGGACTTTGAAAATATAAAGTCTGATGATCGCACACATGCAAAACTACAGTCACAGAGAGAGAGAGAGAGAGAGAGAGAGAGAGAGAGAGAGAGAGAGAGAGAGAACAAAAATAAAAATTTGAGTTGTTCTGTTATTTCTGTAGAATGGAAACAAAAGTATTGTTCAGAACTTTCTGTGAAAAATTCTTTAGTCATGACGATGTGGTTAGAATTTTTATGACATGTCTACAATGTTAAAATAGCTTTTTCGAAAAAGCAGGATTATTTAGCTTTTAGAAGATTTGATAGCATTATTAAAATACCTTCTTTAGACTTATGTGAGTGGTTAATAATCGCCTGGTCTCAGTGGTGGTGGGGCTTCCCCCTAGGCTATACCTGCTTTGAAAGGCTGATTTTATTGATTGGCGAAAAGGGGAATACCGACAAGACCAACCATTTTTTGGTTTAGCTGCACATGAGTTTCGATTTGTGTGTGGCTTCCTTCTATAAAACGACCTTGTGTCTTATACTGATTTGATTAGAAGTAAGTATATTATTATTATACAATGCTGTTGAAATGTATGCAAAAATTAAAACATTTTCTATTCCAGTTTACAATTTAATAATTTTGTGGGGGTTGAGTTGGTGCAGACTCCCAAAATGATTTGATATCCCCATGTTTGAATATCTGACAAAAGAAGATAATTCTTAATGTCGACTTTTCGCTTTTCACTGATAAGTTTCGATTTCAGCAGTTACGTGTTTTAAAAGTGTTAGACAAAAACGGTCTTCTAAAGGTTTTAAAAGTTCACTTAAATGTTTGAAGGTAATGCATATCATATTAAATAAGGCAGTTAAAATAGGTGTGTTATATGACTGATAGAGATCTCTTCTGATTTATCATCATCATCATCATCATGTCGCGCCGCCTGCGCGGATATCCCTGACCGTCTCTCGCCATTTCTCCCTATCATTCATCGCCTCCGGCAGGTCTTCAGGATTACAACCCGTGTCCTCACAAAATAATGGCAATTCCAATTAACAGGACAGGAAAGCACTCAACGGATGTTGCCGAGGTCGAGATTCTTTCCAAAATGAAAAAAAAAAATGCGTCTCTGCGCATAGGCTCCGCACATAATGAAATGTTGATAGAATTTCTCACAAAAATAAAATTAAAAGTAATTCTTCGACCAATCTACGACTTTGGTGGTAAAAAATAAAGAAAGACCCAAGTTAATCCGATTTGAAGAAGATAGAACTATATAAGACGAAATTCTTTCGAGGTCCATACAGAGAAGAACATCGACCGCGACGGCTGCAACATTGAACACCACACAAACTCGTCTGAAACTTCTTACTGCGGCCCTTCGATGGAAGCCGCATGATCCGAGAATCACCACCCCACCAACATTTCACTTTTTTTTTTATCGCCGACGTTTCTCCTTCCCCATCGACATAAACTTTGGTTGATCGCGTAAGTCTGTGACTCACCCCTACTAACACAAATATTGGAACATTTTTTATTTCTCGATTCCACTACCATTCAACAGACGTCAAATTTCCTAAAATTTACTCATTCTTATCGATACAACTACGAACATTTTTCTTCTCAATTTCACACGCATTTTCATATTCATCAACACAATTGTTTGAACCCTTTGTTTCTTGTTTGTTAATACAATTGTAAAATTTTTCGCTTGTCTTCTTGTTGTTTGATTTGCAACTCTGTGTTTTTGTCCTTTCCTTGCAACCAAACGCTTGATATAACAGGTGCTTGTACAGAATAACACAACTGAAATTTACATTATTCTTATTTGAATTTGCTTTAAAAGTACCCAATCAGTTGAGTGTCAATCTAGTTTCGATAGAATTTATTATTCAAGTCAGTTAAATGCAAAGTCAATCCCTATCGTATTTATATTATTTAAGTCAGTTGGATGTCAGTTCAGTGCCTATAAAGTTATACTATCTTGAATAATATAAATTCTATCGGAATTTATCTGAAATCGAAATGATTTGTACAATATAAATTCCATATGGATCGATTTGACATTTAATTGACTTGAATGATATAGATTTTATAGAGACCGACTTGACATCTGACTAACTCGAATAATATAAATTCCATGGGGACTGTTTTGGCATTCAACTGATTTTAGAATGATATAAATTCTATAGGGACTGACTTTACATCTTACTTGAATAATATAAATTTTATAGGGACTGACATAGCATTCAACTGAAATAATATTCTATAGGGACTGACTTGAAATCGAGCTCAACAACAACCGTTTAAGGGAATATGATTAAAAGGAAAATGTTAAATGCTTTCTATATTTGTATCTTATGCTTATTCCTAATATTTTTTCATTTGAAATCACCACGACTTATTTTTCCTTATATTTCAAATTTGATAAAGATTCTGAGCTGAATTGTCATTTATATTTTATTATAATGTATCAGACATTTCTGTAGAGTTTTATCAAATATCTATGTGACTTATAATTCATACAATAAATAATAAAATTCTGTTTAGATAGAGATCCTAGGTTTGGTTTGGTTTCTTTGTTTAACGGCATATCAACCTTTGTAAGTTATTCAATGCCAAAGCCATTATCCTAGAAAAACAATAGTTGGTACTATTTAACCTATAGCTGAGAGGATAAGGGGGTTCATACCTTTCCCAAGAGTATTTGCCTGAAAGTGAACGTAATAGCGCGACTGGAATACGAACTCGCTTACTACGATTCCGCAGTCCATCACTTTAACCATTACACCTCGAGGATACCCCCAGAGATCCTAGGGAGAACACTAATGATCTGTAAGCAAGCAAGAATTAAGACACAAAAAGATGTGTGTGAGCGCGCGCGTTTGTGTTGGTGATAGAAATAGAATATGTTCCATTTTACAACTCATACATTTTTTTAAAAAAGTTCAGTCGTGATCAGCAATTGCCTATGTTTTTATGTCCGGATTATGTAATGTTTACTTGTGATCAGCTGTTTCAGGTATTTCCCTGGAGGCTATGTTTGGCAAATGTAATGTGCCCATAGCACAACGCAGTATTCTATATGTGTCGATGACACAAGCCCACAACCCCAGCCCCCTACAATGGGCGTTGACGGACAGATGAAAACTCAAACTTTCGTTTTATTGCATTCTGAGCGAAAGAAAACTATTTTCGTGCTTTTTCTTATTAGCTATTACAACTGCTAATGTCGCTTCCTAGTCATTGTAGAAAAAAATTCATTCGGAAGACAAGAGCAGATCATCCAATATTTCTCTATGTTCTTTAGAGTTAACTTTTTCGGTTAGAATTAACGATTAAGTTGGTATACTATTTTAAATTCCTTTTAAAATTTATTCATAATCCAATTTTAAACGAGGAGTTATGGCGGCGAAGTGGTTGACGTGCTTAGATGATGACATCGTAGTAAACGAGTTCGAACTCCAGTCGCACTATTACGTTCACTTTCGGACTAGAGAACGGCATGAACTCCCTTATCCCTCTCCTCAGCAATAGGCTAAATAATTCCACTACTATCTTTCCACAAGGAGGGTTTTGGCTTTAAATAACCCACGAAGGTTGATATTCCATTAAATAGAAGAAACCAACCAACCAACTTCAGAGAGGCTTACATCAATTCCTTCTGTCTCTTGAATTTTTTTATTGGGAGTCTCACTACATTTCTATAAGTTCTTTGTTGAATAGGTGAATTTCCAATAACATTTCGCTCCAACTTGATATAAATTTATGCATATCGGGTTAAAGCTTCGGGTCTCATAAATCCATAGGGGCCTCAAAAATTTCCTAACTCGAAACCTTCTGGCATAAATTTTGAACAAAGGTCTTCTGATCTTCATATGGCTCAGGGCCTCAACAAATCTAAATCCGGCACTGTTTTTGATTAACCTTTACAACAACAGTTGCTTGTAAAAGTGACAAGATTTTACTGTGTATTTCTTTTAACATTTCATTTGAATTCAACTTTGTTAATATAATCTGTTGAGTGGCTGTTTCATCTTATTTCTTCTATTTTTAAATATTTACTGAATTATTTAGTGAGCGGTATTTAAATACACACACGTACACACACACACACTAACACATACACACGCACACACACTCACACATACGCACACACAAATTTGCTTGGAAAACAGATAAGTAAATTGAAAAAGCAAGTAATATCTTTTTTTTAACTTGTTAACCCTTTAGGGCTTGAGCTTATGAGTGTCTTTTTGGAGTTTTTTTAAAAATTGAACCCCTGAATCTGTTCATTCTTATCCAGCTCGACAATCTACTTGTGATGACTTGAATTTGATTTATAGAAACAGTTAATAAAATGAACTCAATTCAATTTTCTATCTCGACGTCAAACTGTGAAATAAACAACCTATTTCCATTTTAAAAAATTCTCCATCGAAATATTCATCCAAAAAGAATTAGATAAGATATTTGCAGCATTGTTGAATCCTATTGTAGTTATTTAATATTTTAAATAACATGATGAATTCGATTAATACTATTTTTTTAATACCATCTTTGAACAAAGAGGCTCTCCCTTCTCATCAGTTAAACTATTTTGAAATCTCCTCCTCCAGGAGATTCTGATTCTATAAAATTATTTGACTTAGATTAATATCATAAAATATATATATCGTATGGGTTGTTCGTTTCGAGAGGTCTACAAAAGTACGTGTGTCCAACTAGGCTGTCAAGGCAGCGAAAAAAATTCTTTTAACGCTGAAAGTTAAACTTTCGGCAGAAACGGAATCATGGGATATATTTATTTTATTTTCATCTTTTTTTATTTTTTATTTTCGTATTACATCCTTTGTTTTATTTAAACTTGTTGCAAGGCTGATAAATATATCGATCCCACAAACTTTTGAAATATAAGTGATTGATAACGAACTAGACAAGAATGACAAAACAAGGTGGTTGTTTCGAAAGGCCAAATTTAATCATGGCGAATCGTAATCGGAATATCATACGGCGGTCTCCGGTTCGAAAAATCCAGGTACTGGTAGTTGGTCCAGGATCTAGTCGCAGGTGCAGGACTGTATTGCTGGTGTCAGACTGGTTGTCATTGGTAGTCAGGACTGGTGATCACTGGGACAGGACTGGTAGCTGCTGTTGTAGAACTTGTAGCTGCTGTTGTAGGACTGGTAGCTGCTGGTGCAGGAAGGTAGTTGCTAGTGCAGGAAGGTGGTCGCTGGTGTAGGACCGGTAGCTGTTGGTGCAGGAAGGTAGTTGCTTTTAAACTTTATCAACTTATTAATCCACACAATCTACATCTTTGGACCCCACCACATTGGACTTCTGGCTGAAAAATACCTGAGAGTATAAAAAATTGTAATCTTTTGTTTAATAACTTGATTGGCAGTATTATTGTTTGGTAATAGCAATGTAGAAATGGGGATTTCCAGACCAGAATTCAGGCCGCCTTGGTATATGCACTTCGAATAACGCAACAATTATCAGCTGCTCTGCCTCTAATGATTAAATGATAAAAAATCTGAATTCAGTGTAAATTGAACCCTGGAACGAAAACATTTTTGCAATGTAGACCATTGATGACATTTTCATTAGGTTTTATTATCATTTATTGTACGATTCTTTGAGTGTTCCGATGATATAGACAGGAAATCATCTGATTTTTTATATGCCTTTATTTAGCACCAGTTTTCTGAAATGTATAAAATGTGAATAGTTGCTTCCAAGCCCCAATAACTTTAGAGGAATGGAGAAGTCAAGGATAGATGGGATATATATATATATATATATATATATATATATATATATATAGTCATCCACAAACAGATCTGTCTCGTTCTATCAGAACTCATCAGTGTGGCTAGACATACTAGCTTCCCGTAGCTGGGAGCGAAACCCGGTTGATTTATATATATATATATATATATATATATATATATATATATATATATATATATATACATTAGTTTTTATATATATTTAATAACATTGATGCTTATCTGAATCCATGTTATTGAATAAATATAAAAAACTAATATTTTTTATTATTCTTATATAAGAGCTCTCTTCAAATTATACCAAATTTGGTCTATCACTAACCCACCGAGTGAGATAGTGATAACTATAAACTGTTGTAATATATATATATATATATATATATGTGTGTGTGTGTGTGTGTGTGTGTGTGTGTAAGGTTTGGAATAAAATACGATCGTATAAGGAAAAAAGAAATACTGTATAAAGAATCAAATTGCCATATTTGGTCATATGAATCGCGTCATCGTAATGAATTATTCCACAAAAAGCCAAATTTCAATGGAATAAGTTTTACTTGAACGTATAGTTCTGTTGCTTTACCGTTCAGATTTGAGACAATGGTTCTAGTGTCCAAAGAACAGAGGCCAGTAGGGATTGAGAAGGGATTTTTGGGACTGTCATGTGACACTCTACGAGTCTTTAACAGATACCTAATTCATATAAGGGAGATAATAATTTCTTGGAGTTAGACCTGGTTTTTATTTCGACGTCACTTTAGTCACAAATGAAAAACAGATTCATCGAATTGGTTTTCTATGATTATATTCAGTATGAATACGATGCAATCATTGTGTTCGCTTTTGTTTAAAGAAAAGATACCTGTATCTGTCATTAAAGAATGTAGAAGGTTACTCGATTATTTGAGTGAGTGCCTGAATTCTACGAGGGTTGTAGCAGTCATAGATCTATTTCCTTTCGCGAATCAATGCCCCCACTAAGCGATTCAGCTATACGCTGACCAATCAGGGACGGAGCGCATTGATTCCTTCTTCTTCTCAAGAACTATTTTTTCTAGTCTTTTTTGGTCGTCGGCCGACGGTCAGAAAGCACCTAGTTTGCAGCCAAGACAGATCTCCCTCGCGTCCACTGCTACGGACATTCCACTTGGAACTCCTTCGCTGAAGAACACGCTGCTACTAGCTTCACACACTGAAGAACCAGCCTTGCGGTCAGTCACACGAGCTATTTGCTACAGTAACACACACTTCCTATAAACTCAAGGACCAACTTACTAACCGGCGACACCAAAAGGAACCCATTCTCACTCTAACTCTTTTACCTCTGCTAAAATGATAAACCTTTCGTTGTTGTGTTTCAAAAGAAGTTTTGTTATTTATTTGCATTGACAAATAATATATAGTGTTATGGAAACTAACCATTTAAAAACACTAACGGGCCATTCAGTAAATATGGAATTTTTTTTTGAAAAAAGCAAATTTTTTTTTTCAGAATTTTTTCCAATAATTGTAAACTCTGCATCGTTTAAAATTGATTCAAAATGACAACAAATCAAGCACAGTGCTCCAGACATGAACAGAGTTCCTTCATCAAATTTTTACTGGCTGAGAAGTGCAAACTATGTGAAATTTACTGAAGAAAGTCTAATATGTACAAAGAATAATATTTTAATAAAAAAATCTTTACAAATGGCCTAAACGTGGATTTACTATTACGAGCCTAAGTTAAAAAGACAATTCACACTGACTCTCCAGTAAATAAGGTAATGCAGACAGTCTTCTAGGACATGAAAGGAACCATGGCTATTGATTTCCTTGAAAAAGATGTAACTATAAACAGTCCTTCCTATTTCCAATTCCTTGGGCAAGTATTTCACCTTATTTATTGAATAACCCTCGTGTTTTCAAATTAGATTTCACCTGGCGCCTTTGTAAAAATAAAATCCTCGTTCTTTTTGTATTGAAAAAAGCAAATTTTGGGCGTAAGAAATAATCTCTATTTCAATCGTTCCTCTTTTTCTCGCACAAATTGTAGGGAACAATGCCAAGAGGAATACCTCCTCCCTAAAAAAATGGGTTATTTTGAGTGTGATATTAAATGGAAGAGTGTTACGTTACCTCCTCGCTATATTTTAAGGAAAATAAAGGAGAAGAACGAAGATGCCGTAAGGTTTTTAATTAGAAGTTTAATGAAACTTGCGTTGAGAGTTAGCCTTTGTGCTAGTCATCATAGTGAGAAAGAAAACAGGTATAAAAGGGTCAAGCAGGCATTTTGGCGAGTTGCCAGTAGTTTGAAGTCCTATAGCAGTGGAGGATTGGTTTGCCATGACGTCGATGCTTTCTTCCTCATGGGGAATGGGTCTTAAACTGGTTGGCGGCAAAATTAAAAACTATTAACATCTCGTTCCGTTCTTTCAGTCGGAATGTTGTGTGTTCGTAAAGGCTGTATGTTCGTATAAAGTTGAAATTTTATTAAATTTGCGAGTTCTTCAGTGAAGGGATTCCATTTGGAATGTCCGTAGCTGAGGAAGCGAGAAAGGTCTGCCTTGGCTGCTAACTCGGTGTTCTCTGGCTTGTTGCGACTTCCAAAAAGAGCCAGAAAAAACAGTTCCTAGAGAGGAAGAAGGAATCAATGCGCTCTGTCCCTGATTGGTCAGTGAGTGGCATAATCGCTTGGCGGGGGCATTGATTCGCGAGAGGAAATAGATCTGTGACTGCTACATAAACTTCATCTAATAGTGAGACTTCAGTTCTGGATATTTAAGGAGCGTGGAGTACGCCTTCCTTTATCGCCATTACTCCCAGGTCAACTTTGACTCGGAGTGTCAGGTTCTCATCTATCAATCAAAGAGTGTTAGGGTCTTATCTATCAGTCAAAGAGATCTGTTTAAAAGTTTTTTTCTGTTCGACTGGATCGTGCGTAAAAAAGAAAAAAAAACAACTAGAAAATAAAAAAAACAAGAAAATAAAAAGGAAACAAGAAAATAAAAATATAGGAAACTTATTAAAAGCAAATACACAAAAATGTTAATATGACCGTAAAACGAATGCGATTCCCTAACCTCTCGAAATGAAATATCCCTTGCCTGGTTGACATGCCGTTAAAATCAATCAATCATTAAATCAATATAACAAATGAAGATGGAACTCCTTTTTCTTCACGACAAAGTCTAGTTTCTTCGACTACAATAATCATTTTATCATGTTCTCACTTAAAGATTAATTCTATGTGCTTCAACTAAATGCCAGTCTCATTCTGATTCACTTCCAACGGTCGTTAAATCAAGACCGCCATCTATCACTTTCGATCCCAACACATTTTGCATATTCATAAGCTATGGTAATATTTAGGACTTGAACGTGCACATGCGTACAAATCATTTTGTAAATAGACGCTTACACAAAAAATCAAGCGAGGATACGTGACCTTTTTGTTTTAGGTAAGTGAAAATCGTCACAAAAATTCCACTAGAAAGTCTTCCACTCACTGAAACCAATATATATATATATATATATATATATATATATATTGACTTCTGGGTCATATTTGTGAAAATTACTTCCCTTGACTGCAACTGACTTAAAGCGGGAGCTATGTTACCCACGGGTAAGGATAGGCTTTGTACAAATGGAGTCGTCTTAGGGTACTATAATTTGTGCTAATCAGAAAAAGTGAGAAGTAACATAACAATGGAGACGAGACTTATTTGAGAGGAAAAAGAAAGATTTTATTCTTGTTAATGGTCGTTCGGGATGTCGTTCGTTTGTCTGTTCAGGTATATATCACGTTCTAAAGTTGTAGTTAGAAAGGAACACGTGGAAAATCCACATGTGAAGTGAAGCTCTCATACCCAGGTCACCCCTTTTAGTCAGGTTTTACCTCTCTACAAAGGATTCAGACAGCACATAATAAGCCCCGCCAATGGATTGCAATTCTTTGATGGAACGAATAGAGAACTATCATGGGCCTCTCACTACAAAACCAGAAATTTATTCTATGAGGTCTTTTTGCAGTAGAGATAAACTTTTTCCAGTTTATGGTTTTGAGTATATTAACTTGAGAGATAGATAGATAGATAGATAGATAGATATGGGCGAGAGAGTTTGTATAATTGTATTTACCCAACCATTCCACCAACATCACGATGTGACGCAGAGTCAATTTTTAAGCGGAGTACTGCTAACTTGAGTTCTAGGAGTTTTCCTTCTCCTCGACAGGTTGTCTAACAAAGGCTAAAGAACCCAGTCTGATCTACCCTACTATAAGAGTGAGAATATTTGGATTCATACCTTTCCCAACGACATTAAAGTTAAAGGCAATACAAACCGTCTCATACAGGATTTGAACTTTAATAACCAATTCCATTTCATCCGGTGATAATAGTTACACTAAGCACACACACCCTTCGTATAATTGTTAGATCCTTGTAAATATGAGAACACCTCAGAAACCGAAATTACTTCAAGCTAAATATCTGAAAAGGATTTCGACATAATCTTGATCTGAATATCAGTCCTCTATCAATCTTGATGATCCACATATTTTTTATATATACATCAACCTGCTACATTAGTAGTGAGTGCTGTAATGTAGCAGCAGCCTTCCCACCACGTCTCTGTGACCGACAATAAAGGGTAACCCCTTGAGAACTCTCGCGCTAAGTTTGAATCACACGAGAGTTGGGGATTAAACGAGTCCGGCAGTCAGTTTGTAACTAGCAAAGGACAGGCAAGGAGCTTAAATTTGAAGCTAACTAAACCGCTAACTAAACTGGGGTGAGCTACGATTGAGCAATTCCTTCATTGGCTCAAAAAATCTCTCTTCAAATCTGCCTGGTGTGAGACCTGTCTAGAGGGAGTAATAAATTGACTGGCATTTTTTCTTTGATCACGTGTCTCACGTTTTTCCGTTCCTTTGAATTCGTCGTCATCTCGTCTTTGTTTCCGTTAACTTTCGTCTCGATCCAGAGGTACAACAGGGTGTTATTTTCTTAGCAATACAAAACAAAAGGACTAGACCGGTTCCAGATAGAGCCTGCCAAAAATCTTACGGGAAATTCTCATCAGCAGGAGTCCCCCAATGTCCCTTGATAGACTCGGTCCGAAACAGTATTTTTTTCAAATAATCGGAGCTCCGCCTGAACAAATGAAAAATTCTTTTCTGGAATCAATTCACATCACGTACTATATATAAAGGCTAACAAAAGTCAATCACGATCTTTGTTATCGGGGGATACAATGCACTCATAAGAGTCAACAACAAATTCAGGTCACACTGATACATTACAACCTGAGAGTTAGATGCAATCTTTTTTCCTACAATCAACCAATTTTCGTGTTTCTGTCAACAAAACTTTGTCATCCCAGTCGGTTAGGGCTGTAGAATACACCGACTGCATCTCTGCAGATGAGTAAGACCCCACCAACGAGTGTCCTGGATATGACATTAAACAATCTGATGATGAGGCTTCAGTAATGGTGGAGCTTTGGAAAATACTCCCATGTCCTCTCTGACTTGGAGTGGCAGCATCTGAAAGGTCCCATCTATGGGTTAAATAGAACTGTTAGACATTTAAACTGAGTGCAAACAAATGACTTATGCTAAATTGAATTCTTAGAAATAGAACTGTCTGATCATTTAACTATAAGTAAACAAATGGTTGATGTTTAATTGAATTGTTAGTGATACATAGCAATACTTGGAACCATTTGACTTTGTTGACATGTTAAACTGAATTGTTTGAAATAAAACTGTTTGATCATTTAACTGCGCGTAAACAAAAACTGTGTACTTAAACTAGACTGAATTGTTTGAAAAAAAAACTGTTTTACATTTAATTGTATGTAAACAAAAAACTATTTACACCAATGACTAACTGTGTGTAAACAAATGATTTTACTTATGGTAAACTGAATTGTTTGAAATTAAGTGAAACCATTTAACTGTGTGCGAAACTGAATTGTTAGAAATAGAACTGTTTTATCATTTAACTGTGTGTAAACAAATGACTGATGTTTAATTGAATTGTTAGTGATACATAGCAATACTTGGAACCATTTAACTGAGCGCAAAAGAATGAGCTTAGACTTTAAAAACCTTATCAACAAAATATGTTTACAAATCATATATATCTATATAATAAGACTCAACCTCCGCGTGCGTGTCTGCATGAGTGTGTGTGTGTGTGTGGGGGGGGGTCTGTACATCTATAGAATAAAAGGGAATAAAAGATACATAAAAACAAAGTTTCTTATGTATAATTTTACAAGAAAGACAATGAGCTTCATAAAATTTACTTTCCAATTCGATTAGGAGGCTTAAAGAGGGCAAACGACCCCGGTGAAAATTCAAATTCTCTGATTTCGATGAAAATAAAAACATAACCACTAGGCACTAAGTAAAGTCAATTTCCAAAATCTATCCTCTTACAATGATATTTAACACCTTACTGAAGTTTATAATATAGCGCAGAGCCTTTTGGAAAGTGCGAATATATCCTATTTTCATGGAATATACATAAAAACAAAATATGTATTCAAATGTAAAATTTTACGAGAAAGACAACGAACAACATGAAATTAACTTTCCAATTCGATTAGGAGTCTTAAAAGGGGTAAACGACCCCGGTGAAAATTCAAATACCTCTGATTTGAATGAAATTAAAATCATATTGCTGATATTTATAGGAAGTCAGGATCTTTATCTAGGAGTTTATACCAACTTGATTATTGGCAACTGGAAAAAATACTGAATCACATATTTCAATTGTTAACTTATTTGATAAATCATTTTGCTTCAGAGCTTTATTTATTACTCATTTTTCTTTTCTCATTGCCTTTCTATCAGTATTTTTAAAGACATATATCATTATGCAGCCATTACATGGAAAGGAGTAGCTCCCTCCCCTACACCTTGGTGTAGTAGTTATTAAAAAGGGAGCCTTCAGGTCACCCTTGACTACGGTCGTCAACAACTTATTTATGCAACCATGTCCTCGTTTGTCAATACTTGATTTGTAAATTATCCTAAATAGTTATAATAAATATACTATGATAATATATATTCTATTGTTTATGTTTGTTGTTTGTTGTGATTCTTGAATAAACATTGCATTGTATGTCTTTATAATTTTCATCAAGCTTTATTTACTTACATATTACATGCCAAATCTGCTGTTTATGTGATGACAGCTTCAATTTATAAACCAAAATATTGAGTATTGAATTCAATAGTATATTAGACTCTATTATAATTTTTTGGCCGAAACCTGCCAATGACAGTTTGCGGATATTCAATAAAATCGAAGCAGTAACTTTAATAAATTGGAGTACAGTTTTTGAAGTCCCTTTCTGAACCCAGTCAACGTCGAGTATTTCTGCTAGTTTAATATATGTCTAAAGAGAATATGGCATTAAATCAGCTACAATGGTTCATATGCCATAAAACCAAACCAACAAAACTTTGTTCAACATCACGGTATATTCTCATAGAACTTTCTTATGGGACATTCAACAAATGCTTAGAACACAACATTAACAAACACTGTTATTTCTCGTGAAAGAACTCTCAACACGTTTATACCAAATATATTTGTATCTTGTCACCGGGACATAGAATGCGTTGACTGTATCCCTTTGAGAGGATTAAGACTCCCTTCCCAAAGAAGTATCTTGAGTAGGATACAAAGCTGCATCCAATGGTACTGCTATAGTTCCGGAGATTTGGAGAGTGTGGAGAACCTGTTCATTGCCATTATTCTCAGGTTCACCTTTAGTGCCTCATCTATGGGTCAAATAGACCTGTTTGCAAATTATTTGTGTTAGATAAAAATACTTGATACAATATAACTGTGGGCAAAAAATCCTCTTTAAACAGCTTCTCAAAAAATCTAAATATGAATATACAATGTGTTCAATTCCCTAGCCTCTGGGCATAAAATAACCTCAGATAGGTTGACATGCCTTTAAAATCAAACAATCAGTCAATTAAATACATTTCTTTTGTTGATAGATATTGGTTTCAGTGTATATACTATTTGATTTTGCTTTAATTTACACTTGCTTTTCGGTGGAAGTTATTACAAGAAGAAAAAGGAAGTTGACTTTAAGTATCTTCTCACATGTCGATCACACATGCTGACTGGTCAGCTCTCCTTCTAAAAATAGCAATGTTAATTTCAAAAATTACTCTGAAGTTAATTATATGAGGCCATTCTTGAGTGACTTGTACTTCTAAGAAGCAAAGTACGAATTGTTTATCCAATAAAAGTTATTTTATACAAAATTGAAAATAGCTTGTTTATTAAGTTTAACAAATTATTTATTTTAATGATATCATACAACACTTTACAGAAACTTAGTAATTGTACATCAATGGCAATGAATTTTGAATATATTAGATTTATATCTATTGTCACGAACACTTGAAACTTGCAAGCAGACATTTACTGTTGGTAATCTGTACTTTTGAGACTCAAAATTTAATTTGAAGTAAACTCTTTTTACAATAAAATGATATAACACGCGTTGGCTTTATAAGGTGTCAAGTCCTCGTGGTGTAATGATTAAGGAGCTGGACTGCGGCTTCGAAGTAAATGAGTTCGAACTCCAGTCGCGCTATTAGGTTCATTTTCAAGTTAATACCCTTCGGAAAGGTTTGAACCCTCCACCTGTGGGTTAAATAGTATCACTGCTTGTTCTTCTTCATAAATGGCTTTGGCATTAAATAACTCACGAAGGATAATATGCCATTAAACAAAGGAACTAAACTAAGCTTGGGAAAGGCATGAACCCTCTAATCCTTCCTAGCTATGAGTTAGATAGCACCACTGCTGTTTTTCTACAAGAATGGTTTCAGCATTAAATAACCCACAAAGGTTGATATGCCATTAAGTAAAGAAACTAAACCTTTTAGACAAAATATGAAGTAAATTTGGGTAAGGATTAAGGTTAAAAAATTCGTAGTGTCCAAAATCAGTGGCAGCCGGTGATTTAATGGAAGAGAATGTGAGCCAATACGCGTAGCATCTTTCGATATTTTTTACCCACCTTAGATTTTTATATTTTTTATCATGTGATGTATTATTATTATTATTATTATTATTATTATTATTATTATTGCTGTTGCTGTTGTTGTTGTTCAGCCGATATGGGAATACCAGTGGCATCTCTTCCTCGGAATCAAGGTACGCATTGCTTACCTAATAAAAAATTATTTCGTACAAAATTAAATATAGCTTTATTTACTAAATGTAACGTATTATCTAAATTGTCTCAAAAGACAGTGTAGAGACGTGGCCCATAAAGATTCCGAGTGTGTTAGGCGTATTTTCTTTCCTATCATTATTTCTCATGAAGGTTGGTTGGCTGGTTGTGTTTTATGGCATATCAACCCTTATAGTTTATTTAATGCCAAATCCTGCTTATAAATATATATCAAATATATGATTTTTGAACGCATAGTTTGTATATAACATTTTTAAACGATTCAGTGCTCATTTGTTTGCATATAGTTAAATGGTTTCAAGTATTGCTTTCTAACACTAATACTTTAACATTAGTCACTTGGTGGGGTACTCGTGGTGTAATGGTTAAATGGACTGCGGAATCGTACAAAGCGAGTTCGAACTCTAGTCGCGCTAATACGTTCACTTTCGGACAAATAACCTTGGGAAAGGTATGAGCCCTCTTATCCTCCTAGCTATGGGTTAAATAGTACCACTACAATTCTTCTAGAACGATGGCTTTGGCATTAAATAACCCACGAAGGTTGATATGCCATTAAACAAAGAAACCAAACTATCAGTCATTTATTTATACACATTTAAATAGTTATGCATACATGATTTTTACGTGACTAGTTTGTTGGTAATTTTATTAAAAAAAAAAAAAAGGGTTGAGCTAATTTAGTTGCACACAATAAATTATTGCAATTGTTTGCGCACAGTTAAAGAGTTTCAAGTATTGCTATCCAACACTAATAATTCTATTTAATATCAATCATTTGTTTGCACACAATTAAGTGGTTTCAAGTATTACTATTTAACTCTATTTATTCTATTCAACATAATTCATTCATTTGCATACAGTCAAGTGGTTCCAAGTGTTGTTATGTAATACCAAAATTCAATTTTTGCACGCAGTAAGATGGTTTCAAGTATTCCTATCTAACACAAATAATTCTATTTAGAATTAATCATTTGCTTACATACATTTAAACGGCTTCAAGTATTGTTATTTAACACCAATAGTTTTATTTGCACACAGTTAAACGGTTTCAAGTATTGCTACGTAACACTAACCATTTAATTTACATCTGTCATTTGCTTACACACAGCTTAATAGTCAAACAGTTCTATTTGATCCATTGGTGGGACCCAAACAGGCCCTACCTCACAGGGTCAGTGTAGACCTGGGAGTAATGGCAATGAAGGAGTACTCTGCATTCCCCAAAGCTCCTGGATTGACGACTCACCATCAGATGCAGTTTACCGTCACTTGTTAAGGACGGGTGTCTTACCCCTCTGCAGAGATGCAGTCGGTGTATTCTACAGACCCAGCTGACTGGGCTACTTATCTATGTGGAATTCACAATAAAAGAATAAGTCAGCAAAAACGAAAGATACCACAAACCGTTTAACATATGAACAGGAAACAGTATAACATATTCTCTCTGTAATAGTAAAATACATCAAATCTCTTCTGATTCATCAACTTAACTCTTCACGCGTAACTACTAAAACACAGAACCACAGACATCAACTCTGTAGAAGAAAATAACAGCTACCAGATGTTGACCCGCGCATAGTCTATCCAAAATCCCCAGAAAATTCTCAGTTATAAAAAAAAGTCTATTTTTCAACCAATCATATTTTTTCCTCAAGTAGTATTTTCTGGAACCGGTGTTTGAAATTGGGAACATATAAATAGGCCAAACAGAGGTCACACGCCAGTTGAATCACCGGCCGTCCCGAGAGCGTCACCCGACCACACCGTCCGACAAGATCAAAGCAACCGCTTGTCGCCGAATAGACCCCCCCCCAGACGGCGAGGTATTTCATCCACTTATTTGTTTTATTCATTCAATAAAAAAAAAAAATTCTCGTCAGTCCTATTTTTCTTGCAACCACACACATATATATATATATATATATATATATATATATATATATATATATATATATATATATCTTGCATATATATATAACATCTCGTTGAAGAATGAAGAATAGTAATTTCTTTGGATTGATTGTTGTCGATGTCTTGTATAACAGTTCTTTGCCTGGTCCTGTTCTCGTCGTTTCTATTTAAAAGGGTAAAGTAGAAAAGTGTATGCAAACATCTCAGCAAGCAACACTGAAGAAAGTTGTAAAGGTAGACAAAATAGCTGTGGGTTCATGCATACATCGAGAGGTGTGAGCGAAAGAGTATTGCCTTTGACCCTTCCTGTTCATTATAATTCGGCCACTCAATCAAATCTCTAGACAGCACAGGAGATGCTAACAGCACAGGACTCATTACCTTTTTTTATTTGAAGCCACCTGCACCAATAAATATCAAAGGTTTGTCATGTTGTTGTCCGTCTGAAAGGACTATATTATATTAATGAAAATAGGATGAGAGTAAGGATTTGTTTATTTTAACTTCTTCATCATAGATCAAACGAAAGGAGAGAAGAGAGGAAATAGGTAGATATCTTTTATTTTACTTATCTTTTAATTTGTTAGCACACACACAGACACACACACGCACATATATATGTTAATTGTTTTACATATGTTTTAAAAAATATTTCCTTTTTGCCATAGACTCAATGATTTTAAAATTATTGTAATAATTACTTAAAATTTGTAAATAGATATTTCCCTTTGAAGATCTGTACCTCAAATTCAATTTGCAGTAATTTCTTTCCATATTAAGATTATATGACACTTCCAGATGAAATACAGGGTGTTTCACAAGTTTTGAAAGAAAATGATAAGGCACAAATCAAAGACCACAAATGATAGAGAAATGGAAATTACATTTCTTGAAAGGTAAAAGGATAACATTTTAGGACCTGAAAATTATTTAATCTCACATGTGAACTAAAATTGTCAAGAGAAGTTCTACAATAATTTGTTCCAGCTATCTGTTGTTCAATTTAAGGCGTTGAATGCGGCGTGCAAAACTGTTGATAAGACGTGTACATTCCTCCTGAATGTTCGAATTGTTATCGGAGGTTCAGTGGGTGAGGAACCCGTTATTCAAAGATCTCCACAAGTGCCAAGAGCTTCAAAGTTCTTGACCAACTCGAAAATCTGAGTGATGTTTCGAAAGATTTTGAAATTGAACTTCTTTCTGTATGTTTGCTGGAACAATCTTGAAAGACGTAATATGTCGTAATATGTCTTCACACAAAAGATCTTCTGCTTCATCGTCCAAACATGTGATTTCGCTATATTTGGCTGAATATAACAAAATGTTAATTATTTCCAAGCAATAATTTGAAAAGAGAAAGAGAGTCTGCTGCTTTGTTTCAACAATTATGAAACATCTTGTATGGAGTGAATTTGGGGAAGACAATTGTCAGAATTAAGCGTTCAGCTGCTTCTGATTTGGGCAAAATAAATTGGGGAGTACGCATGGCGTTTTTTGATATTTTTTGCCCGAACAAAATATATCTTTATTTTGTTTCACTTGAATTCATTTATTATTACCTCAGTTTTTGGATGATGACAATTTCCTAAATATTTTGTTTATACGAATAGAAATTATTATAATTCAATGATATATTCTTTTTCGAATTTCTTAAATTTCTTAAACTCACACTTGGAGTTTAATACACCTGTAGCAGAAAGAATTTCAAACCATTATTTAGTGCGGGAATTGTTTTTGCCGTTGGAGTTTTGAAATTATACATTTCATCGAATGAGAATGGCCGATGCTATTCTGCCTGGGCACACCTCCCCGGGCTCCATAAAAGCAGCGCTGACCATGCTCACTCTCTCTTTTCCTTTCCTCCTGGCTGGCAGCAAGGTAAGACCAGCTTACACGAGAGATAACATTTTTCTCTCTATCCCGGGACGATTCCATCAGCAGACAGAGGGACCTTTCATTTCGAGAGAGCACACTTCAACATTTGTTCCTCTGCTCCCTTTAGGAGACCATTTCCTGGTCAATTATTTCTCCCTCCTAAACCAAATGGACCCCGAAGCATCTGGCTGAGTACTAAATTCCCGCACAGCCATTTACAGCTGTCTTTCTAACTTCTTCGACTCAAGGCACAAGGAAAAACTTCCTCTCGAGCTGTCATTAGACTACAAAATTGAAAACCATCAATATCAACGGCTTCATTATTTTATTTTATTTCTTTTAATATCACAAGAGGCAACAGAACGATACAACGTCAACTGCCATTTATGTTTAAATGGTAATATCATCTGCCCTCATGTTATACACTAAAAAATTCTTAAATTGTTAAATTGACAAAAATGATTCATTTTCGTCTATGATCTTTATGTACTTACCACAGTCTAGTTGCTTACTGGTGAGGTACTGGTAACAAATAATAATAATCCTCAGTAAACGATTGAACAGTTCTATTTGACCCATTGATGAGACCCTGACAGGACTACCAGTCCAGAATAGCGTTCTGTAGCAGACAACTTGCCCTCTTCGACAGTGTCATTGTGCTCTCTACATCTGTTGAAATTTCTGTGGAAATAAAGTAAAAGTTGGCGACTTTTTAAATAGCTACTACACCGAGGTGTAGGGGAGGGCGCTACTCCATTCCCTGGATTGCTCCACTTTACGCTTGATACGTACCTTATATTGCCGAGTGTTAAGCAAGGAGGTATCAAGTACCATTTTTAAAGTCTTTGGTATGACGCGACCTGGGATTGAACCCAGGTCTCCCGGATCATTGGTGGAAATAAATAAGAGAAAGTATTACTTTCAAATCAACCTTCATATATGTGTATATGCATATTTTATATACATATGTTTTGATTTAGTTTCTTTATTTAATGGCAAATCAAACTTCGTGATATACATATATATACAAGGTGCATACGATAAGTTTCCACACTTTTTTTGTATGGGCACTCTTATTGAAACTCTAGTCCCCTTCGAAGTAATCTCTTCCGGCTGCAATGCAGTTGTTGTGTCGTTCCAACAACTTCTGGAAGACCCCATGGAAGTCCTCTTGTGTGAGCGTGTCAATGACCTTCGTCACAGCCTCTTTCATCTCCTCAATTGTCTCATAACGATAGCCTCTGAGCTTAGGGAATAACCAAAAGTCACACGGAGCAAGGTCTAGACTATAAAGAGGGTGAAGAACTGTCTTGATGCCTATCATGGTCAAATAGTCTGTAACAAGGATGGAGTTGTGGACTGGTGCATTGTCCTGCTGGAAATGCCACTGACCCGATTTGAAGAGTGCTGGCCTCTTCCGACGGAATCTCTTCCTAAACTCCCTTAAAACCTCAACATAGTAACCGTAACCCTAACCCTTTGGCCAATCAACTCTGGTGTATTGACTTCCTTACTCCTCCCACATCTCTCATCATCCCTCACAGACTCACTGCCTTCCTTGAATATCTTATGCCACTCAAAAATTGATGCTCGATTTATGCAAGATGGTCCAAAAGCAGTCTGAAGCATTCCATACGTTTCTGTGGTATTTTTTCCAAGTTTAAAACAGAATTTTATAGCATATCGTTCTTCTAAAGTGTCAGATTGCATTTTTGAAATTCACCAGCTGTGATAATTAGGCTTTAGCAGGGTGTATTCCAATTGCTGCTGTAGCTGTTTATTTGAAGCTGAAATCATAAAAATTGGTCAGTCATCTCATAAGATGTATAGCAATAACATAGCGAATTTCCAAGAGTCTACGACAATTTTAAATGCCTGTACAAAAAAGTCCGAAAACTTATCGTATGCACCTCGTATATGTGCATGTTTATTATATATGTTTGTGTGTGTATGTGTATTATATATATATATATATCTGTGTGTGTGTGTGATGGAGGCGCTCGTGGTGCAATGGTTGTCGCTGTAGGAAATGGACACGGAGACCAGGGTTACAACCTGGACGAGGCTGTTTGCATTTCACACCGTGCTAATGCCCATGGGAAAGAAATGAAGCCAACTATTCTCTTTCCATCTTTTGGTAAATAATAGGACAGACAGGGCTCTTTAACTTTGGCATGGCAACTTATATAGGAGAAGGAAAACTCTTAGTTGAAACCTGTTAAACTTCAAAAATTGACTTTGGGTTGCGTTCAACTTGTGCGAAGGGGTTGGTTGGTTGGTTGGTTGGTTGGTTGGTTGGATTTTATATTCTTGTAAGGTATTTAATACCAAATCCTGTTTATATATATATATATATATATATATATATATATTGTTGGGTATTTAATACTAAATCCTGTTTATATGTATATTGTAAGGTATTTAATACCAAATCCTGTTTATATATAAATCTAAACTAATATGATTTATAAACGAATAATTTGTAGTTAACGTTTTAAACCAACCAGAGCCTCAGGACTGGAGCCTCAGTTTAGCGTCATATCTAGGACACTCGTTGGTAGTGGAGTGTCGCTCCTCTGCAGAGATACAGTGAGTGTATTCTACAATTCCAGCCGACTGCCTGGAAGGGGTTAGGTATATGTATGTATGTATGCATGTATTTATGTATGTATGTATTGGCGACCTTAGTCGAGGGTGACTCGAAGGCTCCCTTTTCAATAGCTACTACACCGGGGCGCTACGCCATTCTCCATTTTATCCTTGATCCTTACCTTAAAAGGATGTGTGAAGTAAGGAGGTATCAAGTACCATTTTTTGAATTTTTGGTATGACTTGACCTAGGATTGAACCCCGGTCTCCCGAGCCATTGGCGAACACTACCCACTTAAAGAAGTAAATTGATATCCAAGAGTAGACATATTAATAGATATCTCCTGCATCTTTTACCATCTGATTAATTCCATTATTTATTCACCTTTATTGGTCTAATGAATAGAATGTTCGCCAATGGTCCGGAAGACCGGGGTTCAATCCGAGGTCTAGTCATACCAAAGACTCAAAAAATTTGACCTGATGCCACCGTGCTTAATACTCAGCATTACAAAGTAAGGATCAAGGGTAAAATGGAACAATCCAGGGAATGGAATAGTGCCCTCCCCTACACCTCAGTGTAGTAGCTATTGAAAAGGGAGCCTTCGGGTCACCCTCGACTACGATCGCTAACTTTACTTTTACTTTATTTGGATTACCTTAATGTTATATATTTTTTCGTCACATGTACTTCCATCTTAACATGTGACTGCAGATCATACTATTATTACGATTAATTAGCTACTTTTCCGACATTTCCGTCTGATGATTGTGCACACCACATGAAACTTCAAGCAATGGATTTCTATTGTTCATCATTTGAATATTTTTAGCTTTTATACCAGCTCTGCTGTAGTTGTATCGAGAACTTTTTTATGTACTTTTCTTATTTGCATTTCCATTTTTATTATATATATATATATATATATATATATATATATAGACACACATGCACACACACACATTTACATGCACGCTAGCAGAGATGCCTATTGGTTGCCCAGGGGAAAATAACTTAAATAGCAAAACACAGTTAAAATATAGACTTCTTAGTATCTTCTTACGCAACACCACAAATAAAAAATAAGAAAAGATTATTTTTACATTATTCTAATGCAAAAACCAAAACAAATTATTTTGTCCCTTCGTATGACAGAGCTTTTAAGTACACAACATTTATGCTTCTTCCCTTGGGTGTCAGTATGAAAAGGTTGTTTGGGGATCCAACGATAAAACAACCAACATAGAGCTGGCCATGAAAAAAAAAGCAGAGATAGGTTAAATTAAGGCCAGTGATCTTGCGAGATTGTACCTATACCTGATTGATGGACATGATAAAGTTAAGATTTATTGGAAATTGAAGTCACTTGAATTCAAAGAGTAATTTTTTTTAAATTAAAAGGATTGTGAGATTGTAGTATCACCTCCCTTAGTAAGGTCAGTAAATGGGCAGTCAATACTACCTTAACAGAAATCTTGGTCCTTACTTCCACCTCGGCCAAGGAATGCTATCCCAGAATCCATCGCCTCTCACTCTTCTCTCTTCCCTTCTCTCTCCTTTTCTCTCTCGCTCTCCCTCTCCCTCTTGCCAATCAGCGGAGATAGTTGCAGTTGCCGAAGATGACCCAAGACAGAAGAGGAGGCAGTTGCTGAAGAGATTCCAAACATTAAACACACGTGTTGACCGCCGGACATTTTCTAGCCAACACGTGGCGTTGTATATGAAGAATAAAATTCCTCTTTTAAAGTTAATATTTGTACTTCTCATTTATTTTCTCAAATAACATAACTCAAGTACATATATTACAAGATTGACCTCTACTCCATTTTACCTACTTCACACTAAATTAAAATTTACAAAAGGAAATGTCTGGGTTACAAAGAAAGCTGTGTAGACATTAAAGCAATATTGAAAACTATTTATGTAATGAATAATATACATTTAATTTCATTCGAAAAAAATTAGATTATTATACCAGGCTCATTTTTAGGGGAGTGGGTGAGGTTTTCTGACTTCCCTTCTCAAGCAAATATGATTATTTTTCTTTAACAATGCAGTAGATTTTACTCAAAATTTATTCAAGAAGGGTAGAATTAAATAAAAAAAGCAAAAGCTTTTATAAATTTGGAATGGAAAAATTTCATCCTTTATTGAATACATACCAAAAATTTTTAGCAAAATTAAATAATTCCGGGTAGAATTCAAAAATCACCCAGAAGTGTTTTCTTATAAATTTTTACGTTATTCTGTTTTAGTCATTGTGAAGAAGCTTTTTTTAAATACAATTATTTCACTGTTCTGTAGAGTTTACTTAAAAGAATTTAATATCAGAATTTTCTGAAATCTTTCATCTTTCTGATGGCACAAAGAAGTTGAAGGTATAATCTTATACAGGTCTGAGAATGTTTTTTCTTTTTCTATCAAAATATCTGATCAGTGTAACGAACAACACGTTATGAAAACATTAGAAAACTTTGTATGGAAATTAATTTTACTGTCATAAATCATTGAGCAATTATCTTAAAGAAGATATCAAAGAAAAAATTCTGATAAAAATTTCTAGTTTCCCATGTTTAGAACCAGAGATACTTTTTGTTTGATCACAAGTAACTTCAAATAATATTCAATGTCAACTTCATATAACCAATGTCAAAAGTTGAAGTAAGTGTACATGCTTAGAATAATGTCAATAGCCCTTGTAATTTTAGCATGTAAGTGGCATAAACAAACACACAAACAGCAGGCTTATATATATATATATTTATATATACGTGGAGTATAGTTTTTATCTTCAAAAATAGAATCAAGGGCCTGAGTTCAAATTCTTGACAACGCTGTTTGTATTTCACTTAGCACTAATGTTTTTTGAAAAGGCATGAAACCATCTTTTCTCACCTTATTCATTGGTAAATTGTAGAGCAGCTTGGGCTCTTTATCCGTGATTTGGCAACCAGTCTAGGAGAAGAAAAACTATAAATTCAAATCCGCTACATTCCATTGAAAAATTGACCCTGTGTCTTATTTCTGTCTGTGGCTAAAGGTTTGGATAAAAGTATGTATATTAATCATTTTATATGAGTAAAAGATTTAGTCAAAAATATATCTGAACTTTTACCCTAACTTTATTGATCTAAATGGATATCTGCATGGCATAATGGATTTGTCGACTTTGAAATGGGGCACATTAAAAATCTTAAGGAAAAGGAAATTTGTGCAAAGTCCAATGTGGTTGCTGTTCCAAGTCATATTAAATGTGTCCAAACACAAAAAATAAACTAAATGATGAGCCTTTAAAAGCAACAAGATAATCTATCATCATGTGTGTATATAATATATATATATATATATATATATATATATATATATATATTACTCTGTTTCTTTGCATCAGAACTGTCAATATTTCCACCAACAGAGGTAATTTTTGTTGAAGGTAATGAAAGCCTGGGTAAGGCCAGCCAAACTTTTTGGATGAGCTGATAACTGAAGAATTGGGCCACAATGTGCCACAGAAAAGATGGAATCACAACTTTCACAAGGATATTAGCACAAGGTGAAATAAAAACTGCCTGGTCTTGGATTTGAACTCACAACTTAACCATAACTGTTATGCAATGTATGTATCCACACACACACACACACACACACACACACATATATATATATATATATATATATATATATATATATATATATATATATATAGGGTGTTTCAGAAAAATTCTACCATTTCATAATATAATGACGTGTGCAATTTTTGTTAAAATGAACTTAAATTTTAACAGTATTTGTAAAAAATATCCAAAATTCAATGTTTGATGTTTTATATTTTTCTTTCCAGTTATAGAACTGCCACTCTCTGGAAAAGAAAAAGTGTTTAAACATCAAGCACAGAATTTGGAGTTATTTTTACACAAACGGTTAAAATTTTAAATCATTTGAATATGAATTGCTCAAGTTATTAGATTACAAAATTATATGAATTTTTCTGAAGCATCCTGTACACCTAAAATACTATCAATTTTTTAAAACACCCTATATATATATATATATATATATATATATACACAAGTATATATATATATATACTTGATGCATTCAATAAATTTCCAGACTCTTATATATATATATATATACATGGTGCATTCAATAAGTTTCCAGACTTTTTTGTACAGGCATTTAAAATTGTCGTAGACTATTGACAATTCAGTATGTTATTGCTATACATCTTATAAGATGACTGACCATTTTTTATGATTTCAGGTCCAAATGAACAGCTACAGCAGGAATTGTTAATCATAGAATTATTTGACTGTTAAATATTTTGATTTTTTGAACTTTCATTAGGGTGTATGAATTTTTTAAATGAAACAAAAAAATGAGAAAGTTTTAAGCTTAAAAATAAAGTTTTAAAACTTAGAAAGTTTTAAACTTAAAAATGTTTAAAACTTTCTCATCTTTTCCCTTCATTTAAAAATTCATGCACCCCGATGAAGGTTTAAAAAATGAAACATTTAACATTGGCAAATAATTCAAACTATGAATAAAATCATCTTCTGAAGATCTTGGGTTTTCTAATACTTGTACATTTTCTTTCATACAGTCGGATTTATTTCCAGTTTTCCTATATATATATATAAATATATAAAGTGCAGTCACGGCAATGTGCTTTTTTTTCCATTTAAGTATTATGATATGTGGACTTTTGTCATTTGTCATGAAAGCTATAAATAATCATTAATCAGAAAAAAAAATTTCTGTAGAAAATAAATATTCAGACAATATGTATAAACCAAATGTGATTTGTGGTTTGGATGTTTTTTACAAGCATTAATGAGTAAATAAACTAAAATCTCAGGTCTCGTCAAACCAAAGACTTTAAAAATGGTACTTGATACCTCCTTGCTTAACACTTGGCAATATAAGGTATGAATTGAGGGTAAAGTGGAGCAATCCAGGGAAAGGAGTAGCACCCTCCCCTATACAACAGTGTAGTAACTATAGAAAAGGGAGCCTTCTGGTCGCCCTCAACTATGGTCACCAACTTAGTATACTAAAAGCAGATTAATGTATACTTTGAAGGAGATGGTGGAAACTAAGTATTAGGTTCATGGTCATTCCCACTTTACTCCCTCTCTCTCTCTCTCTCTATATATATATATATATATATATATATATATATATATATATATGGAAGAAATTATAACTGGAAAGCCATAATTTGGGATAGTATTTATTTATACAATATATCTTGTATTTATTTATATCTAGTACTTATCTGTATCAAGTATTTATTTATTTAAGATAATGTTTTGCTCATGACAAGCTTCATTAGATAAATTATCTGATGAAGCTTACAATGTGTGAAACTTATATTAAATAAATAGTGAAAATAAATACTCCACCAAATTCTGGTTTTCGCATCATAATTTCATTACATTCTATCAGTCATTTAGACATTCTATCCAATATCTTTATATATACATGTGTATGTGTTTGTGTGTGTGTGTGTGTGTGTGTGTGTGTGTGTGTGTGTGTGTGTGTGTGTGTGTGTGTGTGTGTATGGGTGCTTGCTTGTTCGTGTGTGTTTGTATATGTTTGTATAAAAGTTTAATTAAAGACCAAATATTTTGTATGGCTAAACCTGAAAAATGGGGTTTATAGTGTAGAGTAAAATTGTGACAGTTATAGATAAAAGCCAACTTTCTTATAACAAAAGTCATTGATCAATTATTTCAGAAAGGAAAAAGAAAAGCTATTGGGATTCTCAAAATAGCAGACTATAACAAAAGATATTTGTAGTACCCAATCCAGTGATTGAACTAACAACTGCTAAGTGACTTTAGTATACTTTAATCAGTGTTATTTGTTAAGTTTAGAATTTGTTAAGAATATTTGTAATTTACAGTTTATCAATTTTTTATCAAATGATATAAATAAATAGAGAGATACATTGAAGTTAATCCTTTTCTTAAACTTTCTTGTTTTTCTCAATAAATATCAATCCTTGTTTATGTCATAAACTGTTTTTTTTTCCTTGGTTTTTATTTCAGTAAAATAATATCTTTCACAATTAATTTGCAGTTGTGCAAAAAAAAATTGACGCCGTTTTTTTATAGAGTCAGCAAGTAAGTGTTGCAGCAGACTATTACAACACTAATGGATTAATTCCCCACTGGTTACTCCACTAGAAAGACTCTTTTTCCATAATATCTCTTTGGACCTTTGGCTCTCTGACATCCTTTACTTGAGTTCCCAAAAATCATAAAAGTAAATTAAGCCAAAATACATACAGAGTATAAATATTATTCTTTAAAATTACCCCATTATTATCTTAGAATAAAGGCTGTGAATGGTTGATATACTAAGACTTTTATCATTAGTTTTTGATGTAATCTCCCCGAACCTGAGAAATTTGGTTTAAAATGTAAAATAGCGATCAACTGAAAATATTAGGCTGGCAGATTCAAAAGGTTAAAATAAGTCTTTAGACTTGATTAGTTTGCTTGATTAAAAGTTGAAAATATATAGAGATAAACTTCTTCTCCTCCCACTCCTCCTCCCCTTCTTCTTCTTCTTCTTCTTCTTCAAATTTAAAATGTTGGGCTTATAGGACTCAGCATGAAATACTAGGCTAATGGTCAAAATTGTTAAAAACCATTCAAGATAATTCTTAATGAATATATCTAAACTTTCCATTTGAAATACTTATATGTAAATTATTTTTAAATATTTTTGACAGTTTAACATATTTTTGTCACTTTTGAGAGCATTCTGATTAATGAAGGTAAATTTAATATAATAGACCAAAAATTGGAAATAGAATTGTTAATTACAGAAAAAGGTAATTTAATATTTTCTATAAACAATACTGAAAATAATTTGTTTTTATTATTTTAAAGTGTATTATTCTAAAAATTAAAAACATATAAAAACCACCAAAATATTACATCAAAATCCATTTGTATAAAAATATTCATGAAAAGTTTAATTATAATGATCACCTATAAATGGATTATGAATACAATGAATCCGGGTAAAATCCTTATGATCCTTATTTAAATTGAAAAAATTAATATAGTTTTAACAACTTTGTCAATAAATTAAAATTCAACAAGTCAAGGGAAGTAACTACTGCATAAATTGAGAAAGTTGAAAGTGTTTCTTTTATAAACCATATACAAATGGACGATCCGTGATTATTACTATTTTATTTTATTTCATTTCATTTTTTATTTTCTTCACTTTAATCAAATAAGCCTCCACATCAGACATATAAAACTGTTTATTTTTGAAAACAAGAGAAGTTTTTAGAATCCCAATTCTTTAAAAGTTTCTCACCCTTTTTTTAGATAGGTAATCCATTTGGGCATTTATTTTTTCTCTTTTAAATTTAGATATTAATGGGTTTTTTTAAATAAATAAACAATATCAGCAACAAGTCCTGTACTTTTAGAGACGAAGCTTTAACTTCATATCAGGTTAGCAAAAGCATTTATCCTAAAAGTTTTGCCTTTGTCAAAATTTCTAATAAATAACTGAGATATAAATTATCTCTAATGGTAAATATTAAATGCTTAACTTATTACTACAATCAAATTTGTGGGTTAAATGAAAAAGTGTCAACCCTTTTAGACTCCATTTAATTTCATGCAAATTAATTTTATGATGTGGTTTGTGAAAAATAATTCAGGAGTGGTCATTGGAGATATTAATCTCTAAAACATCTTATAAAATTAATTTATTCTATTTATTTTTTAAGCTGCTTTTCAACATTATAGGAAGATAATTGCTTAATGTACTTTTGTATATTTGGGGGAAAAAAACTTTATTATTACAGTAATTTGATCAAATATTTCAGAAAGAAAAAAGAAAAACTTCAGAGTTGTAAATATTATTAGATTGATGTTAAGATTTTCGGTATTTTTTACACAAAATCAATTATTTACATCAGTTCATTGCAATATTATTCTATCATCAAATTATTTCACTGAGTTTTCTATAACCTTATATCACCTTTTACCTAAAAAGTGCATTTTATCAAATTAGTTTCCAGTATTTTTTTACAGAATCTTTTATTCATATAATCTTATATAATTTCTGGTTTGTCATCTTTCAGTTAAAAATGTATATTCCATTATGAAAGGATTATTCCAGTTCTGGATGCATAAATTCTTCAAGGAATTTTTAGAATCACTAATCAGACAAAGAGGAATATTCTGCAAGTGATGAATCAAGAGATGATACCATATATGAAAGAATTTCTAAGTTGCACAAATATGAAATTGTATTTGCATACAGCAAAATCACTGGTTGACTTTCTAAAGAAAAAGTTTTTTCTTCTTCCAGTACATTATTCAATTGAATTGACTTATTTACATCTAAATTTTCTTTGTAATGTTGACAGAGGTTTGAATACACTCTCTGTATCCCCTGCAGAGGGGTAAGGCCCCACTCCATAAGGGGTGTCCTAGATATAACATTATATTGCATCTGTTGATGAGGCTCCAGTTCTGGTTCTCTGGGGAGTGTGGAGTACACACTTCTTTGCCATTACTCCCAGGTTTACTTAGACCTGGAGTGGTAGTACCTGTTAGGGGTCATCTAGGGGTCAAATAGATCTGTTTTAAAAAAACAAGAAATTCAATAAAATCCTGTGCAAAAAAAATTCTTAAAAAAACAAATACACAAAAAATGTAAATATCAATGTATATTGAATACAATTCCCTAAAATGTAGGCATAAAATAACCCTTGACAGGTTTACATGCCATTAAAATCAATCAGTTGATTGATCAATTTGATTTTTCCGCAAGTTAACTTGTTTTTCTATTAAAAATTCTTCCAATTCATCAATTTTCAAATTCTGAGATCTTTAGAGTGATCTGTCAGTTGTATACTGGGAGACAAAGCAAGAGACAACAACACTTATATATAAAAATATAATCTTCTTTTCTTTTATTGCTAAATAGTCGATATGGTTGTGTGAGGAGAGAATCAGGAACCGCTAAGATATACACATAGAGAGAGATACAAATCTTCAGAGAATCCTTGTTCTTCATTCTTCTTTCATGGGTCTGGTACAGGGCTGACTTAAAACATTTAATCACCAGCACTTCTTCTATGTACTTCTTTCACCAGATTGGTACAAGTCAGACTCAAACATCTACTCATCTCAGCTTCTATGTGTTTTTTAACTACAGAGGCCTTGTGATCAATCTCCCTTCTGGCATGCAACCCATGTAATTCACATGGCATTTCTTCAGTTAAGACACAGATGCATTTTTTTTTATATCCATGTAACTTATATGGTCTGTCAAAAGTCAAATATCTCACGTCTTCTAGATACTGACACCCTTATTTTTTATTTATTAGATTAGATTAGATTTATTTATCAGATTAAGCTCTAAAAATCATTGCTATTCATAACACCTTTTCACATGTAAAAATAAAATTTATAATGTTTATAAAATATTTCAGATACATGTTTGCACCTATAGGTATATCAATGAGTCTGCAACTAAATGATGACAAAAGCATTTATTTTTATGCAACAAATATCTATTTTTCAATATAATTTTCTTAATTCTGTGATGAGTATTAATCATATAAATAAAATACAAACAAAAAATTTCAGATAAAAAATAAAAAAATAAATATAGTTTTGGCTATAAACCTGTCATTTCAAAGATCTCTTTGTTGAATTTCTGTTTGACTTTTGCCAAGGTTAAATCCAAACAGTAAATAATGTCAAATGTCTGTTTTATATTCAGACTTGATTTTCTCCAAAATGAAGAGAAATTATTATTTTTGCATCAACAATTCTTAAAATGTATGTTCACACAAGCAGTAAAGAACTGACTTGAGAGACATTGCAAAGATTTCCCTAACAATATGCAAAAGTTGTCAGACACTTTTGCATTAAAATAAAACTAATCTCAACATATTCTAGAAGAAAGTTAATAGGAAATAAATAATAGAAAAATGATGTTACATCTATCTTTCCCATGTGGAAGTCAGACCAACCTTTAAAATCAGCATTTAAATTTATTGCTTATTATCTGAACTTAAACAATGTACTGAAAAATACATGCTTATCTCAGCTAACAGGAAAACTTTAAATTACTGTTTGGTATATAACTGATTTCTTTATATATATATATATATATATATATATATATATATATATATATATATATATATTACTTACTTACTTAAATGAATAGTATGTGAAATTATTGTTCCACTTCTAAAAGGAACAGCTGCTTAGGTATTTTTGTTTTGCATTTTTCATAACCAGTTAATTTTTTTTGCTTTTTATGAGTTATAAACATAACAAACTGTTTTACGATGATCTAAGTATATTCTCAAAATCTTAAAATTTTCAAATAAAATAATTTTATTTCATTTTCATAAATAAAGTCAGGTATATGAAATAACTGATAGTTCATCAAAAAATAGATCCAATTTTATCAATTCACACACACACACACACACACACACACACACACACACACACACACACACACACACACACACACACACACACAAATGCATGTACACCTGCACATACTGATATATATAATAAAATATTTAGTTTCTTTAACTTCTTTGTTTTTTATGGCATATTAACCTCAATGGGTCATTTAATGCCAAATCCATCCTAGTAAAAGAACTGTAGTGGTACTATTTAACACATAGTCACGGGAATTCTACTCATACGAGATTTCAACTATAAAATGAAATAAGTTGAAGACCTTAGTCGAGGGTGACACGAAGGCTTCCTTTTCAATAGCTACTACACCGGAGGTGTAGGGGAGGACGCTACTCCATTCCCTGGTATAAAATGAAATAAAAGTGGGTAAAGCTCATGACTCTGAATTTCACTTGGCTGATCTTTAGGTGTGCAAGTAGTAATACATTTAAAGTCTTGTCTGTTGGCTTGAAATAAAACAAGCCAACAGACAAGACATTTCATTGTTGAAATATTGTTCTGTCTTGTTGTGCATAAAGCAATGTATTTTATTAATTTGAATTGATTTTAGCATTGAATTTTAATTGTAATTGTATATATATATATATATATATATATATATATATATATATATATATATATCTGTGTGTGTGTTTGTGTGTGTGTGAAAAATAAATGGAAAAGTAGATAAACTGAAATACAAACAACAGATTCAAATTCATATTTTGTCTTAATTTCATCATCATTAATTTGAATGTTGTCTTGGTTTATCCAGTTTCCCATTTATTTTTTCACATCTAGTCAGATTTTTCCAATCCACTATTTCACCATATATACATATATATTTACAAACACATACATACATATATATATATATACACACACATACATGTATACACACACACACACACACACACACACACACACACACACACACACACACACACACACACATATATCTATCTATATATATATATATATATATATACACACTCACATACATATATATACACACACCCAACTATATATATATACACTGACACATACACACACATACATATATATATAGTCATACACATACATATATATGCATATATATATGTATATATATGTATATATATATATATATATATATATATATACAGACAGACAGACACACACATATATAGCTATATATATATATATATATATACACATATACATATAGATATTTTTATATATATACGCATATTCATATACATATACACACATATTCATATACATATATATATATACACATTCACACACACACATTCATACACCTATATATATTCACACATTCATATATATATATATATATATATATATATATACACACTCCAGTGGTATTGCTGTGCAATTTCATGCTGCATGGATAGACTTTTCTATAGAGCATAATATATTGAAGTCAAGTATTTCAGTTAAAGATGTAAACGATGTTGTATTACCAACAGATTGATATTTGTATTTTTCATGGTGAAAGTTTGTGTAGAACCAGACACACACATTTTAGGATGAACAGAAGTATAGTGCACAACAGATTTTCTGAATAATACTTTGCAGGTTTTGAATTCAGAGTTTTTCCTTCTCCTAGACTGGTTGCCCTACCAAGGCTGGATAACCCAGTCTTCCCTACTATTCAATTCATAGTTGAGAAGAGAAAGGGCATTAGTACAAAATGAAAGGCAGCATTGTCCAGAGTTTGGCATAATAGTTATCTTAAAAAAAGAAAAAAAAAATATATATATATATATATATATATTTCTTTTGAAAATAACCATTATATATATCATTATTATCATCAGATAGTACTGCTGGCACAGATTTCCCTCACTCTCTCTCACCATTCGTCCCAATCATCCATTGCTTCCAGCAGGTCTTCAAGACTACATCCTATGTCCATACAGAGCTGTTGTATGTAAGTTCTTGTTTTGCTGGCCAACACTGGCATGTCCATCAGCTGGGATCCTTAGAAGAACATCACTTATGAGTTTGTCTTTCCTTCTTTAATAGTCTCCCTCATGCCTTGTCTGTCTTATTTGGATGGTTTTAGATAAACGAGGTAAGTGGCTCTACAGCTTCTATTTCATGGGATGTTGCATCTAAGATTTGTTCAGTATTACTTGTAGCCTTTTTGTGCAGTTCCTGTCTAGTTTTTTCTCAATATGCCTTGCCAGCATCTATGTGGTGCATCTGTATAGTAGTAATGACACAGCTGCTGTTTGGAAGAAATTGTATTTTATTTTATCAGATAGGTCAAACTTCCATATGATCAATAACTTATCAATACCAGTCCATGACTTTGCTTGGTCCATTTTGATATATATATATATATATTTATGCACACACATTCAGATAGCTGAATTTGGATATACAAATTTGTGTTGTATAATTTTTTATCTATATGATTAATAGTCATCTCCTAATCAGGTAAATTGACAAAGAACGAGATTATGTTGAAAAACTAAATATTTGTTGGGTAAAGTAAATGTTTTTTTCAACATAATTCTACTGGTGAACCTAAACCACTGCGCTTGGATCTAAATTAATGCATTGTACTCTCCCATAAAATGACCTTGTGTCTATTTTTAGCTTGGGAGAGCTAAAGATATATTGTACTTATATATATACATACACGGATGTAAAATAGACTGTTATAAATCAAATTGATGAATATATTCCTCTATATAATTCATATATATATATATATATATATATATATATATATATATATATATTCTCCCCTGAAAAATACTGAACGCATTCTCTTCAGAAAGTAAGACTCCTTCCTCCCACAAAAAGGTGTGTCCTGTGTATGACAAAAAACTGCAACTGGTGGTGAGGCTCCCATTCTGGAGCTCTGGAGAGTGTGGAATTCCTCTCTGACCTGGAGTGATAGTACCTGTTAGGGCACCATCTATGGGTCAAATAGATCAGTTTAAAAATTATTTGTTTTAGATAGGAATACTTGATATCATATTACAGTGTGCAAATTATTAGTAATAAGAATAATTATTTGAAGCTATAATTGTTTACTAAGAATTATGATTAGTTACTTGAAATCATATAAGTAAAGAAAGTAAAGTCGGCGACCATAGTCGAGGGTGACCTGAAGGCTCCTCTTTCAATAGCTACTACACTGAAGTGTAGGGGATGGCGCTACTCCATTCCCTGGATTGTTTCACTTTAGACTTGATCAGTACCTTATAGTGCTGAGTGTTAAGCAAGGCAGCATCAAGTACTATTTTTTTGAGTTTTTGGTATGACTCGGCCAGGAATTGAACCCCAGTCTACCGGACCATTGGAGAACAATCTAACCATCATGCCAATTAATGTTAGATAGGAATACTTGAAACTATAACTGTGAAAGCAAATGTTGATCATAGTTAGATAAAAGTGTATTTGTAATGAAATGTTGGGAATATAAATAGTCATAACCAAATATTTACTAAAGAATCAAATTTTGGCATGAAATAACCCATAAGGGGTTGATATGTTGTTAAATAAACCAAACCAAACCAAACCAAACCAAACCTATGTATGCAACATTTTTGGAAAATTTCACAATAAAAATTTTTTCCTTTTTAATTTACTTACCGTAACACCTAGTTTTCTTCATCTACTTTGAGGAAATACTTTTGTATATATATATATATATATATATATATATATATATATATATATATATAAAATTGATTACAAGGCAATCCAAGTGGAAGGAGAGATTTAATGAGAAGTAAAGTCGACACTATAGCATTTTGGTTCTACTGAACCATCGTCAGGACCATGAGAGATGATATTAGCGATGTTAAGTCAACTGTGGATATTTAAAAATACAAAATACAAAAACCTAGGGGAAAATTTGTATAACAAAAAAAAGTTGGCAGTTTAATTAGTAAATCAGCGTTTTACTTCCATATATATGTATATATATATATATATATATATATATATATATATATATACAACAATCCCAATGTGTTTTTATCCTTTTTACCTCTTGTGAGTGTAATTACACACACACACACACACACATACACACACACACACACACACACACACACACACACATACATAGATATTGATGAGTAGAGTGAATTATCATGCTAACCATACTCCAAGATAATCAAATTTGAAATTATTTTACTTTCTATTGGAACCAATAATTTTCTTAATTGTAATAAACTATGGCATTTAACTAGTAATAATTTAACAAAGAAGATTTCTGTATATCTTTTCTGTTTCATTATAAAACACTTGATTGGCTGGTTTGAAATAGTCATGCAGCTGTAAGGCTAGCATGTCAATAAGGTATGTGTGTGTACATGGAAGGAGAGAGAAGGAGGGATCGATAGATCGATAGATAGATAGATTGATAGATAGATTAAAGGAAAGATAAAAATACCACCTGCAACAATATAAAGTGTCACTAAAATTACAATAGAAATTTTTGGTTTATAATTATGATTTTAAATATTTTACAATCATCAATTTATTTCTTTAATAATCATGACATATAATTGATTGTTTAATTCTAATGGTATGTCAACCTGTCTAGGATTGTTTTATGCCTTCATTGTTTGGTCATATTTACATTTTTTGTGTTGTAGTTTCTTAAGAAGACTTTTTTACATACAGTCTGATGAATACAAATCAATTTTGAATTGATCAATTTGACCCACAAATTTGAATAGATCCATTTGATCCTCAATTTTGAATTGATCAATTTGACCCACAAATTTGAATAGATCTATTTGACCCACAATTTTGAATTGATCTATTTGACCCATGAAGGTTTCTATGCCATCAAACAAAAAAACTAAAACACACTGACAAATTCTTCCATTCTGCATCAGAGTGAACCTGAGAGTAATGGCCATCAAATGCAGTTTAGTGTCATACACAATGTTCCCCTTTTGAGGGAGTCTTACTCCTCTCCTGGGAGGATACAGTTAGCATATCCTAGGTCCCACTGACAGGGTGCTAATCATAGCACAATACAAAGGGAATAAAAAGATATTATTACTTTTATGGGAGCACCTTTATGATATAATTTCAAACATTTTTTTCACTTAGTTCACCATCCCTGTCAACTTACTCTTGGAATTTCCTATTGGCGATTAAAAAACTGTTAATATTTCTAATGCTTTATTAGAAAAGGAAAAACTGATATTAAGGAAAACATCTGAGGATGATTCCAATAATGTGTTGACAGGAAAAATGAAGACTGTTTGAAATCATTATATCATAAAAGAATTCCCAGGGAAATGTTGATATTCTTTTGAAATATCATGTATATTAATTTATTATTAATAAATTGACTATTCATTGCCCATATATATTTACAGTTTTTCTTCTGACAATAGATAGGCATTTTTAAAATTTGTTGTTAAAAAATTATTTCCTACTTTTTATATCATTCTTTACAAATTTGTTTTTGCCCACTCGGCTGGGGCTGTAAAATACACTGACTGCACCTCTGCAGAGGGGTAAGACTCCCTCAATGAGTGTCCTGATATGACACTAAACAGTCTGATGGTAAGGTCCCAGTAATGCTGGGAATTTGGGGAATACGGAGCACTCCTTCATTGTCATTGCTCCCAGGTCCACTCTGGCCCCGCGTGGTAGCACCTGATAGGGCCCTATCTATGGGTTAAATAGAACTAACAGCATATTTGTGCTAAACTGAATTGTTTGATTAAACTGAATGGCTTGAAATAGAAATGTTTTTGACAATTAAACTGTATTTACATTTAACCCCGAAGACCTGCCAAAGGCGATGAATGATAGGGAGACGTGGAGAGAGAGGGTTAGGGATATCCGTGCTAGCCGCACGTCATGATGATGACATTTAAACTGCGTGCTTATGCTAAACTGAATTATTTCAAATAGAACTGTTTTTTGACATTGAAGCTGTATTTACACTAAACTGAATTGTTTAACATAGAACTGTTTTCACATGTAACTGTGTATAAACAAAATCTGTACTTATACTAAACTGAATTAGCTAAATTAGAACTGCTTGACTAAACTGAATAGCTCGAAATAGAAATGTTTTTCACAATTAAACTGTACTTACATTTAAACTGTGTACTTATGCAAAACTGAATTATTTGAAATTGAACTGATTTGACATTGAAACTGTACTTACACTTAACTGAATTGTTATATATAACTGCTTGAATAGTTTGAAATAGAAATGTTTTTGACAATTAAACTGTGTACTTGTGCTAAACTGAATTGTTTTAAATAGAACTGATTATCTATATAAAAATGGATTTGGTGTTAAATAACCTACAAAGGTTGATATGCCATAAAACCTAACAGACCAAACCAAATAAATTTGTTTTATTTTGAAAAGTCAAACCTTGATCTAAGTGTGTGGTGGTGGTGGTGGTGGTGCTGAGGAGGGGGGGGGTCATTCATTTCCTCTCTTATACACATTTAGTACTTCTCCTGATGAGACAAATGCTGAGACTATAAGCACAATTGCAGAAATTTTGAGCTAAAAAATAATAATTAAAACAAAAAAATTGAATAGAATGAACCAAAATTCAATAATTTGTTATAGCATCATCATCATCATCATGTCGTGCCAACAGCATGGATATCCCTGACCTTCTCTTGCCACTCCTCCCTATTGTTCATTGCTTCCGGCAGGTCCTCTGGGCTACATCCTGTATCCTCACAGAGCTTCTGTATGTAGATTCGAGCTGGTTGCCCTGCTTTTGCTCGGCCATGTGAGGGGGTCCATTGGAGAAAATCACTCATGAGCTTGTCCCTGTTTCTCCAGCAGTGTCCTGCATATCTGGTTCGTCTAACTTGGATTGTTTTTGTGATGGGAGGTAGGTGGCCGTACAGCTGGTGCTTTGTGGGTGTTGCCTCCAGGACTTATTCAAAATTGCTTGCAGGAAAATAATAGCTTAAAATAAAAAAATAAGATAAAATTTTAAAAAATGGAATAAGATAAATAAAATGGTAATAAAAAAAGAATATAAATTTACATTTTTCTCATCATGCAAAGGATTTTGATCACCTGACCTTTGGGCTTCAAAATTACAAATCAAAGACTATGCTCTCCCTTTGTTTTTTACCACCAGCTTTGCTTGCGGAGAAACACTTTTTTCAGCAGCTCTTAGAACCCAGAGATATCAAAGTAACACACAAGCATCTCAACTCATTGTCCAAGCACTTACACCAAAATGACCTGAACTTTCACACAAAGGAACTGAATGGTAACATGAAGACCTTCTTCCAAAGATTATGAAATAAAATCAGTCTGTGAAAAGAAAAGATGTCTTATCTTCTTCATTTTAAGAATTGTTTTGCTTTTACAAATATGGAACACACGCACACTACACATATGTTATGTTTTGACCTTTTGACCCGGCCAAAAATGCCATTCAAGGTGATACACCGGAAGGAGGTGACACATTCTAATGGCAGTTATGAGAGGAAATCGCGTGGGCGGAAATTGGCTGATGAAATGGGACGAGCAAGAAAAATTCCCATGGTACACTACAGAGTGATGCACCAGAAGAGAGTGACCTCTGAACTGCATGACAGTTACTTCCGCTTGGTGACGATTAAACATTCGATTTCAAAGATCGAGTGGGCGTCAAACGATTATATAATTGAGTTGAGTTCGACGCCAACAGGGGCAGTTGAGTTGAAGATCGGACGGAGTTAGAGACGAAATGTGGTAAGGAAAGCCACATCAGGCCGAAGGGGCCTTTGGGCCCTGATGAGTGGGCCCTAGGCCTCCAATTGAGCAGCACTAAAGAACGAGAAAGACAGAACGTGACGGTCATAACAGTGGGGTCAAGATATTACAGTTTATATTCGGTCTCCAGCTCCCTCTCACATGCAACCCTTGAACAACCCTTTCGAACCCTTGCTATAAAGTGAGAGGTAAAATATTGTTAAAGAAGTCTTCCTGCGTCCTTCCTGCGTCTTTATCATTATCCTAGCGTTGTTTATGCTTGTGTCCTTATCTATTGCGTCAGTATGTATCCAGCATATATATGTATATGATGATATAACACATACACCTGAAACCCATAGATTATATCTGCAAAAAAATTAAGAAAAAAGTAAATCTGTGTGTCTTATAGATAAGGTTCTACCAATACTAATAAAAAGCAAAGTTGGTGACTTTAGTTGAGGGTGACCCAAAGGCTCCCTTTTCAATAGCTACTACACTGAGGTGTAGGGGAGGGCACTACTCCATTCCCAGGATTGCTCCACTTTACCCTTGATCCTTACAATGCTGACTGCTAAGCAAGGTGCCATCAAGTACCACTTTTTGAGTCTTTGGTATGACTTGACCTGGGATTGAACCCCAGTCTCCCGGACCATTAGGCAAACACTCAACTCATTAGGCCAATGGCCTGGTAATACCAATAAATAATGTTTCTACATCTTACTCTTGCATTAAAGGCTCCATTTCAAATGTTGATATAAAAGACAAAGTCCTTTCAAATGGGAAAATTTATGTGACAGTCTTCCTATTTTGATTTGGTCCAAGCAAACTAGGTAAATATTGAGAAAACATCTACAAGGGAGAATCAAATATTTAGAAAACATCTTCAAGGGAGAATCAAATATTTAGAAAACATCTACAAGGGAGAATCAAATATTTAGAAAATATCTACAAGGGAGAATCAAATATTTAGAAAACATCTTCAAGGGAGAATCAAATATTTAGAAAATATCTACAAGGGAGAATCAAATATTTAGAAAACATCTTCAAGGGAGAATCAAATATTTAGAAAACATCTTCAAGGGAGAATCAAATATTTAGAAAACATCTACAAGGGAGAAACAAATATTTAGAAAACATCTTCAAGGGAGAATCAAATATTTAGAAAACATCTTCAAGGGAGAATCAAATATTTAGAAAACATCTACAAGGGAGAATCAAATATTTAGAAAACATCTACAAGGGAGAATCAAATATTTAGAAAACATCTTCAATACATCTCTGATTTAAAAATGACTGTCACACCCTGCTCATAGTACAGGGGTTTGGTATATATATAAATTTTACTGATGTGAAAAAAAGAAGAAAAAACAAAATAAAAAATGTTACTGATATTTTAAAATAATGTTTTGTTCATTGGCCAACTTAAACATACTTCAGGAAAAGTAGTGTTTCTAATTTCTAAGAATTTTTCAGTGAATATTTTGTGTGAAAATTATTTCTTTTTTTGTCAAGTTTATTCTTCTCTGCTTGATTTCTGTCTCTGGCTTGTAAAGCCAGCAACTTTAAGCCAATGGAATTAATTGCTTCTATTTGGGCCCTGTATCCAAGAAGAGTCCCAATTGCTTTTATTTAGGCTCTGTATCTAAGGAGGTCCCCGTATTAAAATAATCCACTCTACTCTTGTTAAATACACACCTAATACCACAGGGAGGGTTTTACAGAGAACAGCTATGGTTTTCAGTTTTTTCTGATTTCTTAAAAGTTCACCAGGGTTTATATTGCTTATATATTTCAAAGGTAATCTTAACACATTAAGTGTTTTCAATCTCAACACATTTTCTGTATTTGATCTCAACACATTTAATGTATTTAATCTTGAAACATTTATTGTATTTAATCTCTACGCATTTCATTTGTTTATATGTAAACATGCTTTGTATTAACATTTGCTTTGATCCCTTAATGCATGTATAGATTTTTTAACAGTCCCATTTGCATTGCTTTTCATTCTACCATGGAGATATTAAGTTTATAATAAACTTTCTATGAGCCTTTAATAACATCTCATCTCCTGAAAGTAATGTCAACACACATACGAAAGGCATAGATTGCTGTTGACATATTAACAACCATATGGAAATCTGTCTTTTGATGAAATAAAACAGGAATTCTTCCAAGCTAAAGTCATGTCAGTACTATTGTATAGTTGCACCATTTGGACAAAATGCCAAAGCCATCCTTGTAAAAGAACAGCAGAATAGCTGAGGGTGGGATAAAAGGATTCATACCTCTCCGAAAGGTATTCGTCCAAAAGTGAATGTAATAGTCCGACTGGAGTTCCAACTTACTTTGAGGCTACATACAGTCTAATGCTTTTGTCATTATGCCATGAAGGCTTCTCCCACTGCATGTTTGATCATGGAATATGGAAATTATCTCCTGACCTCGTAAATTATCAGGTCCTTCATGGCATTTCTCAGGTCAATAGAGTTTAATTGGCAGCACCCATTTCCTCTTAAAATAACATGCAAAAGATTGTATTGTCTTATATGATACAAGCATCAAGGAATATTTCCAGACTTGAGTTATTGGGAAAAGTTGATTCATGCCTCTCTGAAGAGCTTTCATGTAAAGTGAACACAGATCCAATCAATTTTATAACTAGTAGATAATTAGGGTACCTGACTGATTCCTTTTTAGTGGAAAAATGGAGTTTAATTGGCAGTACCCATCTCCTTTCCTGGAAACATGTTACAGGTTGTATCATCATCATCATCATCATTATTATTATTATCATCATCATCATCATCATCATCTAATATCATTATTACTTCTTATTATAAATTATATTATTTATTATTATCATGCTATTTATTATTTATATAAATTTGATATTTAGTACTTGAAATTCGTCTTTTCTCATTCGGTAAATCTTGCAGACTTTGTAGCTGATTTAAAGTAACATTCCACTTCTGCATTGCTGCATTATATATCAAGAGGTCTAGTCATTTACTAAGCTTAGCTTGGTTTAGTACAAGGCCTGAAGTATGGAGCACCCAGTGAAAATTGAACTCTCTAACAATGGTCAGCTAGACTAATTCTCTAACCATTACATTCATTGAGGTTCCTAACTTTTGACTCGGATGAGTCAAATGTTTTCTAATATTTTTGTAACATGAAGCACAACATAGATGAATGCTTTTGCCAAGGTTATGAAAATGACAAACAACAATGGACTGTAAGATACCAAGCTCGCCTGATACTCTCCTAGTACAACTCACTGTATTTGCTTCTATTGGCCTACCTGACCTTGCTTGATCCTTGAGATTCTTGCAACCTGTAGAATACATCAAATCTCTTCTGATTCATCCATTTCACTCTTCACACACCTGACGACTAAAACAAACAAAACACAGACCAACAGACATCAACACTGCTGAAGAAAATAACATCTACTGGATGTTGACCATACAACGGCCAGTTTCAAACTGAGAAAATCATGGCTTCTGCACATAGGCTTCGCGCATAGTCTATCTAAAATCCCCAGAAAATTCTCAGTTATAAAAAAAAAGTCTATTTTTCAACCAATCATATTTTTTCCACAAGTAGCATTTTCTGGAGCCGGAGTTTGAAATTGGAAACTCATAAATAGGCCAAATAGAGGACACCGGCCAAGTGAATTGCCGGCCGTCCCAAGAGTGTCACCTGATAACGCCCTCTGACCAGATCAAAGTAACTGCTCGTCGCTGAATAGACGACCCCCCGTCAGCCGGCCAGATATTTCATCCGCTTCTTTATCTTATTTATTCAATAAACAAAATAAACTAATCTTCTCGTCAGCTTTATTTTTCTTGCAACCACACGCTTGTATATAACAAGCCTGAGCAAAATTTTTTGAACCATCTGGTTACCGTACTGTGACAAACAGCACTTTCACCTTTTGCATAATAAATGATTTTTGGTTGCTTCCATGGTGTTATGGCTCAGTTCAAATTTGTAAAGCATAGGTTCCCATATTAGATTACGTTTCACATTCATCTATGCATCTTTCACATCACACACCAAATGAAGCAATGCACCACATGTCAGCACACCAACCACCACAATACTACCAACCACAGCAGGTACATACCATGGCTTGAACTTCTTTGGTCCTATGAAATACACACTGCAAACTAACACATACTATCAAAATATTGCAAAACTTTTGACTCATCCTAGAATTACAAGTACCAGTATAAAATTAATGAGCCAAGTTAAAAATTTTGATTGCAGTTGCTTACATTTTCTTGGCACTAATGATTACAATTCCTCTTCTACTCTGTCCTGTCGGAATGTATTTTGGCAAAAAGGTCTCATCACTGGCATGTCAAAATGGTAGACACAGAAAAGAGTGGATGAATGGAAAACTTGAGAAAACTACCCTGTTCATCCCAGTGTTATATGAACACACACACATACAAACACACACGTGTAGACATGCCGCGACCTGCCGATAAACATAAACGGATCAAGTTACACGCCCGCTGTAGGACAATTATATCCGGGTACGGCCGGAACTGACTAAGCCCTTTTTCTTTCTAACGACCTTGACACCTCGTGACAGCTAAAAGAAAAGGATGAATTAAAATTAACAATATTTACAAAGCACTTCGGCCAAAAATAATGTGATAAAACTGGAACTAATAGTCGTCGCCAGCTTATAGTAGGTAAAGAAAATACTTAATGGCTACACTCATTTTTTATCAAAGAATTTTATATTCTCGCGGCTGGAGCTGTGTGTCACAGCACTTTCGTCATATCAACAGGCCCTTTTTCAACGCTCGTCGGCTAGCTCTTCGCGAAGCTCATTTAAGGAGGAATCCTGCATTTTGTGCGGTTGCATTCACCTTACCTTCCGGCGTTGATCCCACTTCTCGTGGTAGATCTGCCTTTCGCCCACCTACATAGGTATGCACAAAGGTCCTTTTAAGGACCATAAGAGGTCTCTGTCTGCGGGTCAGAGCATCTCTGACTGGTCAGTAATGACCAGTCGAAATAGACGGCCAGGTGGCAAACACGAAGATGGATTCTAAGACCAACCGGTCTTAACCCTCGCACGGTTCCGATTGTCCGATAAGCTGCGCAGCGCTAATAGCACGGTCCAGCCTTTAGCTACCGCTTCGCTATCTGCGCAGCGCTAAGATAACGCCCATCTTAGCCTCGGCCTCCTGGCCTGTCCGCTCGTCCGCACGGCTTTGACATGACAAAGCCTTCGCTCCTGTCCGCATGGCTTTGACATGACAAAGCCTTCGCTCCCGTCCACTCGTCCGCACAGCTTTAGTGCGAACCTAGCCATAGCCATCGACCGCACGGCTTTGACACGACAAAGCCTTAGTTCCCGTTCGATATGTCCGCTCGTCCGCACGGCTTTGGCACGGCAAAGCATTCGCTCCCGTCCGATACGTCCGCACGGCTAGGGGGCCCGGCAAAGCCCTAGCCCTTCCTCGACCTCGACGCTCTTGCAAGGTACCACGCAGTCCACGTAACGACTCACTGTTACGGACTGTCCTACCACTGCAACACCTGACTCACGTACGACCCGCCGTACGAGCCAGCAACCGGATCGACACACCCTTGGTTAACCACAACATACCGTCATAACTGGGGATGTCGATCTACCGACCTCGACGCTCTTGCAAGGTACCACGCAGTCCACGTAACGACTCGCTGTTACGGACTGTCCTACCACTGCAACACCTGACTCACGTACGACCCGCTGTACGAGCCAGCAACCGGATTGATACACTCTTGGTTAACCACAACATACCATCATAACCGGGGATATCGATCTACCAACCTCGACCAACCTCAGCTGCTCGCGACGACTGTCCAACTGTACTCAACGACTCAACCGATCTCAGCTTACCAGCATCAAACTTCTAGCTGTACTCAACGACTCAACCGACCTCAGCTTACCAGCATCAAACATCTAGCTGTACTCAACGACTCAACCGACCTCAGCTTACCAGCATCAAACATCCAGCTGTATCTCCACGACTCGACCTACGCCAGTGACCCTCGTCGAACGCCCAGCTGCGAACATCTACAATGCGACTATACCAGCTAACAACATAACCCATCCTAGCTGAAGACTACATACAACCGCCACGGACATTTACATACACGCTTGTAAATACGACAAATAAATTGTCACTTGTTATTATTGTTACCTCGCCTTTGTTCCTTCATATTGCTTTGGCTGTTCTCATTCACATAACTCATTTGCGGGGTCGACATACTTATCGGCTCCGCAACAGACACATACATGCAGGTATAGAAACATACACATGCACACAAATACACAAATGCACACATACACATGTGCATACAAACATATACACAAACACACACACACACACACACACAGACACACATGCACACACTTATCTCAGAGGAGTTAGGAAAATACATCGATGACATATTTGACTTGTCAATGAAAAGTTATTTTCTTTCTTGTATTTATCAATTCTGTCATTGCTTTGACTGTCTATCACTCTATCCTTTAACTTAGCATTCTACTAACATAAAAATGTTTTTTTTGAATATTTCCAGAAAACTTTTAATCCTTTTGAGAAAAGAACAAGTTACACTCAAAATATAGGATTTTAATCATTTAAATTTAGTTGATATTGACTTAAATATCACATTTGGCAGCATTTAAGTTCAATGTTAAATCACATTGTTTTTATTGGATTTATATTACAATTAATTGTAAATAAAATAAAATAAAATTATCTGCCTTGAGAAACTATAATAGAGTGAGCTCAAAGGCAGACCCAGCCCCATTATTATTTGACTCCTTTGAAAGTTTTTCACAACAACGTTAGCTGGTGGTTTTTCACTGGAATTTGAGTGATAGCAAGTCTCTTCAAGTCTCCAAGACTTTTCTCAGTATTCTGTCTGATCTTAGTAATGTTATAGTTTGGATGGTCTCTTCTTCGCCAAAGACTTCCAGACCCTTTACCAATCCTTTGGAGATCGTTCCAAGTGCACAAACTATAATTGGTATCACCGTTACTGTCATATTCTATAGCTTCTTCTGTTATCTAGCGAGATCTGGATAAATATCCCTTTTCATTTTCTTTTAATTTTACTCTGTGGATTGCTGGGACAACAAAGTCTACAATTCGGCAGGTTTTCTTTTTTTATATTGTTGTTGTTGACTATCACTAGGTATACTATACTTATCTGCCCTTGGCATTTTGTTATTGTTGTTACCTCCCTTACTAGCGTTCTTCACTTGATGAATCGCTTAGTCAGGGAATGTTTGTTAAATAAATCCTTGTTAAGAAATACTTGTCTTGTCAACTCATTTCACTAGGTCTGGTCATCTAGCCAAGATTAGGTGATCCGTTTTTATCTCAAAATACCAGCGAAGTTTGTGCATCGCATTCTCGAAGACAGATTCCGGATTGTGTACATACAACTTGTTTGTATAGTCAAATTCAAATTTCTTGCACAATTCCCAGTGGATTATTTTCCCCACCTACACGAGTCGAGTCTTATACTCTTTTAGCACTAATTTGCTGCATTCGCTTATTTTACGATTGATCGTTTCGTCTCTATCACCGCATAACCAACACTTGCTATTTTGTACATCTTGTCCATTTTTGCTTTAACGTAGTTTATCCTTATGGCGTTATTTTGTATTGCTATTAGAAGAGATTCAGTTTCATTACTATTTCTCTTTTGAGAGTTTTCACACCAGCGTTAGCTGATGGTTTTTCCCTGGAGTTTGAGTGACAGCAAGTCTTCTCAAGTCTCCACGACTATTCTCTGTATTCTGGCCAATCTCAACAATACCGTAGTATGGATAGTCTTCACTCAATTTCTCCATTAGAACATTTTAATGCTATTGTACTAAGAAAAATCTTATTAGAATGAGTAATTTTTTACTGTGGTAAAGTGACATGCCTTTAATGATTGGATCATTACAATATCGATAACAATACAATTTGATTGTTTCAATAATATTTTGAAACTAATTGACAACGTGATTTTGGTTACATTATATTATTTATTGAACTTTTTATTGATGTATTCCCAGACATTTTAGCCCAAAACAGGAAATTTGTGCTTGACAAAATATAATGCTTTATGAATAGCTGGATTAGATCATATCCTGAGATATTTTAGAATATTTTTATAAGTTATGAAACTGAATTGATCTCTACTTTCAGGATATAATTTGGCGTATGACATTTTCTAGAAATAAACTACAATTCATTTTGTGAAGAAATCATTTTTTTACTGATTTGGAAAAATTAGTCGATAAAATTTTATGGTTAGGAAAAAACATTAATACAAAAGAAAAAAATTCTACAGTATGGTATAATTCAAGTATTGTGCTCTGTCAAATGGTGTTTAAATAGATATATTTATTAATTTTATCTTTAATAATAAAACTATGTAGTTTTCATAAAGATAATTTTTAATGCACATTTTTCCCAGTAAATATCGTTACCAAAAAAATAAAAATAAATAAAATATGCTAACAATGATAATCTCACTGATTAAAAAAAATGGAATATTTTCATTTATTTATTTATTTTTAATGTAGAAAGCGGTTTTTGAATTTGAAATATTTTCTTCCGCCAAATATTTTCATTTTAACTTATAGTTTCCATATGTTAAGCTTTAATATATTTTTTCGGTAAATAATATCTATCGTACCATATGCAGATATTTTTTTGCTTTTCGAAAGATAAAATAATGCAAATCCCCTTCCCAGACATAAAAGACGTCAATAATAATAGCTAGAAAAATGAATACTACTCACAGCCCATAAAAACTGTAAATTTGATATTTAATGACCGTAATTCTAAACTTATGAAAGCTGAAAACATTTTTTCTCTACGAATCACGCGTTTTTTGCAGTGCAACAAGTTTTCCCGAAAAATTAATTTCAACCTATCATGAATTATCTCCCTTGCACATTCTTTGCTAAATATTTGTCAGTTTATGTAGAAAAGTATTGTTTTCATTTGTTATACTATGTTTTTATCTTGACTTTTAATTGATAAAGAAAATATTTCAGGTGATGCAATGTTTGAAAAGAAACTTGTAACATGAAATAGAATATTATAATTTTACCTGTTCTTTTGTTCTAGAGATAAACTGTATGTCTTTTATAAAAAGACAATATTATTGAAATGTTAAAACTAAAACTATAGAGAAAGAAAAAAGATTATTTCGTCAGATTTGGGTGAATTTATTCACCAGAAGTTTTCAAAATTTATCAGAAAATTCATCAAAACGAAAAGAAAATAGTATAAATTACATTTGGACTATAGTATATTATTAAATTACAATCTAATCTTTCTTCTTCTTCTTCTTCTTCTTCTTTAAACAAAAAGCAAAAAGAAAACCATTGGATTTTATTGATACCAATTTTAAAGAAATGACGAATTCTGATATTTCTGCTATCATGAATAAGTCACAATTTAAAACGTGTAAAGAATTATTCTTATAAATATGGTGTTAAATTTTCATAAAGTATTTTGTCTTCCTGGAATATTGCTAAAAGAAAGGAAGAATTTTGGAAAAATGTCAGTTTACTTTCCATTATATATTTTTATATCCTGATAAGTGAATCTGGTAAAATTATCTAACCATTTGATTTACAACGATGATTCTAACTGATGGCGGAAAACTAAAAATTGTTTTTATTTCCCTTTTTGAATCAACTTGGAACTGGTTATTCTGATTATATACTGGCTTGATTTACATCAATTGAAAATAACTACAGTTTGGTTTAGTTTAGTTTGATTTCTTTGTTTAATGGCATATCAACTTTTATTGGTAAATTTAATTCCAAAATCATCCTGTGAGAAGAATGGTAGTAATACTATTTAACCTATAGCTGGGGGGGGGGGGGGTAAAGGAGTTCATATCTTCCCAAAGATATTAGTCCAAAAGTGAATGTATTAGCATAGCTGATGTTCAAACTCACTAAGATGTTGCTGTCCAGTACTTTAACCACAAGGCCATGGGGAGTCTCCTAACAACACTTCAAAATTTGGCCAAATTTTTTCTTCAAATAATCTTCAAAAAATGCAAAAGTGTTGGTAGTTCATATTTTCCCTGCCTTTTAATAATTTTGCCATGGTTATTGTCATAGGCAGTGAACTCGGCTACTTGACTTTAATGGCCCAATTGGCTGGAGGGCTGCAGAATATACAGACTATATCTCTACAGAAGGGTAAGACTTCCCCAATGAGTGGCCTAGTCAGCTGGGGCAGCAAAATACACCGACAGTATCTCTACAGAAGGGTAAGACTTCCCCAATGAGTGGCCTAGTCAGCTGGGGCAGCAAAATACACCGACAGTATCTCTGCAGAAGGGTAAGACTTCCCCAATGAGTGGCCTAGTCAGCTGGGGCAGCAAAATACACCGACAGTATCTCTGCAGAAGGGTAAGACTTCCCCAATGAGTGGCCTAGTCAGCTGGGGCAGCAAAATACACCGACAGTATCTCTACAGAAGGGTAAGACTTCCCCAATGAGTGGCCTAGTCAGCTGGGGCAGCAAAATACACCGACAGTATCTCTGCAGAAGGGTAAGACTTCCCCAATGAGTGGCCTAGTCAGCTGGGGCAGCAAAATACACCGACAGTATCTCTGCAGAAGGGTAAGACTTCCCCAATGAGTGGCCTAGTCAGCTGGGGCAGCAAAATACACCGACAGTATCTCTACAGAAGGGTAAGACTTCCCCAATGAGTGGCCTAGTCAGCTGGGGCTGCAAAATACACCGACAGTATCTCTACAGAAGGGTAAAACTCCTCCGACACTAAACAATCTGATGGTGAGGTTCCAGTATTGCTAGAGCTTTGGGGAATGTGGAGTACCCCTTTACAGCCATCACGTCAAGGTCCACTCTGACTTGGAGTGGTAGTACCTAATAGGGTCCTATCTATAGTTCAAATAGAGCTGTTTGACATTTAAACTGTGTGCAAATAAATGACTTCTGCTAAACTGAATTGTTTTTAAATTTAACTGTGTGTAAACAAATGAGTGATGTCTTATTGAATTGTTAGTGATACATAGCAATAATCGAAAACATTAAACTGTGTGCAAACAAATGATTAATAGTAAATAGAATTATTCGTATTAGACACAATTAAGTGAAGCCATTTAATTTTATGGAAAAATGAGCTCAGGCTTGTTTAAAAATGTTATCTACAAAATGTGTTAAATATATATGTGTAAAAAAGATTAAAAAAAAAAGGATAAATGACCTACGATGGTTGATATGCCATAAAACCCACCCCGACCAAATCATATATATTTAATATAAAGGAGGTACCCATGGTGTAATGGTTATTGTCGTAGGAAATGGACATGGCGACACAAATCCTGGATGAGACTGATTGCATTTCACATAGCACTAATACCCTTGGGAAAGGTATGAATTGAATAATTCTCCCTCCAGCTATGGGTTAATAGTAGGGCAGACTAGGTTCTTCAGCCTTGGTGAGGCAACTAGTCTAGGAGAAGGAAAACTCTGAATTCAAGCCTGTTAAACCCAGCTTAAAAAATTGACCTTGTGTCATATCCTGCCCGAGTGGAGGGGTTGGTAAATATGTATATATTTAGTATATTTGTCTAAAGAAGATTTGGCATTAAATAACCTACAAAGGTTGATATGCCATAGAACCCAACCAAACCAATTCCAATTCCAATATATTTGATATATATGTATAATATAACAACAGTTGATATACCACAAAACCCAACCCAACCCAACCAAGCCGGACTTCAAACCCTGGGTGAGGCTGTTTGCATTTCATATTGCATTGATACCCCTGGGAAAGGTATAAATCTAACTTTTCTCCCTCCTGTTATAAATGAATTGTAAGGCAGACTGGGTTCTTTAACTTTGGTGCAGCAACCAGTCTAAGAGAAGGAAAACTCTAAATTAAAAACTAAACCAGGAGAGGAAGGGGCTTTGATCAGCTATTTCTCCCCTAGACATGTAACATGATTCCCCACTCCCTATCAAAACAAGGTGACAGGAAAATCTTTTAAATTATTTCTACTTAATGCTCTTTGGTTGGTGATTGCTGCAAAATAAAATGACTGGAATTGAAGTGACTTTGTAAAGAAAACTTTTAAAGAAACCTGAGCATCTTATTATGAAATTCTTAAGGAAAGGAAAAGAAAGGCAAATAATTATGAGTTCATATTTCAGGAAGGTACATACATATTTGGCTTCTCATTGATCAATAAGCGTCATTATATATTTATATAACTTTAAATTGACCAAAGATTAATAAAAATACAACAAACACAAATAGATAAAATAAAAATGACTATTGAAATAAAATTTGTTTGTTTTATATATTAGTCATATTAATATTAGACTTTGGTCAAAATTTTGTCAGTTTTCAATAAACATTTTGTTATGTATTAACAATGAAGTCTTACTATTTAATAAAGAGAAACTTGGTATAATATAATGAATCCAGTTCAATTTTGAAGAATGGCTCAATTTACTGTAACAATAGAAATTCTAATAATCTGTTATGAGACCAGATTGTGAAACCAATATCTATTTAGAGGGTGATTTTATGTCACACATGACTTTTTCATCGAAAGTATGTGGGGGTACCAAGAATGTTGATATAAAATATATTCTTTTTATTTGATATTCAAATTCAACAAATTTATGTCATTGAAGTATCCACTAATGCACAGACATTGGAATTGATAAAATTTTCATGCTTAAATGATACAACCCTTAGTGGCAACATTTTAAAATTTATAAAAAAGTAAGTAAAAGAATATAAAAATTACTCCTAATAAAGATTGCAAGAAAATGACATTTTCATTTTATTAAAATTGGTTGAGTTTAACAAGTGTTTATAAAATTAAAAATATTGCTTTGTTGGTATAGGTTGGTAGTTTGGGTTTTATGGCATATCAACCCTTGTAGGTTATTTAATGCCGAATCCATTTTATACAAATGATCAGTTCTTTTTCAAAGAATTCAGTTTAGCATGAGCACACAGTTTAATTGTCAAAAATATTTATATTTCAAGCTATTCAGTTTAGTCAAACAGTTCTAATTCAAACAATTCAGTTTAGTGTAAGTAGAGTTTCAATGTCAAAAACAGTTCTATTTCAAAATTCAGGTTAGCATACATATTCAGTTTAGAATAAGTATGCAGTTTGAATATCAAAACAGTTCTATTTCAAGTAATTCAGTTTAGCATAAGTATGGATCTGGGAGCAATGGCAGTGAAGGGGTATTCCGTATTTCCTAAAGCTCTAACATTACTGGAACCTCACCATCAGATTGTTTAGTGTCATATTTTGGACATTCGTTGGAGGCAATTTGTTGGTATAGTAATAGGAATAATATCATAATAATATCAAAGACATCACACTTAATGAAATCTATCAGACACATGGCTAAATAGATCCAATCATAGTTCTCATAGAAGTCATGTGAAGACCCCCATGAAACCTCCAATTCCTCAATTCAGCTCTTTTTGCCTGTTGTCCAAATTACTAGGATGGATGGATGCATCTTCATCAACCAAGCTAAGTCTGCAGACACATGTTTGTAAAACATTTATTTTTCATCTCTTTTCCTTCCTTGAATAAACTTGAATTAACTAACAATTGTTGTGTTTTCCTTTCTTCAATAGCTGTTGACCCTATTCCCCTTTGCACACTTAGCTACTGTTTATAACCTTTCAAAACTTTGGGTTTTAACCAGACTAACTTTCACGGGTAAAATCCCCCACACACTAAAATGTCTGACAAAGGGACATTGTATTTTTGATATAAGTAAATGATCAGTTTAAAATTAATCAATTTGAATTTACAAAATTTAACTCCCTGACACTGAGATGTGACAAATATTCAGTATTCTTCAACATTTCCTTTTTCAATGAGAAACATGATATTTTAAAACTATTTATGATTAGCCGAATTACAAGCTTGTGACGAAAGAAACAAGTTTTGAAGACAGGATAATCAAGAGAATGAAAATGATACTCCAAATAAAGAATAAAAAAATGTCTGCAAACTCATGTGAATTAGATATTGAAAGAATATAGAGTTGTAAAAGATTAAATTCCTATATTGCAAGTAAAGCATAAAAAACAATTTTCTGATTTTTTTCTTTTTAATTACTTGCTCTGTCCCATAATAGTTGGTACATTTGCATATGAACTTTATACACTGAATATAACTTTTATTACAGGACAGATGTAGTCCTCTTATTATTATATTTCTTATTCAACAGTTTATTTAATTTCAATTTTTGAGAACCTCCCAGCAGGATAATAATTCTCTCCTGTGGTTTAATGTGGAATACAACAAACTATTAACTTCCAAATTCTTATATATATATATATATATATATATATATATATATATATATATATATATATATTACATTTAGATACAAATACCAACCTATATGTATGTATATATAATATGATGTATATCAAACATTCAAATACCTATATATATATATATATATATATATATATATATATATATATATATATATATATATATATATATTTAGATAGACAGATAGATAGAGAGAGAGAGAGAGAGAGAGAGAGAGAGAGAGAGAGTGAGTAGTGGTAGAGAGAGAAGTATTTGAGCATTTTTTTTTTCCTCTAAGTAAAACCATATTTCTCTACTATGCTTTTAACAATAAAAACTGAAAATTGGAAAAGGTTTCGCAAACTTTTTTTTTAATGTTTAAAACAACCCTCCTGCCAAAACAATAAAACTCATCAGATAAGTTTAATCAGCATCTTTCTTTTATTTTCAAATAATTAATTTTGTTTAAAAACAAAATCTTGTTTTAATTTATTTGATTATTCTAAAGAAGCAACAGACTATTTCAATGTGCTTATCAAGGAACCAGATCTTTGAAAGAATTTGTTTATTTATAAATTCACTTAAGTAACTTCTTGTTTGCCTTTTAAGTATTCCCATTTGTCACCAGCCTCCTCTCTGTGCATTATTTCTGATAAGATAATAGATGGTGGGCCTTAACAACATGGCTAAGCATGTTAGTCTACTGCAGGGCTTTTCTTTCCCACCATTGAGCTCATTCCACTTTTCTTTGTTGTGCTCTGTTTGACTGGAGAGCTCCAAATGGCTTGTCTCTTGATACGTATACAAAGGTTTATCAACCCTTGAGAATTTCTTCTCTTTACCAATCACTTTTGTTTGATAATTCCAGCACACATCATTCTTTTTCTTTTCCCATTTCTGTTCAAGGTTTTTGCCAAGTTTATTATATTTTAGGATTTTAAACTCTTTTTTCTTTCTTTTCTTCATTTCTCCAATTCTTCTTTTTTAGGTTCATATTACAAGTGATGTTAAGATGCATATTACTGATATATTACCAATAGGAATACAATTAGAGATCTCTAACAAAGATATTACTTACAACAGTCATGCATCTTTCTGAAACATCTTATATTTGTCTATTCTACCAATTCCGAGCAGCTGTTATAGAAATATATTCATTCTACTTTTTTGTTTGTGGAATTCAGAAATAACATTTAATCGAATTTATCTGCCTTTTTAAATGTAAAGGACAAATATATTCCGCCGCATGACTTTCTATAGTAAAGACATTACCATTTATTGTACTAATAAATGTTAGCCATGATATTTAGTCACGTCCCTACTTACCAAGTTTAAGTATTAGCTTTAGTAGTTTTATTAATACATCAACACTGAATAGTGGGAAGAAAAGACAAAAATAGTTCATATGCACATATAGGAAATTGAATACATACATATATATATATATATATATATATATATATATATATATATATATATATATATATATATATAAAACATAAAAGATATTACTAGAATACACAGACATGTCTGGTAGGATTCCCTTTTGTGTAATGGCAAAAGTACTGGACAGCGGCCTTAAATAAGTAAGTTTAAACTCTCATCATGCTATTATATTCACTTTTGGACTAATACCCTTGGGAAAGGCATGAACTTCCTAATCCCCTCCCCAGCTATGGATTAAATACTATCACTGTTGTTCTTTTGCAAGGATGGCTTTGATATAAAATAACCATTAAGGTTGATATGCCATTAAATAAAGAAACCAAACCAATCAAATGAAATGTGCACATTGTTCCCTAATGAGCAAAATATAAAAAGGTGTACAAAGTGGTGAAAAGTCTTACTTGTTTTCCTTGGTGGTTTTTTATTTTCAATAGCAAAGTAAATGACAATACCATTTTCAAAAGTGTTGAGACTAAATCTGTTCAATGAACAACAATACAAAAAGAAATCTTATCCATTTGAAGAATGGTAACAAAAAGAGAATGAAAAAGGATTCTGAATTCTTATGTGACTTATAGATGGGTAATGTCCAAAGATATGTCCACAAATCCAAAAGAAGAAAATCATTTATTGTCTCTCTACAACTAAATTATGAAATTGGTTGGTTGGTTGGTTGTTTGTGTTTTATGGCATATCGACCTTTGTAGGTTATTTAACGCCAAATCCATTTTTATACAAATAGTTGTATTTCAAATAATTCAATCTAGCATGAGCATACAGTTTAATTGTCAAAAACATTTCTATTTCAAACTATTCAGTTTATTCAAACAGTTCTAATTCAGTTAATTTTGTTTAAACTCAGTTAAATGTCAAAACAGTTCTATACATAACAATTCAGTTTAATGTAAGTACAGTTTCAATGTCAAAAACAGTTCTATTCTAAATAATTCAGTTTAGCATAAATATGCAGTTTAAATGCAAAAATCAGTATAATGAAGGAAGCACGGTTTAGTTCTATTTAACCCATAGATAGGACCCTTATCAGGTGCTACCACTCCGGGCCAGAGTGGACCTGTGAGCGATGGAAATAAAGGGGTACTCTGCTTTCCCCAAAGCTCCAGCATTACTGGGACCTCACCATCAGATTGTTTAGTGTCATATCCAGGACACTCGTTGGAAGGTGGGGGTCTTACCCCTCTGCAGAAAAGCAGTCGGCGTATTCTACAGCCCCAGCCAACTGGGCAATATGAAATTGGTGAGCATCTTTACTGATAATATTTCATTAAGAAGGAAAAATGGATAAATATTTATAGCAAAATCCAAATCATAACTTTTATAATTAATTGAGTGGCAAAATGAAAGAGAGAAAACAAATTTACAAGTAATATGAAAAGAGAAGATTTAAGAAACAATATGGAAGTCTTATAATAAAACATTTATATTTGATACAACAGCTGCTAGGGAAACTAAGAAAAATTATGAAAAGATCATTTGATATTTGATACCAACAAATTTCTCTTGAAGTTTTTAACTTGGTTTTAAATGACAGATGTCTTTATCAAGTTATAAAAAACAAAATATATTGTTCACTTGGAAAGAAATTTAATAATAAGGGTCGGCATAAAAGTTCATAGACTGATAAAGATACTTTCAGAAAATGTAACCAAATGAGGTTTATTTTCCAACATAATGCCTTTTGTAGTCCACACAGTTCTTTTATTGGTGCTGCAGTGCTTGAATCTCATTGGTCAAAAAAGTCATCAACAACCGATATAACATCATCATATGAACTTTTCAGCCCACCCTCATACATTATTGTATGGATGTGACTCATTCATACATGCTATGCAGATTTTCAAACCTTAATACCAAATTGTTTTTCAGGAAGAATGATATTAGTTAATATGGGGGAGTTACATCCCTACATATCAAGTTTAAGTATTAGCTTAAACTGGGGGAGGGGGCTGTGGAATACATTGACTGCATCTCTGTTGAGGGGTAAGACCCCTCCAATGAGTGTCCTGGATATGACATTAAACTCCAGTAATGCAGGAGCTTTGGGGAATGTGCAGTACCCCTTCATTGCCATCACTCCCAGGTCCACTCTGGCCCAAAGTGGTAGCACCTGATAGGGTCCTATCTATGGGTTAAATAGAATTGTTTTACATTTAAACTGAGTGCAAACAAATAACATGCCAAATTGAATTGTTTGAAATAGAACTGTTTTATCATTTAACAGTGTGTAAACAAATGACTGATGTTTAATTGAAGTGGTAGTTATACATAGCAATATTTGGGACCATTTAAATTTGTTGGCTTATGCTAAATTAAATTGTTAGGAATAGAACTGTTTGATCTTTTAACTTTATGTATCTACAAAATGTGTTTAGAAATCATATATTTAATAGTGTAGTTAGCGACTCTAGTCGAGGGCGACCAGAAGGCTCCTTTTTCAATTGCTACTACACCGAGGTGTAGGGGAGGGCGCTACTCCTTTCCCAGGATTGCCCTGCTTTACCCATGATATGTACCTTATATTGCTGAGTGTTAAGCAAGGAGGTATCAAATTTTTAAGTCTTTGGTATGACTTGACTGGGGATTGAACCCTAGTCTCCCGGACCATTTGCGAGCACTCTACCCACTAGGCCAATGAGCCGGTTTTGGCATTAAATTACCGACAATGGTTGATCTGTTATAAAACTCAACCAAACCAGACCAAATCATTAATATATCCTCGTTATTTCTTATACAGAGTGTTTCACAATAATTAATATCAGGATCTCAAATTTTAACTGCAAGTGTTGAAACAACAGGAAATTCTGTGTATAAAGTTTTTTTTTTTTTCTTCAAGTCTAGAAATGTCATTCACTGAAAAAGAAAAGGCATTTAAACATTAAACATAGAATTTTGAGTTGTTTCTACGCATATTGTTAAAATCTGAGATCATCTGAATATGAATTGCTCAAGTTATAAGATTATGAAATGATATTGATTTTTCTGAAACACCCTGTATATCTCAAATGATATCAAATTATCTGAAACACCCTGTGTATTCATCTCTTATAACATTCACTAATTTTGATGTACTATTTAATTATATTTATAACCGGCTCATTGGCCTAGAAGGTAAAGTGTTCGCCAATGATCCGGGAGACCCGAGTTCAATCCCAGGTCGCGTCATACCAAAGACTTTAAAAGTGGTACTTGATACCTCCTTGCTTAACACTCAGCAATATGAGGTATGTATCAAGGGTAAAGTGGAGCAATCCTGGGAAAGGAGTAGTGCCCTCTCCTACACCTCGGTGTAGTAGCTATTGAAAAAGGGAGCCTTCTGGTCGCCCTCGACTACGGTTGCTAATTCTACTTTACTATTTAATTATAATTTACAATAGACAATATTTTACTTCACACACAACCGTAATATTTCACTGTATTTTAAATTAGCAGTTTATATCATGTAATACCATGGGTAGAATTTATTAAGAAAATATGTCAAAACTTTGTTTATACTTATACATAGCAAATATTAAAAGCATGTATAGATAAGAAGTCAAAAGTCAAAATTTCCACATTACATAAAACATATAAACAGATTTAGTTGATATATTAAAAATTGAAAAAGTTGATCATTTAATACTTATATCTATGTGTTTGTATAGAAAAACAGAGGCAAACTTCAGAAACATACCTGGAGGCTAGAAAGTGTACATATTGACCCTTCCAATAAAAAAGGGTTTGTTATAGCCTAGTTATGTTAAATGTGGGTCTGAATGCAGGAAGGTGAAGGCCACTCATTGAGTTAAGACTGAAAACAAAACATTGAATGAACATTATTTATAAAAGTGGAATTTTTGATGATTTAATCATCAAATTTTATGATATTCTTACTAAAATTTGCATAAGATCGAGTAAACTGTATGTTATGTATTGTAATTTGTAATAAAAGAATAGTCAGGGGTCAGAAATGAAGGCAAAAATTACAGACAAAATAGAGGTGTTATATGTAAAAGCAGTGCTTATGATTTTATTATAGAGATGCACTGAAAATTAAGAAGAAAGAATTAAGGCAAGAATTACTTGTATATGTATTCATATGTTTAATACAATATATATATATATATATATATATATATATATATATATATATATATATATATATATATATATATATATATATATATATATATATATATATATTTGTGTTAAGGTATATTTTGATATAGATACCGGCTCATTGACCTAGTGAGTAGAGTGTTCGACAATGGCCCTGGAGACCGGGGTTCAATTCCAGGTCGAGTCATACCAAAGACTTTAAAAATGGTACTTGATACCTCCTTGCTTAACACTCAGCAATCTAAGGTATGTATCAAGGGTAAAGTGGAGCAATCCAGGGAAAGGAGTAGTGCCCTCCCCAACACCTTAATGTAGTAGCTATTGAAAAAGGGAGCCTTCTGGTTGCCCTCGACGACGGTCACCAGCTTTACTTATATATTGATATTGATATATTATGTATATAATTGATATGTAATATTTAATATGAATGTATATTTGTACATGATTAATATATAATATTAATGTATATATTAATATTGATATATTATATATACATCTAATATATGACATAACATAGAATATAGTATTATATATATGATATCATATATAAAGAGATTGCTAATAATTTTATTATTGAAATACATTGAAAGAGGGGATAGTCAGTGGTCAGGAATTAAAGCAAGTGAAATTGACAGAGTTGTGTTATTATCTGTATAATGTAAATGCATTTTAAAAAATCATCATAGAAATGAATAGAATATAAAGAAAAAATTGGTTCTAAGTGTTTAGGTCTCTTCGCCAGGATTACTTATAGAATGAATATTTTACTTATTAAATTCCTTTACTGTGATATTACTTTTAAATTGACATTTTCATTATAAAGGAAAAATATTTTGAATAAAAATTGATATTTATAATCCTCTTCTTAATGTTTTATAGTACATTCTGCATTTTCTGTAATATTTGTGTCATACTGTACATGTTGGTGATTAGACATGCTCCAATTGGTTTATTAGCAATGTGTCATTTTGAAATTTATTAAGAAAATGTCTATACATTTTCCTGCATTACATTACCCCACACAACATAACAGGAATTTGACTATTTCAAAAAAAGAAATTTAGAAAAAAAAGCAACATTAAAGAAAGCGTTAAAAAAAGTTGTAAAATTAATATTTAGCTAGAACTTAAATATTCCTCACATTGCATTTCGTTGCTTCACAAAGATGATTAGCGCCATTCATTCTTCACAGAAAATCTTGGCAGTATCCTGAAGCAATCTTTTAAATCTACAAGAAAGTGAGAATCTTGGTCACAGTGCAAAAATCCAAGTAAATAGGATAAATAATGTGATTTGTACTTGGCATAAATGTATTTCCCCCCAAAAACCTAAATGCCAATTACAATAATGTGATGTGCAGATTCAGAAAGATCCATATGTTGTTATAAGTAAGAATAGACTGTAATTAGTGAGTCGTTGAGTGCTTTAATCTATAGAATAATTCCAGGGATTCTCCAAGTTTTGCTAAAACTACAAAACAAGTAAAATTTAGAATAGAATTATGAGATCTACTTGCACCCCAGTTAACAACCCTTCAACAGTATCAATGTTTTCCTCAATGAATATAAATCAAAACCAATAGGTAGACTATATCAACATCATCGGACTAGTTTTATTTTATTATAGTGATTAGCAGTATTTAAAATTTAGATTTTACTAGAACTTCCCAGTAAATAAATAAATAAATAAATTTATGACTCATAATAATTTCAAAAGATTATATTCCCATCATAAAAAAAAGAAATTGTTTTACTGAGTTTCTTTCCAAAAGTATTTTTATTTTACTATGAATCTATATTGGGATAGCATGAAAAATTTGTGTCTTTTAGCAATATTCAAAAGAAATGGGATGAATTCAATAAGTTTTTCCTCTTAAATGGAAAGATATTCCCATGGTCTCTTTACTTTGATAGATAAGGAAGAAATGAGATGCTTGAATACTGGGGCAATCAAATTCTCTTATATTTACCTGTATTTAGCTATTTCTCTGCACTTGTGTGTGTGTGTGTGTGTGTGTGTGTATTTATCCACTCACTATGTTACCAATGAGATGCAACACTGGTGGATAACAGATGGTTTGATTGTTGTACTAAGGTTAAAGAAACCAGCCCACCCAACTATTTACACATAAGTGTGATAGAAGAAATGGGTTCATACCTTTTCCCAAGGTCATTAGTGTGAAATGAAACACCAACAGCCTCATCCAGGATTTGAACTCAAGACACTGAGTCCATTTCCAGTGACAGTAACCACTATGGGGTGTGTGTGTGTGTGTGTGTGTGTGTGTGTGTGTGCGCGTGTACATGCATTTGTGTGTATACATACATATATACAAATAAGTAAGTCGGCTCCATTTTCAGTAGATACTATACCAATGTGTAGGGGAGGATGCTATTTCTTTCCCTGGATTGCTCCACTTTACTCTTGATCCATACCTTATAATTCTGAGTATTAATCAAGAAGTCATTAAGTACCATTTTTTGAGTTTTTGGTATGACTCGACCTTGGATTGAACCCCAGTCTCCTGGACCATTGGTGAACATTAATCATTATGCCAATGGGCTGGTTATATATATAGATATATATGCTTAACTCAGTGCACGCGTGTGTGTGTGCATGTATATTTGTATGTTTATATATCCGCATATGTGTATATCTCTAAGCAGCATTTTCTTTTTTAAACATGTTTGATTAAATAAGACATGCACTTTGTGTTTGCCAATTTTGTTTTTGATCCATTCGAGTCTTTGTATGAGTCATTTAACTTTTGGATGGAAAGAATTTAGGAAGGTGCCATATTTTTCCCAAGTTAATTCTAGAATGCCTATAGTTCCTTTTCCAGCCAATTCTTCCTCTTACCGCTTGTAAAGTTCTTTCCTTCCATAAATTCCCCTCCCACATGTTCCTTCTCTAACTCTTTATATAAATGTATATGATTTGTCAGTGTGTTTGTTATTTCATTATTTGCTTCTCCAATGATGGCTTCATTTGGGGCCAAAAGTACTTGACTGGATCTAAGATAGAATTGACAGACATGAAATTTCTGTCCTATTTAATTGAACATACACATATTTATGTGTATATATATATGTATATATAACAAGGTAATCCAAGTACAGGGTGGAACGATAAAATTGTCGCCCTAGAAAAGACGACATGATTCCATTTCCATTTAATGAAAGCCGGTTTTCTTTTTTGTTGCAGACCATCTACTAGTTGGCCGGTTGTGTACCAATCCCAAGAGCGATAGGAGCCTTCTATCATGTCTGAAAGTGACACAATGTTCAACGAATGAGATTGGAGATGCGCCGCTGTACAACTCATACTCTCTACCGATCCAAGTTATTACAACAGGATCATTGCCAGCACCCTCAAAATGCAAATCTGGATGGTTCAACACTTGAGGGCACCGCTCAATGCATCAGACGACCCTTTGGAGGTGGTGGAGTGGAAGGACACCACTAGGAAGACCTGGACCAAGGAGTTCATTAAAAAGGTCCAGGCAATCACTGATGAAACTCCCCAGTGGCCTATTCAGCAGATTGCCTGAGATTTAGGTATCTAACACATAACTGTGAATGCATGTGTGAAGGAGGACTTAAAGTGTAGGTCCTACAGGTGCCAGACAAGCCAGATCTTGACTGAGAAGTCAAAGAACCTCAGGCTAATCAAGTCCGTCAGGCCCCCTTCCTCCCCCGACCTGAACCCGCTGGAGTACTTTGTTTGGTCATATGTCAACAACATCACCAACATGACCTCCCACAACACCAAAGCAAGCCTGATCGCCACTATCTGCTGAGTATTCACCGAGCTCCAGCCGGCGCTTGTGGAAAAGGCATGCTCCCACTTCCGGATCCGTATCGAAGCAGTGATTGAGGCTGAAGGCAGCTACATTGAATAGATGTCAGCTCTACTACATAATCAAGTTACCTGAATTGATTTTTTCAACAAAAGTTTAAAAATAAAGCTGTAGCATTGCTTTCTTTAGGACGACAATTTTATCGTTTCACCCTGTAGAAGGAGAGATTTATTGGGAAACAAAGTCGACACAATAGTCCTGATGATGGTTCAGTAGAATCAAAACACTATAGTGTTGACTTTGTTTCTCAATAAATCTCTCCTTCTACTTGGATTACATTGTTATCAATTTTTCTTTACAAACTGTCAGATTATAATCCATTATTTTCTTCGATATATATATATATATATATATGTATTTGTGTGTATTTGCATGTATATATATGTGTGTAACTGTATGAATATGTGTATGTATATATGTGCCTGTATATATATATATATATATATCAAACTGCATATATATATATATATATATATGCAGGTGGATCATAAAGCATTGAGACTGAATCTTGAATTTTTTTTTAATTCTAAAATTTAAAAATCAAATAAAGATGTGTGCCCAGTTGAAAAAATTATATAATTAAGTGATATCTTTACATTTAAATTGCTATATTGACAAAATCAGTACCAATTTTCTATACATTTTGATTGACACTTTTTGGCAAAACATAGGATTATGCAAATGCTACATCTTCCATACTCACCTGATTTAACTCTATGAAACACAGGATTGTGCAAGTGCAGCATCCTCCATACTCACCTGATTTAACTCTATAAAACACAGGATTGTGCAAGTGCAACACCCTCCATACTCATCTGATTTAACTCTATGAAACACAGGATTGCGCAAGTGCAGCACCCTCCTTACTCACCCGATTTAACTCTATGAAACACAGGATTGTGCAAGTGCAACACCCTCTATACTCACCCGATTTAACTCTATGAAACACTGGATTGTGCAAGTGCAACACCCATCTTACTCACCTGATTTAACTCTATAAAACACAGGATTGTGCAAGTGCAGCATCCTCCATACTCACCTGATTTAACTCTATGAAACACAGGATTGTGCAAGTGCAACACCCTCCTTACTCACCTGATTTAACTCTATGAAATACCCTTCATACTCACTAGACCCCCTAACTCTGTGCAACGTTTTTTTTTTACTTAAAATGAAACTTCATCTCAGATTTGAAGACACAGACAACATTAAAATTTGTACAAAAGTGGAGCTTCACACTATATCAAACAAAGGGTTTCAGAGATGCTTCCACGAATGGAAAACTTACAGAAATAAGTGTATTGAATGCCAAGGAGACTATTTTAAAGAAAATTAATTATTTATGCATTGTTCATTTCTGTCTAGGTAAATACAGCTACAGACTTGATACTTTTTGAACACACCTCATATATGCGTATGTGTATGCACATGTATAATTATGGGTATATATATGTGTCTTATGAGTGCGTATATAGGTTTATGTATGCTTGTACATACATATTTATATGTATAAAACTGGGTCCATCAAATGCTTTCAATTTATAAAGCATTAAGAGAACTAGTTATCTAAATTTCTGAGACGAAGCTTGATGATTTTTATCATTAAGGGTTTTCGGACTATTGTCTACATCTTTATTGTTATTTTCATGACATTTCGGCCAATATATCATTCGGCCTTCTTCAGGTGTTTGTCGAACTCGGGAACCTCCATTCGAACTACGTCCTTTATTTAATCTACAGGGGTCGCCTGTTCTGATTCCGTTAGCCATAACTGGGTACAAGTGTTAAGTATTCCTGTATTGTTACTCACCTGCAGTCAGGATTGAACCAGCAACCTCCAGATGATTATCTCCATAGAAGCTTAGGGAACCAATGCCTATAACCGTTACGCTATATGGACAGTTCAGAGTGAATTTTTGGGACTTATAAACTTAATGTTCTTACCTTATTTGACTAGGATTACTACTATTATGTATGATTTTTTACCTGTGCTCATATTCAGATTTTTTTTTTTCATCTAACCTTTTTAATTATCCGTTCTCATATTGTATTCATCTGTATACTTGGTCTACTCAGCTGGTCATTGTAGCCCAATTCAACGCCGTAACGGTTATAGGCATTGGTTCCCTAAGCTTCTAAGGAGACAATTATCTGGATCAATTCCCATGGGCTTGGAAAAGAAACTGATCAAATTTAAAATCAGTGGAAGAATTGAGACCATACAAACAACAGCATTGTTGAGATCGGCCAGAATACTAAGAAAAGTCTTGGAGACCTGAAGAGACTTAATGTCACTTGAATTCCTATGAAAACTACTGGCTGGTGCTGGTGTGAAAAACTCACAAGCCATGAAATAATAATAATAGTAATGATAATGAAAATTATAATTATTATAATGATAATAATAATACTCCTTTGTAAACAGGTGCTGTTTCAAGTAACTATTCTTGATACAAATAATTTACACACAGTTTTATGATTTCAAATAAATAATAATTGTTTAAGAGATTAAAATTTGACCATACTATCAATTAGTATAAGCACCAATCAGAAGTTTTTCTATAGAATGAGTTGCATTAAATTCTTGGGGATTTTGAGATACAAACTCAATTCTGGCCAGAAGATCAGAACAAGCGTTGACCAAAAAAAAAAAGAACTTGACATTTTATGGAGTTTGCCATTCGAGCAAACCATAGAGTGAAAATAAAGAAAGCAAAAATGTAGAAAAATATTTGAACCTTGCTTTAAAAAATTGTGTAACATGAGGGTGACAGTGATACCAATGGTAGTTGGTGCACTTGGAATGCTCTATAAAGGCTTGGAAATCAAAGGAAGAATTAAGAACATTCAAATAACAGCATTGTTGAGACTGAATAGAATACTCAGAAGAGTCCTGGAGCCCTGGTTTTGGTATTGGTTGCTTTGGTTTTATGGCATATCAACCACTGTTGGTTATTTAATGCCAAATCCTGTTTTTACATATATGATTTGTAAACACATTTTCTTGATTCACATAATTAAATGATCAAACAGTTCTATTCCTAACAATTTAATTTAGCATAAGCCAACAAATTTAAATGGTCCCAAGTATTGCTATGTATAACTACCACTTCAATTAAACACCAATCATTTGTTTACACACTGTAAAATGATAAAACAGTTCTATTTCAAACGATTCAATTTGACATGTTATTTGTTTGCTCTCAGTTTAAATGTCAAACAGTTCTATTTGACCTATTGATAGGACCCAGTCAGGTGCTACCACTCTGGGTTAGAGTGGACCTGGGAGTATTGGCAATAAAGGAGTACTCTGCATTTCTGAAAGCTCCAGCATTACTGGAGCCTCACCATCAGATTGTTTAATGTCATATCCAGGACACTTGTGGGGGTTGTCTTACTCTTTTGCAGAGATGCAATCGGTGTATTCTACTGGGCTCTGGAGATCTGAGGAGACTTGCAATCACTTAGACTGACCACCAGCTAATGTTGGTGTGAAAAACTCACAAGCAGTGAAATAATAACAAACTATGTAAGAAAAGAGTCCCAAAGTGCTCAATGCTTTTGTAACAGAGCAGGTTTAAAAACTAAAATATTAGATTAGGATCCTATTTGTTCTGTTACTCCCAAGTCTCAGCTATCATCACAATCATCTGTAAAATGGCCATTTTCCATTTCATGATTATTGTGGTGACACAAGAAAATCTGAGAAGCAGAATATTTAAAGTAGGATCATTATATATATATATATATATATATATATATATATATATATATATATATATATATATTATTATTATTATTTTTATTATTATAATCAAATTCATCAGCTTAGATATTAATTTAGATATTGTGTCCTTCTTCAGCTCAGGTCTAAACAAATGTTGACATAATGCTAGATGTATAGGGCACTTTTTGAGAAGCACTCAATAGCCATGGTCTGTGAGTGTAACTTGCTTACCCTTATACCACATGAGTTACCCATTTAAAAACAAAGTACAGCTTAGATTTGGCATAAGAATGCAAATATAGGGCACCTAGTAATGATCAAATTCACTTCTTTGTTGTGATTGATCAGTGAGATGGTACATCATAAGATGCTCACATCAATAGAGGAACTAAATAAAATATTATCAACATTTTACTTAGATCCAGATTGGACTTAGTTATATGTAGAATGAAGAATTAGTTCAATTTTTTAATTAACAAGACATTGGAAACAGGGTTGAAGATATGACTTGAAGTGAGGTGCTCTCCTTCTTATTTTGTATTAATTGAGAATTGATGGGATCGAGTGCATTAACACACACACACACACACACACACACACACACACACACACACACACACACACTTAGCAGTAAAACTCCCTTGTTTTTTCTCCCATAGATTTTGTAGTTTTATGTGTTTTCTTGGTGGCTCAGAACTTTTCTTATTTTTCTTTTATAATACACGTTTTTTTTTTTTCAATTTCAGTTGTGTTAAACTTTCAGTTTTTATTTCTTGACTTTGATGATATAAAAAAATTTAAAACTGATTCATCTCTAAAGGTTGAAATTAAATGTGTAATCTTTGATTGAATATGTGGTAACAAGCCTCCCCAACCTGATATTTTAAGGGAAAACTATGAAATTTTGGTTGTTGAAGCAGTACTTCCTCTCTTTTTAGATATACAACTTTGGTTGATTTGTTGCTTTGAAAACAATTCTAGCACAGAAAAATAAATATCACCCCCACATCCAAATAAAAAAACAAATAAAACAATTTGAAGAAAGTTTAAACAACTCCCTGTTCCAGAAATACACATACACAAACACACAAAAATACAGGCACTCGCACATATATATATAGCGTGTGTGGTGGGAGGTGTATTTAGGAAGCAGATTTTCTTGTAGACATATTTTATTAAAGTTGACAGACAGATTTAGCGTTAGGTTTTTATTAGTCTTTTCTTGTTCACAAGTGAGATGTTGTAAATGAGGATGACAGCTGTTTAATAATTGTTGGAAATCTCTGATGTTACGACCTGAATACATGTGCTTTCAACTTTTTCTTTGTGACCACACCATAGATTATTAGATGTTTTATGCTCCCCATAAATATTTTGAATGAGACTGTTCAATGTGTGCAGTTGACTTATTTGAACATGCAGTCTGTTGGTATTGGTTTGAAGGTTATTGAAAATATAGGTAGATATACATCATCCATCGATAAAAATAAATGTCTACAATTCATCATATACTTTAAAGCTGTTAACTTCATCGCTGTTAATAATAGTGCATCAAAAAACCCACCAAAATGTAGAGCTAATATTGAGTATCTATTCTCTTGCCCATTATAAGATTGCATCTCAAACACAAATGATCATACAACAATAATTCATACATTGGACACACAACCACTACTCTCTCTTGCAGCCTGATTTACCATTTATCTAAAGTTAGCACCATTCATATAGTCATCAATAAACACAACTTACATGATCACAACACACCCATAAATATTAGAAATATTTTAGTTGATAACATAAATATCCTGTATAGTACAAACTGTAAAAAGACTCCAGATTTTAGAAATCATTCTTATAAAGAAAACAGACACCCCACACTTAATAAAATCTTTGGAGCTACAATTACTAAATGTGTCTGGCCCGAGTGTATAGTTCCACAGTCTTGGTGTTTGATAGTTACATGATCCTGATCTGTAAATTCTGCACTTTCAAGTTAGTACCAAGGGACTTTGCATTCAAATATGTCAACTGCATTCAAAAATGCTTTCATTCAAAATATTCTTTGATCACATAAAACTTCTTATTATCTCGGGCATGGTTGCACTGACATCCAATGAACAATAACAGTCAAAAGTACATGTACTTGGATCATAGCATTAGAGATTTTGGACAATTATCAACCAGCCTTCATCCTTCACCATTTGTGATATCTCTCTCATAAACAAGAAAAGGTTAATAAAAAAATTCAATTCTAAATCTTTGTCATCTTTGATAATAAATATATATAAGTGTGTGTGTGTGTGTGTGTGTGTGTGTGTGCAAAAATTCCTTTTGTTCATCTATCTTTATATATATATATATATATATATATGTGTGTGTGTGTGTGTGTGTGTGTGTGTGTGTGTAAATATTCCTTTGTTTATCTATCTTTATATATAGAGATATGTAAAATTCAATTCCAAATCTATGTCATCTTTGATAATAAATATATATAAATGTGTGCGTGTGTGTGTGAATGTAAATATTCCTTTTGTTCATCTATCTTTATTTATGTGTGTGTGTGTGTGTGTGTGTGTGTGTGTGTAAATATTCCTTTTGTTCATATATATATGTATATATATATGTGTGTGTTTGTGTGTGTGTGTGTGTGTATGTGTGTGTGTGTGTGGGTATTTACCTAATACTTCCACCACGAGCGGTATGTGACATAAAGTCATTTTTTTAAGGAAATAACTTGCAATGTAAAAATAAATTTCAAACACAAATTACATTTAACAGTTTCAAAAAAAATTCAATTAAAGGAAATAGAATGTTAAAAACTTGCTCATTTTTTGATTTCATTTAACAAATAAAAATCATTAAATATTATTCACAAGATACAACAACACATATTTAAATGCCCTGATGAAGGTTTAATATAAAAACCAAAACATTTTATGTTGGCTCATTATTCAACTATAAATAAATTCATACTCTGAATATCTTGTGTTTTTTCATATTTGTACATTTACATACCATCAAATTTATTTCCTTTTCCCTATATATATATATATATATATCTGAAATCACAAAATATTGAGAAGATGTATTTATTTACAAATGTTAATATGGCAATATTTAACATTTTGGTTTTTTATTAAACCATATTAATGGCCATGTTAGAACGAGATGTTACAATGTGTCACCCATTAATTATTTTCAATGAAAAAAATTTAACAAAAAATGAGAAAAATCTAAGCCTTTTAAATTATAAATAGTTTTCCATTTTAAAAAGCAGTTACATAAATAGGGTCTGAAAACATAAAAAAAGAGAGATGATAACATATTTGAAATAGATTTTAAAAGATTTAAAAATTTTTATAAGAATCAAGCATTAAAAACAATTCTCAAAAATTATGTCAATATGTGGAGTTTAGAAATTTTAAAAATATTATCATTTTCAGAAAGTTTTTGTTATTATTTTCTAATTTTTGTTTTTATATTAAATAAAATAATGTAATTGAGGTTTGCAATAAAAATCTTTTTTTATCATTAAGGTTTTTGGAATATTTTCTTGATTCTTATTGTTATTTCCACAAGTGGAAATAACAATAAAGATGAAGACAATAGTCTGAAAACCCTTAATGATAAAAATCATCAAGCTTCGTCTCAGAAATTTAGACAACGAATAAAGATCATTTTTAGAGGGGGTGTCCTCGTGGTGTAATGGTTAAAGTGATGGACTGTGGAATCGTAGTATGCGAGTTCATACTCCAGTCACGCTATTATGTTCACTTTCGGGCAAATACCCTTGGGAAAGGTATGAACCCCCTTATCCTCCCAACTATGGGTTAAATAGTAGCACTACTGTTCTTCTAAGAGAATGGTTCTGGCATTAAATAACCTACAAAGGTTGATATGCCATTAAAAAAAAAAAAAAAAATCATTTTTAGAAAATATTTTGGTTTGAAATCAAAACATTTAAAAGTATGATTTATTAATAATTAATAAAAACTAATTTGATAAGTGATATCTTTACTATTTAGAACTAATTTTAACTAAATAAGGAGTAAGTAAAGAACAAAACAAATTTTGTTTGATTGTTTAGCGAGGAAAATTGCTACGTTACCTCTTCGCTATATTCGAAGGAAAATAAAGGAGAAGAACGAAGATGCTGTAAGGTTTTCAAGAAGGTTTAATGGCAGCCAGAATAGAGGGTATCTTTATGCTGCAAGTCTCATCTGAAGGCAGGAAGGAAATAATTATTGAGTTGAGAAGGAATTATAGCACCTTAATGCCAGAGTGGAATGTTTGTCGCTACAGTCAAGGCAATGCTGAATGTCTGTGCGGAATATGCATCACTATAGACATAGCAATAGTCGTGTTTGCTGTTTAAGGACAGGAATGATGTAGTCACCCATAAATGTGTGGTCCTGGTTGCTGTAGGAGAGAGACATGAAGGTCTCCAGAAAAGGTTACCCAGGAATGAGGTAGCTGGATGTTTGAGCGGAATCACACATCGCTGTAGACATAGCAAAAGTTAGAGGCAACATAAAACTGTTCCAATAAGTGGCGGATTACATACATCTAATTCATGTTCAACTGGGAACCCTTGGTCAAAAGGTCCATAAATTAGACGGCTTTCCTCATGGTGTTGTGATTCTGCTGCTATGAAGGGAGCCGACAGAAAGTACGTCCGTCCTGCTCAAAAGGTTCTGAGAAAGAGGTAGTTTGGCGGGGTTTCACCATTTTTATGTTGTCTGGGAAAATGGTCTGGGCTGAATCAGATAAGTCATCCTCATTAGGTGAAAATATGTGATAACCATAAGGGTCAAACTGATTTACGCACCAAACAAAAATACGAAGTTCTTTCTGCTGCAAAAGCTTCGCTCCAGAATGAAGGTGCAGAGTACCTGATGTTTGATACATAACATTAATTGTAACCGAAAGAAAAGGAAAGAAAAGATCTACTAGTCTCACAGCACAAAAGTGTAAAATACAATGAAAACAAATACATACATAGAAGCAAGTAACAACCAATAAAGTGTCCAGGTCAGTTCTTATTGTACCATCCTTTCTAATTTAACTTGCATAGTATGGAAAGAATAATAGTCTGTGAGGGCTAAAAAAATTTGGTTGTGTCATGAATGACAACTAGTGATGTCACAACCAAATGAGCCTACAAGAATGAAAATATCCCAGGTAAATAAAATTTTGTTTGATATTATTATAATTAGAATTAATGCTAGATTTAACAATCTTTCTGTGTTGTTTCTCATTAACAATAATACAATGCAAAGAATTTTTTCATTTAATTTGTTCATTTAAAAATTATCCATAAATGATGTATTAGAACATTTGCATTCTAACATCATCCTGAGAATTGTTTAATAAAAATTGAAATGTTAAATGTTGATATCTTATTATACGGAAGTAAATAATGGATTATAATCTGACAATGTGGAGAAAAATATTGTAAAACAAAGTAATCCAAAGTGAAGAATTTAACATGAAAGAAAGTCAACGTTATAACATTTTGGTTTCAATAAACAATTATTAGGTCTTAGAAAAGAAGTTATCAAGTGTCATTAAATCTCCAGCGGATGCTTGATAAAATATTATCATATAAAAATAAATACATCTTCTCAATATTTCATTTTTTCATATTTTTATATTTATATACCATCACATTTATTTACAGTTTTTTCTGATATATATATATATAAAACAGTGCGACATTTTATGTTCTTTTTTCACTATAATTTCTGTTATACTAAAGTAAATAAACTAAAAAAAACTAACAACTGAATCATGTCTTTATTAGAATACTTGACCAGGCAAATGGCATAACAGCACCTTGTTCTTTTGCTGGAATAACATGGTGAAATGAGCAACACTCTGTTCCTTCGCAGAAGAGCTCATTCTGACATGAATAATGGTGTCATTTTTCATGGGTACCATGTTAATATATACATATGCATATGCGTGTGTGTGTATGTGTGTGTGTGTGTGGTTTAATGAAAAAAGAAAATAGCAAACATAGGGACAAAGTAATTGTAACTTATGGATGGTAAAATTTTTTGTATAATTGGATAGAAAAACACTAAATGAATTGCTGTATAAAAAAAAGAAGAAATTTGTTTGAAAATTCAGACAAAACAGCAAATTTTTATTTGGGAGTGTAACCCAATATACCAACAAAACAAATAACAGAAACAAGAACATGTGATGTAAATAAAAAAAAAAAACATTTTAAGAAGAGTTTGAAATATCAAGATAATCACAAACAACAAGAAACAGACTATCATAAGCCAGATTAATGAATATAATACATAATGTTATATTATGATATACAATTCAATATATATATATATATATATATATATATATATATATATATATATAGGTATTCTTCAATCCAGTAAATCCGGAATAGGGAACAATTCCATCAGGACAATTAAATTATTCAAACTTCAAATATTTAAATATTCCTGGTACAGAGCTTAATGTAAATAATTTCACAGAGCAAATAATATTATTTCAAGAAATATTGGTTTTTTTCTTGAAATTATATATATATATATATATATATATATATATATATATAAGTTTAGGTTATTTGGTTTTATGGCATATCAATCCCTGTGAGTTATTTAATGCCAAATCCTGTTTATACACATATATATGTAAGATTTGTAAGTGAATAGTTTGTAGGTTATTTTATTTTTCAATGAGTTAGAACTAATTTGTCTGCACACAAATAAACGGTTTCAAGTATTGCTATAGTTTTGATTTATAAATGAATAGTTTGTAGGAAACAATTTTTAAACAAAACAGAGTTCTTTTGTTTGCACACAGTTAAATGGTTTCAAGTATTGCTATCTAATAATAACAATTTGATTTCATGTCAGTCATTTGTTTGCATTGTTAAATGGTTAAACATTTCTATTTGACCCATAGACGGGACCCGAACAGTTATTACCACTCCGGGGTAGAGTGGACCTGGGAGTAATGGCAATGAGGGAGTACTTCATATTCTCCAAAGCCCCTAGACTGGAGTCTCATCATCAGATTGTTTAGTGTCATATACAGGATCTTGTTGGAAGATGTTTTACCCTTCTGAAGAGATGCAGTCAGAATATTCTTTAGCCCTTGGGCTAATAGATAGATAGATAGATAGATAGATAGATAGATAGATATGAAATAATTTACCTGGGAAAGAAGTAAATAGATACATCAATGCCAAGAAAAAGTTAACATGTTGACCTAAATTCAAACTTTATTAGTATACACTAAAAATTGGGGATGATTTAATAGATAAATTAATGGTGCATAAAATGATATACAAATAACACTTTTAATCTGAATTATTCGCATTAAAATTTATATTAAAATGTTTGAAAACATCAACTAAAATACAATCATTATGATTATATTACAACACAGATTTCAAACCACTCCTAGGTAAAAGATATGTGTGTCTTCAATAATCTGACAAACCCAAGAATTATAATTTCTTATGTCTGGGAAATGATAGGATTGTATTACCAATTGTATATGGAAAAAAAATCCCCCCAAGAACTAATAACTGAAGTTTATTATATTATGTTTAATAACTTAATTGCTATGATCAGATTTTGCATTTTATAAATTTTTCTTTTAAAGATGGCTTCTGTTACTTTGTATTTAAAAGAAATAATTAAACCTTTTACAGTTCAGTATTTTATCTTTTCCAGATTTATTTGTTTTGTGTAACCTAAATCTTTAAATGTTTTATCTTTTCCAGATATCTAAGCTGAATGTTTCCAATAACCAAAGTCTTTACATTTAAATATTGTCTTTTCCAGATTTATCAGATGAATGTTTTTGGTAACTTAAATCTTTATACTAAATCATTTTATCTTTTCCAGATTTATCAGATGAATGTTTTTGTAACCTGATTTGTAAAGAAGAAAATAAATTGAATATTTCCAAAACCCCCAAATCCAATGAATACAAAATGTTTGAATAAAATGAATGCTGACGTTTTTGAAGAGAAACACAACCATTCATTGATTTTTTTTATATTGCATATATTATATTACAAACACTAAATTTAGTTGGTCTTTCAGCTTGTACAAAATATATGTATAATCAATTTTAAGTTATTTTATTTGGTATATAAAGTGCATCCATTTTGATAGGCTCTTTCCTCTTCTATTAGAAGATGGTCAGAACATTGGGTGGCACAAGTTTTCTAGAATCTGCATTTTTCATATGTAATCATATTGATCATTACAATGGATTTGAGCTTTGTGTATACAGTAGTTTTTCAACTGGAATAACATGTTGTTAGGTGGTTGCAGAGGAGAAAGGGGGTGTTGGTTATGTTGGATTTTTATTGATATTTTTGCTCAATTACTTTTTTGGCTTTTGGCCAGAACGATGGAAGAGCAGGCTCACAAAGTTATTTTTTCCATCAACCCTGTTCAATAAATTGGAAATCAATGGATTAGTTTTTGTCTTGATCAATCAACTATTTTAATATGAAAATCATTGCATGGCTAAACTCTAAAACTATTAGATAACAAACTGCCAATTGGTTGAGCCAACTCCTAAAGTCTACACACCCCCAACCTCATATAAATCAATTTTCATTGATCTAGGAGGAACATCAACCATCTTATCATCTGTGTTACAGCTAAAAACAATTTATAGAAAAAAAAAGAAAAAAAAAGAAAAGCTTACAGTGTTAAAATGAGGTTATGAAATGGAAGCTGATATGAATTCTTTGTAGGAAATAAAGTACAAAGACCTTGTAAATCTTTTATGGTTTATAATATTTTATTTAGGTTGGCTTTTACAAGTCTGTCCATATATAGCAACCAACTCAGTGAAAGGAAAATCAAGAAGAAAGTGACAAGCCATATAACTTCATTATCCTTAACAGTCGATAGTTCTAAGTTCCTCGACCACCTCTTCTGAATATGGAGAAAAAACATGGATGATATCAAACTAATAAAAATGTTCAGCAGAAAATCAATCCTCTATTCTAAAAACTTTATCGCTTCTTTTTGACATATCAGAATTTCCTGTATTGCAACACTGTTGATTTGATACTGTCAGGATACTATAAATAATTATCTTTCTTAGATAATTTGTATGTCCAGTAACGGGCCCTGTGGGAGGTTAAATGACAGTCTCAGAAACCAATTCTTGACCTCTTTTTCACCTCTGATCTTTGACCTGTAGAGACATTTTCTCTAGCCCTGCAGGGGAATGGTAAAACTACATGGCTATATTAAACTCATTTTCATTATTTTGTACCCCTTCTACATACTGCTTGTTAATGGAACAATATTTGTATAAGTCTAGCTGTTGGGACACATTTGTGTATTCTTTCCTTTTACAACTACTTGTCAGCATATTATGTGAGTAAAAGGTTGAATGTTTTTGTATACACAAATGAATTTATCTTGTCTTTCCTTCTGTTTATTCAGTGTTAGTATACACTGGATATACTAATGCTGATATTGGTCCTTGGAGAGTGGGGATTTGACTAGAATATCTTCCCTACCACAAAGCATTCCAATGATACCATTATTAATGAAATATACTTTATTACTAAGTTTAGATTAAAGGAAATTAACCCTGCAACAGATCATTGGCTATTTTAATATACATTTTAGGCCCATTTGATGACTGTACTGGTGCTGCTTCCCACCACCTCCCTAATAACTAAGAAATATATGACTTACAAAGTAAATCATCTGAAAAAAAGAAATGAATTTTACTAAACAATGTCTGTTGTCAAAAAAAGAAATTAAAAAAATTAATTTGAGTTTTCTTCTCGGGATCTGTTGGTTGGTTGGTTTTAAGGCATGTCAACCCTTGCTGGGTTACTATATACTGAGGTCAATTTAAGAATTATGGTCTCCAATTATATACAGTTATAAAATGTATGTTTACAATTATTTTAAATAGGCAAACATTTCATTATCTCAAATGGATCTTTTTAACCCATAGATGGGACCCAAACAGGTACTACCATTCTGAGTCAGAGTGGAACTGGGAGTAATGGCAACGAAGCGGGTGACTCACCAAAGTTCCAGAATTGGGGCCTCACCATTGAATGCAGTTTAGTGTCCTACCCAAGATGCTATTTTGGGCAGAGAGAGGTCTTACCCATCGGCAGGAGATACAGTTGATGTATTATTGTCAGGGTGGGTTAAGAGCTGAGGATTCAAACTTTGGTAGCTTTGTAGACATTTTGATTAATTTTGATATTTTTCAAACTATTCAAGTTGTTCACACCAGTTTTAGCCAGTGGTTTTTCACTGAAGTGACAGCAAGTCTCTTCAGGTTTCCAGGACTCTACTCAGTGTTCTAACTGATCTTAAAAGTGATGTGATCCAGATGATCTTGATTCTTCAACTGATTTCCAGTCCCACCAGTCTCTTTTCGAGGCCTTTGGGGACCAGTCAATGGCACTACCCACAATTGGTATCAATGTCACTTTTTACAGTTTTTTCAACCCTCTGGCAAGATCCATGTATCTGTCTATCTTTTCACTTTTTTCTTCCGTTTTTATTCTATGGTCTGATGGAATTGCAAAATCAACTAAATCACCTGTTCTTTTCTTCTTGTTAATCAATATTAGTTAATTAATACTAAATAATACTTCTTAATTAATACAAATAAATACTTCTTAATTGATACTAGCTGAGATTGGATAATTTGTCAGTATCTCAAAATTCCTAGGGAATTTTATGGGTTTAATTTTCGAGGATAGATTCTGGTTTATGCATTGGTAGCATGGTCAAATTCTAATCTCTTGCACAATTCCCAGTGGATCACCTTTCCCACCCAGTCATGCTTATGTATTCCTTTTGAGCCAGTTTGCTGTATTCGATTACTGCATGATTAACTGTTTCATCTCTGTCACAACATAATCAACACTTACTTTTTTGTTGTGTATTATCAATATTTGTTTTTATATAATTAGCTCTTATAACATTATTTTGTGCTGCTATAAAATAAGATCTTGAAGTTTCCTTTTCTTAATTATATCCTGGTCATCTCATGTACAATTTCCTTTGTAGCTTGAAGCATTCATACAGTTGTTTCACTTCTAATTTTTTTCTTTCAAGACTTTCTTATTGTTGTTTTTCTATCTGTTGTTGTTCTTCTTTAAAAGAAATAATGAAAGGCCTTCCACAGTTACGGCCTCTTAACCATCACTTGATATAAGAGCTTGTGTGATTGGTTATGGCCATTATCAGCGACCAATCAGAGCGCACAAAACATACATTCATTAAGCTTAGTTTTGGCGTTTCAATTCAATTGCATAGATCTCTCTCACTCTTTTGCTGCAACCGTCTGAGAAGTCTTATTCAAGAAGCCAGTCACTTCAGAGCCGTTGGCGACGTTAAAGTCGAAATTACAAGAGAGCAGAACACAGTGCAAGTGACAAGATAAGTTACGCAAGGACAATTATTTTGCAACTCTATTGTACTTATTAATAACTCTTTATTCAGCAGCTTACACATTACTTATTGATAACTCTTTTAAACTGCTACCTATACACTATGTGTAAATAATTCAATTACACTGCAACTAAATTTTACATTACAATAAAGACCCCGTTTATTGCAAATGTTCACATATCTTGTTAATAGACTGTTTTGTTAAAAAAGCCTTGTGTTCTGTTTTCTTTTCCGTTGCCTTTTTCCTTATTTTGTCCACGTATTCGTAACTTCTTCTTCTTCTTCTTCTTCTTCTTCTTCTTATTATTATTATTATTATTATTATTATTATTATTAAAAACGTCTGTTTTTTTTGTTTTTTTTTCTATTTTACTCTTTTGAATTATATTTTACAAACTTTAATAAAAGTGTTGTTCGGGAACATTTTGTGCAGTCAACAGAGGATGAGTGAAACTGCAATTATTGATTCTGAGAATGGGGGCGGAGCTGAGAGAGTTGACTTATCAGTAACTCTACGTCTTACACATTGCCTCCTAAATAATTGACCAAAACAAGCATATTTTCTTATTAGAGGTCAATTCATGTATCTGTATAATTTACTTATATATATATATATATATATATATATATATATTATTAATCTGGACATATTGATGAAGATATAACTGTTGATTGGTCACAAAGCAAATGTCTTTTTATTGCCTCTCATTGTTGTAAATAAGTATTTTTTTATTCTAGCAGATAATATATTTTAGTCATCATAAAGTAAGTAAAGTTGGCGACCGTAGTCGAGGGCGACCAGAAGGCTCCCTTTTCAATAGCTACTACACAGAGGTGTAGGGGGAGGACGCTAGTCCTTTCCCTGGATTGCTCCACTTTACCCTTGATACGTACCTTATATTGCTGAGTGTTAAGCAAAGACATATCAAGTACCATTTTTAAAGTCTTTGGTATGACGCGACCTGGGATTGAACCCCAGTCTCCCGGACCATTGGCCTCTGGGCCAATGAGCCAGTTTTCATCGTCGTGGATAAAAAACAAACTATTTTTATCCTCAATATAGATCTATTTTACTTTTCATTCAGGATGATGTATCATGTATATTTTGCTTAATTTATATTTATAAGATATAAAATGAAGATATGTATATTATGAATCTTCTTTCCTCAAATCTGCCAATCCCAGTTAAAAAAAATAATAGAAAAAAAACCCGGATCTAATCACATATATGATGAGACTGGCTCCTGACAGAGTCAACCAAAAACCTTATGAGAAATACCATTATTAACATCAACATGATCCAATGAATGTCATATGCTGATTTACAGACGGACATAGTGTAGAGTATGTTTTTGTTTGTCTTTATCAACCAAAACTGCACTTTCTCTTGATCAAACAAAGACTCCCTTAATAGGAGCTACTCCTGGTTTTTTTATGAGATAAACGAAAATCTAACCACGGCATTCCCTCTATAAGACATATAGCACCTGCCTTTGATACCTACCTTAAAATCAGGTCATGCTGGTACCTAAAATCTGAAGAATAGTATGCAACCTTTTTTTTCACACACACACGTGATGTTGTTTTAGCAGAATTTCTTTTGAAAATATATATTCACCAAACCCCTTCACCATAGGCAGGATATGACACAAGGTCAATTTTTAAGCTGATTAAAGCTGGTTTGAATTCAAAGTTTTACTTTTAGACTGTTTATCTAACCAAAGCTTAAGAACCTAGTCTGCCCTGCTATTTACCTGTAGGTAGGCAGAGGTGGTGGGTGTGTGTGTTGAGAAACGATAAATTCATGGCTTTCCTAATGGCATTAGCTCGAAGTGATATGCAAACAGTCTCATCCAGGATTGGAACTTGAGTTGCTGGTTCCATTTCCTTTGATCATAACCGTAACAACAAGAGCACTTTTATTTGAGAATATCGCATATTTTCATCGATCTTGTTTACCGAAGGGACTTTTGAACTGCATGACATACATTACTAAACTTTATTATTTCTATAGAAAATACTCTCAGCACATTTATACCAAATATATTTATTTCACACTCAAACACATATCTATAGATATATCCAACCCCTTCGCACAAACAGGATGCGACACAAGGTCAGTTTTTATGCAGAGTTTAACAGGTTTGAATTCAGAATTTTTCTTCTCCTAAACCGTTTGTCATTCCAAGGTTAAAGAACATAGTTTGCCCGGCTATTTATCCATAGTTGGCGGGAGATTAGTTGGATTCACACCTTTCCCAAAGGTATTAGCGTTATGTGAAATGCAAATAGACTCGTCCAGGATTTGAACTCGAGTTGACGTGTTCATTTCCGACGACGGTACCCATTACACTACGAATGCCTCCAATACCCGCATTTCTTTCACATATAAAATGATTTGTTTTTAATAAGGCTTTTATTATATGTTTGGTTCACATACACTATAAGTTAATTTGCGGTTGTTTATGTAACGCTGAAAGGTTTATTTTTATGACAGAAAGTAGACTTGTGTCTGAGTGAGGAAAGTTCTTTTGGGTGTCAGGTAGCAGCCGTTATCTTTCGTGTGTAGCTGCTGCAGCAGTTATCTTCAGTGAAGATCGTCAATGCTGGAGTGCCCGTGGCAGGCTTCAGGAGATAGGTATTTCTTCTCTGCTGGCCGTGTGCTCTTTGTCTGTGGCAGACTTCCAAAAAGGGCTTGAAAAAATAGTTCTTTAGAGGAAGATGGAATCAATGCGCTCTGCCCGCTGATTGGTCAGTGTGTGGCCGAATCGCTTGGTGGGGGCATTTATTCGCGAGAGAAAATAAATCTATGACTGCTACAAGCCAATTCCTTTAGGAGAAATTACTACTGAAAGGGAAAAGAGAAGCTGACCTTATCTACCTTCTCTCATTTATCAAACACACAATGAATGTAATGTGAACAAATTTTGATGTGAGAAAATACACTTCTACCAGCAGACCCCACTTCAGACTTGATATTCTTCTCCACTGGACTTGATATCTCTCCCCCGTTTGTAATATCCTGGTGACGATGATGATAGCTATTAGTTGCGAGAGAAAAATAAAATCTACTAATAATGAATTATTAAGATTTATTTGTAAAGTTTTCGTTTCTTTTACACAAATTCATCGATCACTTTGTTGTGAAATGTATCAGTACCTCGGTCTATCTTTTATCTTAAAAAGGTCTTTATTCATGGAAATGAAAACCAAATAACGTAATCATTCTTCACTTTGGGAATACTTCATATAATTATTTATACGCGTTAGTGAAGAAAACAATCTCTCACAGGAAGATGTGCCAGGTGTGGTCAGCATCAGATGTAAAAATTTGGTTACTTCCGCTGGAGATTGGTTTAGTTCAAGTTCCTGTATTATGTCTCCGACTTCTTGGATGCTTGACGCTTGCTTTAAAAAATCTGCAGCAAAAAATGATTTCAGTTCACATTTCAGTTCTTCTAAATTCAGTATATGATTTTTATATAAATGGGGCTGATGAAGAGTTGTTTCGTGGTAGTGATTGGTTGTTGGTTTTGTTGGGAGATTCTGAGGTTTGTAAGCCAATTCCTTTTCTTCTTACTCCATTCACTTTGTCTTCTTTTTGTCTGTCGAAGCTGTAAGGGAATTAAGGACGGAAAGAACCTTAAGACTTAAGTTTTACTTTGGAGGTTTACTATTATTTTGTGGTGGGAATGTTTTCCTAAACCCGTGGAAATAGTAGTGTTTCCCCAGACAAGGCGTTGAAGTATATTCTGGAATCATCTTTGTCAATTACAAGTCTGAGTCATATGTTCAGTGGATATGTTTCGCAGAGATTGCTACAACTAAAAGAGACACAACGCGCTGCTAAGTTTGGGACTCAGCAGGCATATGTGCCTCCTACTAACAGCAGAGAGAAAAAAGGTCCGTTCTAGTCGAGGTGATTAAAGTTTCAGTGAGAGTTTCTCTTTGGCGCCAAGAAGCCCCTTTTTATAGGCATGCGCTGATTTCGCTTCCTGACAGAGGCCTCCTAGGAAACTGTTACTTTTGTATTTTATTTATCTTATTCTTTATGTGATTGTCTTTTTCTTTTTATTTCTTCTTAATCCCCTCATATACATCTTAATCCCATATACATCTTACGTTGAAAACGCTTACATCGGAATTTTTTTGTAAGCATAAAAAAGCTTCAGATTAAACAGACCCTTGTTTTAAATCTTTGCTGAACATAAACAGAAACGTTATCGAAAATTTTGTCAAACAAATTTCTTTAAATAGCTTCTCGTTCTTGAAGTTGATAATGTTTCATTGGTGATTCTGTTGGGGAGCTGTGTAAGGATGGCCTTGTGTCAACACCCGCAAGCATTTAATATTCGACAAGAAAATGACAGGAGATCATGTAACATTAGCAAAATTTATTTTGAACCGACCGAAGCAGAAGAGTGAGCTCCGAGTATAGAACGACTCAAAAGTGGGTTACCGAAGTAGGCAGTTTGATTGATGGGTACGCGGGTAGATGAGTTCGTAAGGCCGAAGAGAAAGGTTTATCCAGAGAGAGAGAGAGAGAGAGAGAGAGAGAGAGAGAGAGAGAGAGAGAGAGAGAGAGAGAGAGAGAGAGAGAGAGTCCACATTGTTGGAGTTGCGATTCTTTTTTGTTGTCAATTGCTAAGGGTGATTCAGCCGTTTTCAAGTGTTAGTTTACTAACAACTGATGATTCTACTAACATTCTTGGCTGCAAAAAATCACGTGTTTCCTCGTAGCTGCTGGTCTACTGTGAAGAAAAGTCCCTGGTATTTGAGTCGAGAAGTGTCGAAGGCTGTAGGCCTTCGGTTGTTGAATGCCAAACCTCGACAGACGATTTAACCACTGCTGTCGAGATTTATACAATTAATGAGTCAAGGATTGGATATTCCACAATGACGTTAAAAAAAAACGGCTCCTGTGGAGCGATGCCGATGAAAATGGCAGGCGTGAACCTGATTGATCGGAAAATGAGTTCGAACGCCACGTAACGTGCTGGCAACTACGTCGGCGCGTTCTATAGCGGTTTGACCACAATGTGCTTTTGGGTGCGTTCTAAACTAGGTCAAACCGAGGATATTTATCCTTGCCTCCTACCAGGCAAGATTTGAGAGGTTTTTTTTATTGTAGGGATTAGGATAGGAGGAGATCGCGCATGAGTCGAAACTCGTGCGTTGCAAGTCAATGCTGGTCATAGGTTCACTAAGTGCAATTTGAACTATTGCTAGTCATTGTTAAGTCTCTCAGCACGAAGCCAGGTGAACTTGCAGGTCTTAGATTCACTAGACCAGGAGGTCTAGTACAATGTGAATCTATGTATGTCATTGATACACTCTCGGCAAGAATGCCAGGAGGCCTTGTCAGACAGAGATTACTTTATTTGGTCACTACAGACCATCAGCACTAAAATCCGACAGTTAAATTCCTTAACTTGTTATTCTTGATATCAGTCATTTTTTTAATTTCTCAACTTCAAATATCAAGCGAATATTTTTGAAGAATCGAAAACAGAATCTCTGAGTCACTCAATATGCTTTCAAAAATCACTAATAAAATTTTAAAATGAAAATCTTTTGGAATTGCAACAAATTCCCTTGCTTTTGCTAATTCTGGAACATTCCAATTCTCTGGATTTTCTAATATAGTTGAAAACGGCTTAAAAAACCCAGTAATCTTGTCGGATAAAAGGGATACCTGTCGAAATGAATAATTCTAACGTATCTCAGGTAACTTTGGAAATCACCTTCTAACGATTTCATCTAGTAGTGCTATTCGAGCTGTCAACTTTAAGAAAAAAGTTAGAATTCATTTTAAAGTTTTGAAGAAAACTCGACATTCCGAAATAATTGAAGCTGATTGAGGCTGCACCAAAATTAAGTGAATCTTTGTAGGGAATAGAAAAAAATTAAGTTAAAGATAGTTATTAAAAATATGCAGAAACTCCCAGAAGCCCCTGACAGGAAGAGGGGCGACGCACGCGCAAAGAAAAGGAACCGTCCCGACAAAAGAAAGAATCTCGTTCTCTTTTAGCAGTGACCAGTGGAGTGACAACACCTAAATCTTTCTTGCTAATGGTGGAAGGTGCCATGCGTCCGTCTCTAGACGACGCGTTGTCTAACCTTTCCACTAGTAGCAGCCGCCTCTTTTACTAACGACCCACGACGAAAAACACCGAATAATAAACTCGTCAGAATCCCAATTAAGACACCACACAACGGACTTAATGACTATAACTAAAAATACCGGATTTAGACATATCTCCCAAAAGCGTCTAATACGTTGTTAACGCTTTAAATACCAAATTTGGACCAATATACCCAAGAATGACTAACATATTTTAACCCCTTGACTATGAAATTCAACCATTTCATTTGTATTCAGGAACAATTTCTTTACCCACTGAATGGTTGCTGAACCTAGAAATAAAGGCAAAATATAAAAGATATCTTCGTCTCCTATCTTTTACTCTCTTCTTCTTTCATATAATTTCTTTTCAACCTTCATATCCAGGAAGTTAAACTAGTAAGATAACGTGGGTAAGAATAGAATAACCTAGAATGGAGTCAAATAGTAAACAATATCATAAACTACCTTTAAAACCCCATATCTTCACAGCAATTGTTAAATACAGAAATCCCTTCTGATTTACTAATACATTCCACATTAATTCACCAGCAAAAACAATAGATAAACAAACAAATAAAACACCACAAACGTACATTTCAAAGGCCGGATGTTGTCTAGACGATGGCCGAAACCAAAATGAATAAAACACGTCGCTGCGCAGGTAGGCTCCGCGCATCCATCCGGTTGAAAAGTAACTTTATATTTACAATTTAATAGACCCTTTTCTTATTTTTCACCCAATCAGCAACCTTCCCCTCCAAAGTTTTTTTTTTTTTACCCAAACGCGACTATAAAAGTCAGTCGGCTCCGAGACCTCGAGAGAGAACATCGACGCCTGCAGCATCATATGAATTTGTCTTAACCTTCTTACTGCGGCCTTTGATGGAAGCCACATGACCCAAGAATCACTACCCCACCTACATTCCACTTTTTCAACGCCGACGTTTCTCTTTCTCTGTCGACGTAAACTTTGGTTGACCATGTAAGGCTGTGACTCACCTCTACCAACACAAATATTGGAACACCTTATTTCTCGATTTTCACTACTATTCAACACACATCAAATTTCCTAAGATTAACTAATTCCTATCTATACAACTACAAACATTTTCTCCTCAATTTCACCGACATTCTTATATTCACTAACACAATTTGTTAATATAATTGTTAAATTTTTCACTTGTCTTGTTTGATTTGCAATTTGTCCTGCCCTTGCAACTATACGCTTGATATAACACAATGTACAAATATGGCGTTTACACCAAAAATATCTCCTTTATTCTTTCTTGCATTCCATTCAAATGCCCAATCATCACACTCACTCCATCATATGTTAGAGCGATGAATTTTTGGCTATAGTTGAATTCATTCACAAATTTTCATATTCCTTCTGTTAGCAATGCAGCTTTTCTATCTTTACTGACATCGACATATCTCAAAAACCTTTTTTGAAACTTTTCCTTCTCAACAAATCTCAAAACACATGACAATTGAGATCCGTAGTCTCATCGAAGCAGCAACAAATGGTTTTTTTTTTCGATCATTGTCTTAATTTCACTTTCAATTGTAGCATCTCTATAATTAATGATCTCGTTCTGAATATCACTCGAAAGTTTAGAAAATATGAAGTTGGTATTTTTCTTCACGAAATCTAAATGTGATCTTAAACAATCATCCTAATCCACAACTGCTTCACTTATAACCGGAAAATTATCCTGATTGTTTAATTCATTTGTTTTATTGTTTCCTTGAAATCATAATTCTTGACAGGCTAAAATTTCGATTCAATTAATTAACCTTTTCAATATATCACGATTTTTCTCGACTGATCTGTTGGGCAACTGAATCGAAGCTTCTTTCCAAAGATCGATCGCTGTATCAATTCGTTGTCGGCCAAAGATTTTCCGAGAAATTAAGGAATTCAGATGGTTTTGAAATTTTATTTTTGGTGTTTTGTCAAAACTGTAATCAAATTCTTCCAATCAGGGTAGTCGTTAGTTATCCATGTGTTTTTATGTTGACAAAATAACAGATATGGAAGCAGAAGAATTTGTTTAAAATTGGACATCTCTTCATCCAATCATAGTGTTCAGAATACATAGAATCAAAACGATTAAATTCCTTGCTGTTACTTTGTTTTTGATTTGTACTTTAAGCTTTGGCTTCTCTCTTCCATGCTCCCTACCCAAAGGCAATAGGGAAGATACTAAATTTATTGCTTTTACTTGTGTCTTTTCTTGCTAAATCAACAGTCGTTTTCTCTACTTACTCTCCTTTAATAATATCACTAGTAACAATTATCCAAAAAATGAGGAAATGAGAAATATAGAGATGCAAGTACAAAGAGATATGACATTGCAAAAATAGTTTCACACAGTGTTTAATTTTCAAACAATAACATGATCTTCTGTATTGCATATCAGAATTTATAAATTAAGGGTTTAAGAAAATAAGAAAAGAATAAATATTGGGTAAATATTTGTTTATCAAAGGATAGAGAGCATAAAATTATTTGTTTTCATGTGTGCATTTTGCAACCACTTCAGATTTCTTGTTGAACAAATTTCCAGAATAAGGAAATATCATTATTCAGCATTTTTTCTCCAAAGACAAATTACGGGTTTTAGATCACGCATTGCATGTGAATTTAGTTTTTTCTCTTTCCCTCTTTTTTCTTTAAAAATATGAATATGTAGCAGTTGAAAGATAAGTACACTCTTAATATATACAATTTTATTTTTGGTAAATGTCAAATTTGGTTTTTGTTGTTTAGAATTAAGTAGAAAACTATATTTCTAATAATATACTTATTAAAATCCGTTTACAGTTGTTGAGTTATCTAATGCGTTATATCACGTGCCAGGACTCAAGGTAGAGTGTTTTATGGTATCACAATCCCAATGGGCTTCCCCACGTCATTTTGCGTAGGGAAGTAATTCCCATGATACAGTTACATCCTCCTTACCAATAAAAAAGTATGATGGTTATTTCTTCAAGTGTTTATTTTGTATTGTATGCGTATTTCACTGCCACTTCTGGTGTTAAGAGATGGTGGTGTCAGTATTGCTTGTGTTGTCTTTCTGTGGTGGGTAGACAGTTTGGTGTGTTTGAACGTAGTGAGTGAAAGAGAAGACTAAGGAAAATGACTGTCACTTGCTTATTAGTGGTTACAGCTTTGATGTTTTGCTGTGTTTCTTTCGGTAATGGAACAATCGTAGTTTCACCTCATGTTTTAGGGTGTGAAATTTTATTTTTGGGTGGTGAGGTGAAGTGATCATAAAAAGGAACAGATTTGTGAGTGGCTGTTTCTGCCTCTTTTATTTGAACTCTTGTTTCGTGTCTTGGAAGATCCGTCTGGGAATTCGAGAATGTAAAATTTTGGTTCGCAAATTTTTTAATGTCGTTGCTGGTCGCCATTTTCTATTTTGATGATCTAATTTGTCTTGGGACCGGTGCTGGTAACACATTTTAATGATATGTGTTTTTTTTCTTCTCTTTACTTTACAGCGCAGTTTTATTAGTTAAAGTTGTTCTAGTAAAGATACTCATTGAACTGCTGGTCCTTGAACATCCACTATGAAGAATATGCTGTTGTGCCAGTTTAAACTCTTGTATTTGGTTTGAATGCTGATACCATTCTTGTATTTTAGTCGGTTTCTGTTGTCTGCAAGCAGTTTAGATATACATATTATTTTTCTTTTAAATAGAGGAATTATGAATTATAAATTGAATTACCAGGAGAAGAAAATCCAGCAAGCACTGCGTGCGACATACAGGAACCCAGGACAGCAATCGTGATCTTTCCCACTGGAGATTGAACCAGCGACTACAGAATGCAAAGCCGGAACTCTACCACTGAGCCAATGGTTCACATCGCACACAAGCGTTGCCAAATTAACTAGCCATGATAAACGTGCGACTAATTTACCTGATGTGTTTTGTAGTTACATCTGTTCGCATATACAGGACCCAGTCACCCTAATAAAGTCGAAACAGTTGTCCAGTGTTTCCGTATATCGCACGCAGTGCTTGCAGGATTTTCTGATAGTACTATTTACCCAACCCCTCCGCTCGGGCAGGATATGACACAAGGTCAATTTTTAAGCGGAGTTTATACAGGTTTGAATTCAGAGTTTTCCTTCTCCTAGACTAGTTGCTGAAGAACCCAGTCTGTCCTACTATTTACCCATAGTTGGAGGGAGAATTATTGGATTCATACCTTTCCCAAGGGTATTAGTGCTATGTGAAATGCAATCAGTATCGTCCAGGATTTGAACTCGTATCGCCGTGTTCATTTCCTACGGCGATAACGACTACACCACGGATTTTCTGATGGTAATTCGATTTATAAAGCTACCAGTTTAATTTGCTTCATTTTTGTTTTCCAGTTAAAAAAAACACCTGAACCAATTTTTTTGAGAAACATTCTTCGGAATGTAGTGACTGGTTGTGTGTTTCCTTGGGCACCTGTATCTTTTTTTAGGTACAGTCTATGTATTCTACTTCAGTTCGGTATTCTTATATTTAGGTACACAAAGGCTTCGTCTTAGTGTTAAAATATGGAGGATATTTTGATGCTATTAAATGTTAGACTTTCGTACTATTATTTTAGTCCTCGGGTGTTGTACACTGTATCAGTCTGGATGAGTTGATTCTTTTTGCATGAGTCTCTTTTGTATCGAGGGTAGTCATGTGACTTTGACTTTATGACATTGGTTTGGGTTTTCATTTTGCTTTGCTTGACAGGCAAACCTTTGCCCAGTGCTTGGCTTTACTTGATCAAAATACTGGATAAGAGTCATAGCGAAGTGTATAACTTTAGTTACTATTGAAACATTTTTTGCTTTCCGATGATATGTTGGTGGACCTATGGCTTGTATAGCAGTGTTTGTGGCTTCGCTGCTAGTGTTTTGAAAGGACCTAAGTTATTTTATATTGGCGCTAGACGCTTCGTCGGTTTTGCCTTAATGAAGTGTCTATTCAAGTGTGAGTGTATCGTCTTTCCTCGGCAGTTTCTTCTAGAAGACTGCAATTGGGGCGCTGGTGATAATCAGTTCTATTATTTATTCCTGTCATTTTATCTCTGATTATGAACACTTTTGTCTTAGTTGACTACATCAGTTCAATAAATCATCTCGTGTCTCTTCTGTTTTCTATTTATATGACATTAATCTAAGACGATTCGCCTTATCGTTCTCTTTCGATTCTTGTCACTCTAGAAAGTTACCGAAAATAATTTCAGGTGAACCTTTCTCTTTGTGTGCGTCAAGGAGTGGCGTCTTTTCAGTATTTCGTTGCCTACACGCAGTAGTATATTACTCACTCGTTGTTCTGCTTTTATCTTATTTACAATGAAATAAAAATCCATTCGCTGTTTAAAAATGTTGAATGTTTCCGCCATGTTTGGTTTTGTTCAATCCATAGCAGAAGTGTTCATAGCAGCCATAGTGAATATTTGTGTCCACACGTTCACGGTAAGGAAATAGAAATAGCTTACGTCAGTTATCCGTGTATATGTGAATATGGAACGGGCAAGAGCGTCGTGTCACGACACTCGTTCGCTCGTTTCCTCGGCTACGCAGCGCTAGCACAGTATCCTTAGCCACGATTTTCCCCGTCCATTCGCTCGGCTTCGCAGTGCTAAGACACAGCCGTCTTAGCCACGGCACTCATTCGCTCTTTCCTTGGATTCGCATCGCTGAGAGACGGTAGTCTTGGCCACGACACTTGTTTGTTCGCTCTTCGGCACTGCAACGCTAAGACACGACAGTCTTAGTTACTCGTTCGATCCTAGGCGACCAAGCTACAAGCACAAACTGTAGACCAGTTCTAGCTTTGCAGCATCTAGTCCATGTACGACCCACTGTATGAACTAGCGTCAACATTTGAGACCACATCGACACCCCCCGGTTGAACCAAAGTACTGCACAACCGGGACATCGATCATCCAGCTGTCTCTCTACCAACGACGACGATCATCCAACTGACTCTACTAACAACAACGACCACCAGCTGATTCTATCAACATCGACAACCATCAGCTGTATTCACCTTCGATGACTATTCTACTAGTCGTCTCTGCTATTCCAATGGTTAATACGAGTACAAATTGTAACCTTTTGACAAAAATAAATTGTCATTTGTTGTTATACTGTTATCTCGCCTTTGTTCTCTTCATTGTTCTCTGGCTGTCAATTACACGCATATTACAAAAAATAATTTGCGGGGTCGACATTCTTATTGGCCCTGCAACAAGAGAAGCAAGAGCTGTTTGTTGGTTATGTGGGGGTGAGTAGAAGGAAAAGAAACGATAATCTGACAGAGTAGGAAACTTATTGTGCTTGAAATGTTAGAAGCAAAAATGTTCATTTTAGAATGTTTTTTCTTTAAATAGTTTCTTCAGTATGCTTTTGGGAATCAGATTTGGTTCAGTCAGTAGATTTTTTGTGCGATATTTTTGTATTGTCTTAGTTTTTTTTGCAATACTGACCTGTTGCTGGTCGCTTCACCGATTGGGTTTGAAAACGTTGAATATTGATTTTGTTTTGTATCGCGTATTTTCTGCTGCTACAATGTAGAATTTGGTTGTTATCGTTGCTTAGTATTGAGTCAGCAGAAGGCGATGTTTCTTATAATACATCTGTTGGGTCAGTAGAATAGTAATGTCCTGTGTATGGAGTGAGTGAGGGAGAGGCTCTGTATGATTGGATATACTAATCACGCGATGAGCCCAGAAGTCTTGGCGCAAAATCCCAAATCCCAAATCCAGTCAGATAGATTCTACCTGGCGTTCCGTGAGGCAGTGACATTAAAAGCTCTCAGAGAGACAACCCTAAGATACCAGATATCTTCTTCTGCACGCCGGTAAGTCCCTAAAACTCAACTGTATATACAGGGAGGACTATATTTTGTTATTCATTGTTTCACGTGCGGGTTTATAAATTGTTAGAATTAAACGAAGTATTAATTCATTTATTTGTTGTTGTTGTTGTTAGCCTTAGAATAAACGCTATACTAACACAATGCATTTATTAACATCCGTTTACAGTCAGTAAGTTATCTGTTGCATTGTATCTCGTGCCAGGACTCGGAGTGAGTATTTTATGGTATTGTTGGGTTCAAAGGAGTTGTCTTTATCCTGGTTTGGAGCGGTGTCTTTGTTGATCTTGTGAGACATAGCCTCTCTCATCTCGCGACCATTAGCCATGTGACGAACGAAACCCTTTCTCTCACCTCTTTTTTTTTTTTTACAGGTATGATCACGGTTCCGTGAACACCTAGTCTTATATCTCTCCAGTGAGATAAAAGCCCACTGTCGCGTTGTGGCTCAGGAAGACTATCCAAACGTAAGTGAGACAATCTTTTTTTTGCAAAACACAAGTTTCTCTTTGAACATATCGTTTAACTGTTCGAAACATGTATGTTAGGTTGTCAGTGAATTAAATATTCAGCGTTGGTGTATCTATGAATGTACCAATGCATTCTAATGACGGAGTGTTGGCTGTATATTAATACTCTCTGCCATTAGAATTGGTAACCTGACGTACCAATATATTTTGCGACTTGTAAAATTAGAGCATCACTCCGCGAATGAGCTTACACATATCAATGCGCATAGGAAAGTAGTTCCCATGATACTGTAACAGTAACAGAGGTTTTAAGATTTTATTTCTAGTACCAGTTCTAATGCTGTAGAGTTTGGTGGCAAATAATACCTAATAATATCTATTTTATGATATTCCATTATAAATAATGATATCCTGTGATCTTTGGTTTCAAAAAAATTGATGTATGTATGTATAAAAATAATAAAAATTGATTAGGATGTATTTATAGAAATTTTTAAAAATGTATTTATGTAAGGTTATTTGGTTTAATGGCATATCAACTCTTGATGGTTATTTAAAGTCAAATCCTATTTATACAAATACAAGATTTTTGAATGAGTTAGAGCTCATTTGTTTACACACAGCTAAATGGGTTTAAGTATTGCTATCCAACATTAGACGTTCTATTTGCCTGTTAAATGGTTTCAAACATTGTTATCAAATACTTATAATTCAATTTGATATTAATCATTTGTTTGTAAACTGTTGAATGGCTTCAAGTATAGTAAGTGATGAAACAGTTTTATTTGACCCCGATACTAACAGGTACTACCACTCTAGGTCAGAGTGAAACTGGGAGTAATGGAAGTAATGATAAGGTATTGCACATTCCCCAAAGTTCCAGGATAGAAGCATCAAATGCAATTTAGTGTTTTATCCAGAATATTCATTGTGCGGGTGGGGTCTGATCCCTCTACAGAGTTGCAGTGGGCATATTCTACAGCCTCAGCCGACTGGGCTAGGACGTATTTATTTATAAGCAATATTACATATATAGTGAACTGTGAACATTATATATTACAGTTATATATATATATATATATATATATATATATATATATATTAAACATATTTTTATTGCAAACACACATACAATTATAAGTATATAAACATACAAGCTTATTACCAAATATGCATGTCTGCATGCAATCATACACCGAATATTGAGAAAAAATATTGAAAAACTCTTGAAAATTGATTTCAAATCTGCAATAGCCAATATCGGTTCAGTTTATTTTTTTTAGGAACAGTTGAGTTATTTAAGTAGAAAATAAAAGGAATTGACATTGAATGAACAGCAAAGGATCAATAGAACTCTTTAGTCAGATATTTACCCCCCCCCCGCTACACGCTCAATCTCTCTTTATTTCATTTTTTTTTCTCCTTCTTGTCCTCTTTCTTGACATTCCCAACACTCCACCTCTTAATTTCTTTAATATTTTATTTTCTCTTCTTTTCCTTTCAAATAAGATTTTCTTTACGTCTTTCAGTCTCTCTATTTCCCCTCCCCTTCCCTTTCTAATCCTCTCTCTCTCTCTCTCTCTCTCTCTCTCTCTCTCTCTCTCTCTCTCTCTCTCTCTCTGTTCTCTTTTTTCTTCTGGCCTTTATCTTTTCTTCTTACTCTCTTTTTCTCTCCCACACATATACGCACGCATACAGAGAGAGAGAGAGAGAGAGAGAGAGAGAGAGAGGGGGGAGAGAGAGAGAGAGAGAGAGAGAGAGAGATGTACACAACCGTTCACATACCCAGTTATAGGCTGATGGCTATCTTAATTAAAGGATTATAATGTACACGAAGTTTTAAACTTTACATGCAGTTTTACAATAGAGCACATGCATACTCTTTCACATACATACAATGTCTCTCTCTCTCTCCCTCTCCCCCGTCTCTCTCTCTCTGTTTCTCTCACACATGCACTAGCACAATCCCCCCCTCTCTCTCTTTCTCTTTCTCTCTCTCTCAGATACACACACACAGAGTTTTAGTTTTTCCCTCTCTTTCTTCATTTTCAATTCCTTACTTTCTTTTTCTTTTTCGTTTTTCTTTTCTTACTACATTTGCTTCCTCTTTCATCTACTCATAATATTTACTAATTTTAGTTTAGTCTGGTTCAAGGCCATAATGCTCAGTGAGAATCAATTTCGCTACATTTGTAATGGTCTGCTAGATTAACTTGCAAACAATTACTCTTCTGACCCCTTTCTACTCGCATAATCTTTCTTTTTTTTTCCACTTTAAACTCTCTCTTTATTGCTTTCTTCCTCATCTTCCTCTTTAAACTCTTTCTCTCTCTTTCTCTTACTCTCTCTCTTTCTCTTTCTCTCTCAGGCTGTATGTGTGTACGTGGATGTGAGTGTAGATAGATTAGATTAGATTGGTCAGATTAACATCAACATCTACTTAATATCAACATCATTACTACTGTTAAGTGAATTTAATTCTCACTGGGTTCCCATATATGTGGCATCGAGTTAGATTAAGTAAAGTTTAATGGAAGCCTTTATATGTGTTTGTTTGTTTGTTTGTTTGTATTTGTACGTGTGTTTGTGTGTTTGTATGATTGTGTTTGTGTGTGGGGAGCTAATTTTTTTCTTCTTATATGTACTCATAATAAACAACAATAAATTCATGCAACTACAAAAACAACAACCACAATGCCACCAAAAAAGTTTTCATCAGATGATGACCCTTGTGTCATGAATGGTTTGGAGCCAAAATATAATTACAACTAACCCAGGGTGCCTCACCAGTTTTTGTTGACTTTATATCCCTGATATAGCTTCTGACTGATTTTAGAGCCTCTTAGTATATTTCTGTTTTCCTGCTGGTAACAAACTGAGTTTAGTCAGATATTCAGAGGTTGAATTAGCGATAAAACCTCAGCATCCAACTTTAATGAGAAATGCAGCAGCAGTCCAGCTGCTTTGTACACTTTGCTTTCATTGGTGTTTGTACTTTTCCCGTCTCTATTGATGTGCCTAGTCAATATTTTCTTCAAAAAGAACCATTAATTCAATGACGTAAACTCTTTTTGAATTTACTGATTAGATCACATAATCTGGATGCTGGGTTGTTAATGTTATCTCATCTGGAAAGGAAAGATGACGTTCCAAATCAACACTGATGCTCCAGTCCATGTAACTATCAAACAACAAGGAATTGTACTTATTGGAAAAGTAATTTCTAGAATTTTTCCTTCTTTTTCAAAATTTATTCATTATTTCCTATACAAAATTTTATTGACAGTTTCACAACATCCCTTTGTAGCCTCAGAAATGATTTTCAACATCTCGTGATGGCTCCATGTGTAGCTTTTCAGCGAATACTCACGAGTAGGATACTTGCTTTTCCTTGTGGATTTCTTCGGTCACCATTTTTCTTCTATTGCTTGTGGATTCCTTTGACTACTTTGTGAATGCAAACCAACGATGGCTTGCCCAGATGCCACTGAACCAACTTCCTCTTTCATCTTAAGAGATGATTCCGTATCTTCCACAGTATTTTTGGTGTTGTTCTACTTCCAATTGGTAATGATGGAAGATTGGGTGATTTTTACTTATCTATATTTACCAACCCCTCCGCTCGGATAGGATATGACACAAGGTCAATTTTTTAAGCAGAGTTTAACAGGTTTGAATTCAGAGGAGTTTTCTTTCTTCTAGACTAGTCTTTCCTACTATTTACCCATAGCTGGAGGGAGAATAATTGGATTCATACCTTTCCCAAGGGTATTAGTGCTATGTGAAAATGCAATCAGTCTCGTCCAGGATTTGAACTCGTGTCGCCGTGTCCATTTCCTACGACGATAACCATTACACCACGGGCACCTCCTATTTTACTTATAGTTTTCATGAGTCACACAGCATTTAAAAGAGTTATGCCTTACTAATCTAATATTTCTCAACAAATGATATTGGTAGTATTTTTAGCATTGATATCAAGCTCTATCACACCATGTTTGTCAAGGAAATAGACGCTTTAAACAGTTCTTTTTTTCAGATACTTACTTATAAAAAACTCTATTTGTTGGAATTATTTTATTGTAAGGGGAACATCTTCTTAGAAGGGACTTTTATAGTTGTCACCGCCGGAAGGAAATGAGGGGATTTTTTTTGGACTGACACCGCTTGCTGAGAGAATTAACCTTTTGGGCTGAAGACACAGAGCTGAGAAGACGTCATTTTTAGTTGTCCTGTGAATTTTTGCAGGATGTGCTGGTTTTTAAACCTTTCTGTTCCCTACAGTTAAGGGAAAATGGTGAATAGGGAGAAAATCCCTCAAAGAATCTTGCTGCTGTGCTGGACCTCTCCTTGCAAATTATGCTGCTACCTATACCTGTGAATTTGTGCTGTCTCGACTTTGACCACGAGGTGTCCCAGAACTATATTGCTGTGCTGTCTTTTTTTCTAGCGAAATGTGCAGTTGCCTATATCAGAGAATTTGTGCTGTCTCGACTCAGACCATAAGGTGAACAATTGAATTTGCAGTCCTATACAAGTGCCGAAAGAATTGCTAAATGAACCCCATGTGTCTGCATTATTCGCTGTATTCTTGACGGAAAAGTGAACAGGTTTTCCCAAGAGATGTTTTTCGCCTAAGAGAGTCTTCCAAATCTTTTTCCATTCATACAACCCCCCCTTTTTTTAGCTGCAAGTACCAGCTCCTTTGTTCGTTGAAGATTTATCAGTTCCTTGTAATTCGTGAGTGACCCAATGTTTTTTCGACACAATATGTATCATTGTTACTCGATTCAGTTTTTGATTTTAACAACTAGTGTTTTTCTTCAAAACTTTGTAACTCCTTTTACTTATTTTTATATACATGGTAATAAATAGTTCTTAGTTATACGCACGACGCACGTTTTTGTTCAAAGTGCTGTTTTATTGTCCGTGAAAGGATTCGTTTTTTTTTGTTTTTTTTTTACTAAGAATCAATCCTTTTATATTATTTTAACACTTGTGACATCTCATATTCCTGCAATGGTCATGCTATTTTAGGAATGAAGGCAAAATAAACGTACCATAATTTATCTTCGGCAATGAGATCAGATTTATCAACTAAAGGTTAACGTTTTCTCTCAGATATTTCATCTCACCTTTTAAGTGATGGCAATCAGTGAAAGGAAGGAAAAACCAATGACCAAGACTCTTAGCACTCCTTTTACGGATTATAGGGATTTTGTTTCCATCAATGAAGAACTTATGGGTAATTAGCGTTCTAAAATGAATTTAAAAAAATCACTATTATTTTTTTAAATAAATAATTTTCGAATGCTAATTACATCACAAAAATTTGAAATAGAACGCTGTCAACGGAAATAGAATGTTTGAAAACTTTGTCATCTTTTTTGTTTCATTTACTAACTCTTACGCCCTGATGAAGGTCTAAAAACCAAAACGTTTAATGTTGGCAAATAATTCAATAATTAAATCATGAAGATATTATGTTTTTGCATCTTTATATATTTTCATACCCTCGAATTTATTTCCAGTTTTTCTCCAGATATATAAACGTCTTTCTTTAAAACATGGTATTTTAAAAACCAAACAAGGTTTTTTAACTAATTTTTCTTGATTTTTATTTTGTCATATAAGGTCATTTTTTGTCATTGTACAAGAGTTTTGACAAAAATTGTCAGAAATTTTCCCCCAAAAAAGCTATTCACCATCGTTGGTCATTTCCAATGATATCATCAATTATTTTTTCTTTAAAATCCAATGAAATTTTTGCTTTTGACATCTGAGATGTTGTTTTTTTTTTTTTTTATCCAGAATGTAAAGAGATTTAACATTTTCTTACTTTAAAGTTTTTAAATTCATATAATCTTGAGCTAAGATATAAAATGTTGGAATTGATATATTCTTGTGTAACAAGGGATAACTCGATTGTATACTGTTAACAGTATTAAAGTTTTTTGTCATAAAATACAAAGTCTTGTACAGCAATTCTCAGGCTGAATGCTATTTCATTTCATATAAGTTTCTTTGTACTTATAATTGTAGAGATATAAAAAAAAATTGCCTTCCTTTGGATTTGGGGGTATGTCTGTTTAGATCACGTTTACGTTAATCACATGACAGATCAGAGCTATTTATCTTCTTTTAGTCTCTGTTCTTACAGTTAAGATCTCTCTTCTTGTTCCGCTATTGAAGCGAAGAGTCATGCTTTTGACCTCTGTTGAAGTGAAGAGAGACTTTGAGGTACTTTATTTCACCTCGATATTTAAATAAAAACAACAAAGACAAGTAAGACTTTCACCAATTTTGTACTCGTCTTTATACACTGCTTAATGATAAAACACAGTGTGTATTTCATCTGTTTCGGACATATTTGTGTAGTGTTACAATATTCCAGTAATACTTGTTATATGTTTTTATATATTTATGCATTAAATGTCTTACATGTTTATAAGTGTTTATCTCGTTTTTCTTTTCGATTTATTCATCTTTAGAATGTCAGTGGACACTCAAATGCTTATGTTGGAACTTGGTGAATGGGGACGTGACTAAATATCCTCTCCACTACCAAATATCGGTAAAATCTCCAATAACCGGTTAAAATTCCAATATAATTATGGCTTTTCATATTTACAATATTTTGAGAGGCAGTCCTCTCATCTGATGGCGACACTGGCTACTTCGACATGGTTACTGGAGTCTTGCAAGGAAATACATTGGCATCAATTTCCATTTTTAATTTCCAGAGATTACATATTACGACATCAACAGATCTAATGAAAGAAAATAGTCTGACATTGATGCAGACTATCTAGCACTTCTTGAAAATACATCTGTTCAAGCCGAACTACTGCAGCATGGCCTGGAGCAGCAAGCAAAAGGTATTAGTCTCCATGTAAATTTGAATAAAACAGATGGTGCCATCTCATTAAATGGCAAATCTCTGATATCAGCAGAACAGTTCATATTCTGAAAATAATGCCAACATACACAGAGATAAAGCATGAACCATTATCGACAGATTATCGACCATATAAAAGTTTGATCTCTTTGACAAAATAAAACTGGAATTCTTCTGAGGTGTAGCCGTGTTAGTACTATTGTATGGCTGTAACACTTGGACTCTTATAAAAAGTTTTGAAAAAAGTTTGATGGGAACTATACAAAGATGTTATGTGCTGTTTCGAACAAGTCCTGTAAGCAACACCCGACAAAACAACAGCTATAGTACGGCCACTTACCTCCTATCTTACAAACCATCCAAGTAATATGAGCAAGACATGCTGCACACTGCTGGGGAAGTAAGGACGAGTTCATAAAGAAAGTTCTCCTATGGACTACAACACATGAACACACCAGTGTTGGCGACCATCAAAAGTTTACATTCATTAGTTCTGTACAGACACCGGATGCTGATTAGAGGACTTACCAAGAGTGAAAACTGATAGATGCTGATGGCAAGAGAGAGAGAGTCGAAGGAATCTGTTGTATCGGTACGATTTGATAATGATGATAATGATGATGTTTTATATCCATGTTAGGATTATTATTTCCTAATATTGTTTGCAATAGAGTGACTTTGTATTTTATATTGATTGATATGAATTTTGATTGCACCATCATTGAATAGACGGCAAGTAAATCTATGTAAAAGTGTTGTAGTTATATAATCACTTGGCACTATTTTCATTATTGAAGATGCATTGAACAAAACTAAAGAAATCTTTTAAGATGACCAAAAATCTATTAAAAATGCCCTGTAGGAAGGGATGACAGACATGGGTGATAGGATATTTTGCAACAAAAAAGAAAACAAAAAAAAAAACACAAAAAACAAAAACACTGCATAAATCAGGAAGAATGGACAGAAGAGAAATTGAAAAATATCCGGATACTTTCTACATACTCTGAGGAATCCCCAGATCTTTTTTTAATTCTCATATTTTCATATGTTGCCCTAGAATACACCGGCTGCACCTCTGCAGAGGAGTAAGACCCCTTAGTGAGTGTCCTGATATGACACTAAACAATCTGATGGTATGGTTCCAGTGATGCTGGAGCTTTGGGGAATGCAGAGTACCCCTTCATTGCCATTGCTCCCAGGTCCACTCTGGCCTGGAATGGTAGCACCTGATAGGACCCTATCTATGGGTTAAACAGAACTAAACTGCATTCCTATGCTAAACTGAATAGTTTAAATTAGAACCGTTTGACTAAATTGAATCGCTTGAAATAGAAATGTTTTTGACAATTAATCTGTGTACTTACATTTAAACTGCGTACTTATGCTAAACTGAATTGTTTGAAATGGAACTTTTTGACATCGAAACTGTATTTACACTAAACTTAATTGTTTGATATTGAACTGTTTTAAGATTTAACTGTGTGTAAACAAAATCTATATTTATATTAAACTGAATTAGCTGAATAGGAACTGTCTGAATGGACTGAATAGCTTGAAATAGAAATGTTTTTGATAATAAAACTGTGTACTTATGATAAACTGAAATGTTTGAAATAGAACTGTTTATTTGTATAAAAATGGATTTGGCATTAAATAACCTACAAAGGTTGATATGCCATAAAACCCAACCAACGAACCAACATTCATACAGTTTTCTTTTGAGTTAGGATGACTCTCCAAATGAAAACAGGTATTTTTACACCCCTATTTAGTGTAAATAAGATCATTCAATTCTTCATAAATTCTGTTTGACACAACAAAAACATTACTGTCAAGTGATGCTGAAAGCATCGGTTTCTGCTAGCTCACTGAAGTTAAGCAGCAATTCCGTTCAATATTTAGCTGGATGACTACTTAAGCTAACAGCAGGTACTGTAGATAATAAAAGAAAAGGAAGACAGACTGGTGATAACAGTTTCATCAAAGATCAAAAGATTTAACTCTCACATCCGACTAGTAATTCTTCACTCGACCAACAAAGATAAGGAAACAGACACCAAGCAAAAACACAATATTTTGCGACAAACGTGTTCAATATTTTCAAGTCTTCTGGTGGTTGAGGCTCTTCTACGTCAGAGATCACATTCAACAAATTCTCAGCCAAATGGAACCCAGTTGGCTGGGGCAGTAGAATACACCAACTGCATCTCTGCCGAGAGGTAAGGCTCCACCAAAGAGTGTCCTGGATATGACATTAAATCATCTGATGGTGAGACTCAAGCCTGGAAGATTTGGGGAATGTGGAGTACCCCTTCATTGCCATTGTTCTGACCTGGAGTAGTAGTACCTGAGAGAGTCTTATCTATGGATCAAATAGAACAAACTATGTGTGCAAACAAATGTTAAATTGTGACTGTTATATAGCAATACTTGAAACCATTTAACTGTGTACAAAAAAGAACTCAGACTTATTTAAGAATGTTATCTACAAAATGTGTTTACAAATCATATATGTATTTAATATATATGTATAAAGAGGATTTGGCCTTAAATAACCCACAATGGTTGATATGCCATAAAACCCAACCTAACCAAATCATATATGTATTTAATATATATGTATAAAGAGGATTTGGCATTAGATAACTTACAATGGTTGATATGCCATAAAACCAAACCAAGCAACCAACTAACCCAACCAAGCAGCTACATGAAAATTTTATCTGAGCTTCACTCACTGAATCATTCCTGAAAGTATTTTTAACCATTCAATTTGTTGAATTGATGAATTTTCAAGTTTCAAGTGAAACATAATACATATGCATTCCAAATGTGACTGTCACACAATGCGCAATATAATATTCAGTTGTGTCTCACTAAAAACTGAGTAATCCCATGAGCGTTTATGCATGCACGATAAGGTTCTCTTTATTCCAAAATGGCCAGATAGTTTTGCATTAAAACTTATATATATATTTTGATATTATAGGGGCGCACATAGAGTAATGATTATCATTGTAGGAAGTCCTGGATGAGGCTGTTTGAATCCCACATAACACTAATACCCTTGAGAAAAGGATGGATCCAATTATTTTCCTTCCAGTCAAAGGTAAACAGTTGGGCAGACTAAGCAGTTTAACCTTGGTATGACAACCAATCTTGGAAAAGGAAAACCTGTCAGTTTGCATTTAAAAATTGACCTTATGTCACTTCTTGCTTGTGCAGAAGGGTTGGCAAGTACATATATTAATGTTAGTATTCAATGAAGAGCACTTTGTTTGATGATTGTATTGGTGAGAAACTGACAGTCAGCCAGCACAGATGATTCTATGTCTAAATCTAACTTATACTTCATCATCTAAATCTAACTTATACTTCATCATCAATATTGAGCATTTTTTTTATTAATGATTACAGCAAAACTACACCATGTAAATATATATGTGTGTATGTGTGTGTACGTGTATGCTTTCCAACCCCTCCACATGAACAGGATGTGACACAAGATCAATTTTTAGCTGAATTTAACAAGTTTGAATTCAGAGATTTCCTCCTCCAACACTAGTTGCCTAACTAAGGCTAAAGAAAACAGCCTGCCCTACTATTAACCCATAGCTGGTGGGAGAATAATTGGATTAATATCTTCCCAAGAGCCTTAATGCTATGTGAAATGCTATCAGCCTTGTCCAGGATTTGAATATAAACCAGTTATGAAAAATTTACTAGATTTACCAAATTTCATCATCATCATCATCAATGTGCACTGACAGCACAGGTTCCCTTGACTCTCTCTCACCATCCATTCTTATCAGCTAAAGCTTTGAACAAGTCCTCTGGATGGCACCCAGTGTTTGCATAGAGCTGATGAATCTTTTGCTTGTAGGAAACATTGGTATGTCCATTGGAGAATATTGCAAAGAGTTTATCCTTACTTCCTCTCCAGAGCTCAGCATGTTTTGTTCCTTTTAGTGAGATGAGTGGTAGGTGCCAGTACAGCAACTGTTTTGTACATTGCTGCTTCCAGGATTTGTTCAAAACTGCTGGCAGCATCTTTGTGTCATTTCAATCAACTTTTTTCCCCAAGTTTTTCATTACAGTCCAAGCAGTGCAACCATACAGTAGTACTGACATTGCTACAGCTCGGAAGAATTCCTGTTTTATTTCATCAGAGAGATCAGATTTCCATATGATTGTTAACCTGCCAATACTAGTAGCACTTTACTTATTCTAATCTTTAAATTAAAAAAATTAGATTTAGAAAAAATTAGATTTAGAATTTAAATGATAACTTATATAATAAAGTGATGATGTCAAGTTATCTAGATGACTGCTTAGATATCTAGACATCATGAGTCAGCACCTATTAGGTATCCGTGCCAGTTAGATATCTTGACTTCATTGAAATGAGTCAGTGCCAGTACGAAATCTAGACTTCAATGTAAAGAACAAGTCAGTCTCTATAGTTTTGAACAATTTTTTTAATGACACAAGATTATCCAGCCCAATCAACTGAGGCTGTAAAATATGCTGACTTTATCTCTATGGAGGGGTAAGACTGCCCAACAATTGTCCTGGATATGACACTATACAATCTGATGGCGAGGCTCCAGATTTGAAGCTTTGAGGAATGTGGAGTAGCTCTTCATTCCAATTACTCTGAAATCCACTCTGACCTGGATTGGTAGTACCTGTTAGGGTCCATTATGTGGGTCAAGTAGGAATATGTAATCATTTTTGAAACTTGAAGCCATTTAACTGTGTGCAAACAAATTTCTGTTTGGTTTGCTTTGGTTTTATGGCATATCAACCATTATTGGTTATTTAATGCCAAATCATAATGATTTGTAAACACATTTTATAGATACACACAGTTAAATTTCTATTTGTAACAATTCAATTTAGCCAATTTTAGTGAAATTGTTCCAAGTATTGCTATGCATCTCTTACAATTCAATTAAACATCAGTTATTTGTTTACATATAGTTAAATGATCAAACAGTTCTATTTCAAATAATTCAATTTACCTTAGTCATTTGTTTGCATTCAGTTTAAATGTCAAAGAGTTCTGTTTGATCCATTGATAAGATCCTATCCATATTTACCAACCCCTCCGCTCTGGCAGGATATGACACAAGGTCAATTTTTAAGCAGAGTTTAACAGGTTTTAATACAGAGTTTTCCTTCTCCTAGACTAGTTGCCCTACCAAGGCTGAAGAACCTAGTCTGCCCTACTATTTGCCCACAGCTGGAGGGAGAATAACTGGATTCATACCTTTCCCAAGGGTATTAGTGATATGTGAAATGCTATCAGTCTCATCCAGGATTTGAACTTGTATCGCCATGTCCATTTCCTACAACGATAACCATTACACCACAGGCACCTCCATACCATATTTACCAACCCCTCCGCTCAGGCAGGATATGATGCAAGGTCAATTTTTAAGCGGAGTTTAACAGGTTTGAATTCAGAGGAGTTTTCCTTCTCCTAGACTAGTTGCCCCACCAAGGCTGAAGAACCTAGTCTGCTACTATTCACCCATAGCTGGAGGGAGAATTATTGGATTCATACCTTTCCCAAGGGTATTAGTGCTATGTGAAATGCAATCAGTATCGTCCAGGATTTGAACTCGTGTCACCGTGTCCATTTCTTACGACATTGATAAGATCCTATCAGGTGCTACCACTCTGGGCCAGAGTGTACCTGGGAGTGATGGCAGAGAAGGGGTACTCCACATCCCCAAAGCTCCAGCATTACTAGAGCCTCACCATCAGATCTTTTAATGTCATATCCAGGACACTTGTTGTGGGGGTGGGGATCTTAGCCATCCACAGAGATGCAGTTGGTGTATTCTAGAGTCCCCCCCCCACACCGCCGACTGGCCTCACAGATTACTGATGTTAAGATTGATTTATTAGATAGCAATAATTAGAACTATTTAACTTTATGCAAATAAATGAACTTTGGCTCATGTTATCTATAAACTATTCGTTTGTATAAATCAAATATTTAATATGTATAAACATGATTTGACATTACATAGCCAAGAAAGGTTGATATGCCATCAAACACGACCAACCAACCAACCAACAAACCAAACAATGCAAGTGCAGCAATTTTCATTCTCACCTGTTTTTCTTATTTCCTAAATTGAAAATTCATCTTCAGGGTAAGAAATTTGAGGATGTGGCGGACAATAAAAGAAATATAACTGTGCAGATTCCCATCATATCAAAGAAAGAATTTCAGAGGCACTTTGATGAATGAAAAACTCAGTCTTGATATCTTTTATATTAGTGGACACTATATATAAATAGTATTACTAAACAAAATATATATTTAATGCATACTTTTCTAAGTATATATATATATATATATATATATATATATATATGAGTATTTTGAATACTATATATATATATACATATATAAAATGCACGCACACATACACACACACACACACACACAAACATATATATATATATATATATATATATATATATATATATATATATATAAAAGCTTGTTTATACATATTTACAAATGTAGGTAAAAAATCAAAACATTTTAATGACAGCAGTAAATCCAGTTGGCTCCAGAATCTATTCAACCTTTTAGCCCAGTTTTAATTGGGGTTGGGTGGGGGGTTAGAAGAGATTGAAGTCATAATTCACATTATCATTATTTATATTCTTATCTATATATTCCTGAAGAATTTTTATTTCATTTTTCATTCATTCACTGCATAAATGCCCTTTTTTCTTTCTAAGAAAACCAGCAAATATCCTTTCAAAAATATCAATACTTGTAGCAAAAAAAAAAAAAAATCTATTTAAAAACGAAAAGAAAAGTAATCATAAAGAAGTAAAAAAAATAAATCCACTAAAAATTCTATTTGAAAAAAAGGAAAGCTTTGTAAACGTCAATAAAAATTTGGTGTAGGAATCATTTAGGAAGAAATCTAAATAATTTAGGATTGGCAGCAGAATATGTACTCTTTGACCTTTTAAAAATTGATGAAAGGAAAAAAGGGTTGTAGGAAAGACAATCCTGGAAAAACTTATCATATTGGCTTGGAAAAAGTCAACTTTCCTTTCTAACTGAGTAAAAAATCATATTCTAATTCATTTGGTTTACTGTAATAAAATATATAGTAGAATTTATAGTCATCACCATCAACATCATCAAGTCATGTTGGCAGCATGGAATTCCCTGACTCTCTTTCTTACCATCCATCCCTATCTTTCATTCCTCTTGGCATGTTTTTGAGGTTGCATCATGTGTTTGCACAGAGCTGATGTAATTCTTTGCTGATGAGCCAACACTGGCATGTCCATGGGCAGAAGTCTATCAGAGAACATCACTTATGAGTTCATTCTTGCCTCTCCAGCAATGCCCTGTATGTCTTGTTTGTCTTACTTGAATGGTTTGTGAGATAGGAGGCAGGTGGCCGTACAGCTGCTGTTTTGTGGTGTGGAGTTTAGTGGATTTATTTAAGACAGTATGCAGCACTTTTGTGTAGTTCCCATCTAGCTTTTTCTTTATGTGTTTTGTTAGTGTCCACATGGTGCCTCCATATAGTAGTATGAACACAGCTACAGTTTTGAAGAAATCCTATTTTATTTCATTGGATAGATGACATTTCCATGATGTAGATAACTTGTCAAAAGCATTTTATGCCTTCACAAGTTATATGTTGACATCCATTTCAGTAGATGAGATATTGCTGCCGAGGTATGTGAACTGGTCCCCTAATTTTAGAGGTTTGTAACTTAAAGAAGAGATGGCTCCTTTTTGTTTATAATGCATGTACTCTGTTTTATTGGTTTTCACGTGGAGGCCAATGCCTTCTGCTGCTTGTTCTATGCTATGCAGTAGGGATTTTGCTTGGGTTGGTGTATTTGCAAGAAGTACAAGATCATCTGCATAGTCTGGGCCTGTCATAATTTTCGCAGGATATCATCTGCTTCTTGCCTTTTTCAATGTGAAATCCTTTTCTTTTATCAGATCAATAGATGTTCGAAGTATGTAATCTTGGCAGAATATAAACAAATACAGGACTAATGTATTTCCTTGCAAGACTCCAGTGACAATGTCGAAGAAGTCTGCATCTCCATCAGGTGAGCAAATAACTGCTTTCATATTTTTATAAAGCATCATTAGAGTGGTAACAGTTTCTTGGGAAATACCAGAAGTGAGTAGTATTTACTCCATCTTTCCTCTGCATATGGAATCAAATGTCTTGGAAAAATTTACAAATAATAATGTTGTTTTGAGATTCTCTGATTTGATGAATTGGTGATGTTGTGGATTGAGTTCTTCAAAAGCCATTCAGATTTTTAAACATGATTTTATTGATTTGGGGTTGGATACAATTGAGAAACAGGGCATTTTAAACCTTAGCAGATATAGCAGTTGAGTTATGCCTCAGTAGTTCTTAGTGATTTTGAGGTTGCTTTTCTCAAGAAAAGGAAGGCTGCAACTTTTCAATCAATTGTGTTTTGTTTATAGACTGCATTACATAAAAGGAGAAGTATGTCTCCAAAATTTCTCGTCTTCGAAACTTCAAGGAATATTCCATTAAAGCCTGCAGGGGGGATTTTGTCAAAGTTTATTTTAAATTTTTTTCCATACTGTATCATGTTCTTCCTCCGCAAACTGTCCAAGTTGATGTCTAGTTGGCCATTGATAATTTTTTGGATAGATTTGTCTGTGATTTCAGAAGGTTTCCATGCAGATTCATGTAATGTTCTTTCCACTTGTGAAGTCTTTCTTCTTGGCTGGCAGCTTTTATTTTTACTCTTAAGGTGCTGTTCATTTCGCTGACTTCATTTACTGCCTGTTATGCTATTTGCAATTGTCTATTTTCTACTGAATTTTTAATATTATTGATTTGGCCTTGAATGTATTCTTATTACTCCTTTTGGTATGGGTTCAATCCCAGGTCAAGTCATACCAAAGACTCAAAAATAGTACTTGATGCCTCCTTGCATAACACAGCATTATAAGGTACGGATCAAGGATAAAGTGGGTCAATCCTGGGAAAGGAGTTGTGCCCACCCCTACACCTTAGTGTAGTAGCTATCAAAAAGGGAACCTTTGGGTCACCTTTGACTACAGTTACCAACCTTACTTTATTATAACAGGGAAGAAGTGACAACAACACTAGTTTATAAGAATATAAACTCTCTTCTTTATTACTACAAAAGTTGAAATTGTTCCTTGAGAGAGAGAGAGAGAGAGAGAGAGAAAGAGATGACTGCTATGGTTTACACCTGGTGAAATATATATCCAGAGATAGATATATTCAGAGCCTTGGTTCTTCATGTTTCTTTGACAAGAGGCTGATACAGGGCCTGCTTCTCAACATGGAGGCTGCTGCCCCCCCCCCCCCCCCGTAGAGTGCCCAAAACAGCATGACATGTCTACACTGCTGACTCCAACTGACCCTAGGGTCGAAAACTTCTGTCAATATATATTTTTCTGATGCCTGCACATTTTTCTTTCTGATACAATTCACGTTGCATTTCCACGGTCCTTTGTTTACCCTAAAACTTTGCTGCATGTCCTGTTTATGAAATCTACTCTAACCAGCTGTCAAAAGTCAATACGTAACACCTTGTTTGGAATTTAGTATATAAGCATGAAAAACTGTTCCCAAAGGAAAAATATTTACCATTTCTATTTAGTAAATTGTGTAAGCAAAATTTATTTTTATTTTTATCAATTTGAGCATCCATGTCTGCATTGATGATTATTAGTACATTGTGTTCGGTAATGTATTGAGCAAAGGATAATAGCTCGTTGTAGGAGCTTGTGATATCTTGTTCCTCATTGGTGGGACTGTGGCAAAAGATGATTATTATATTGGGGTTGCCATTGAATGTAGCACACATCATTCTTGGTTTGGTTCTCTCAATTCTATTTAGTGATTTTAAAACCCAAGGACTGAGAACCATTCCTACATCTCCTATGATGGCATTGGCTAAGTTTTTCCATGCAGATGATGAGACAAGTGTCCAACCATTCCTGGTATCATGGGATTTTAGCTCTAGTTCACTATGGTTGTATCAATGTTCTTGTACATGTATAATGTCTATATTGTGCTTTACTGTGATAAAATATGTAGTATTCTTGATAAATGAATAATCTATATTCTAATTTATCTGGTTTCCAAAATTGAGAACATACTTAGTAAGAACCAAAATGGCTTTCAGAGAAATAGATCCACGACGTCACAAATTTTGACTATCCATCGAACTCTTGAAGGTGTATGTGCAAAAAACCTAGAAGCAATAATATTGTTTGTCAACTTTGCCAAGGCTTTTGACTCCATACACAGAGGAAAGATGGAGCAAATACTACTCACCTGTGGCCTACCCAAAGAAACCGTTGTTGCCATAATGATCCTATATAGAAACACAAAAGTAAAAGTCTGCTCCCTGGATGGAGACACAGACTACTTCAACATCATAGCAGGTGTACTGCAAGGAGACACATTTGCCCCATACCTCTTTATCATCTGTCTAGACTACATGCTTAGAACATCTATTGATAAAATCAAAGAAAATGGTTTCAAGTTAACAAAGAAAAGAAACAGAAGGTATTCCGCACAAACAATTATGGACGCGGACTACGCCAATGACACCCGCTCAAGCCAGAACCCTGCTACATAGTCTGGAAGGAGCAGTTGCAGGCATAGGCCTCCATGTCAATGCACACAAGCCGGAATATATGTGTTTTAATCAAAGAGGCGACATCTCCACACTAAACGGTAGCTCTCTGAAACTAGTAGACAAGTTCACCTACCTAGAAAGCATTGTCTCATCAACTGAGACAGACATCAACTCATGACTAGCAAAGGCATGGACAGCTATTGGCTATCAGTCATATAGAAGTCAGACCTGACCGATAAAATAAAATGCAGTTTTTGCCAAACAGTGGTCATGCCAATAGTGCTATATTGATGCACTACATGGACCCTAACTAAAGGGATAGAGAAAAAGCTTGACGGCAACCGCACAAGAATGGTGCAAGCAATATTGAACAAGTCCTGGAGACAGCATCCCACAAACCAGCGGCTATATGGCCACCTACCATCCATCACAAAAAAATATCAAAGTTAGATGAACCAGGCATGCGGGACACTGCTGGAGAAGTAGGGATTAGTTCATAAGTGACATACTCCGGTCGACCCCTTCACATGGACCACCCAAGGCAGGACGACCAGTTAGAACCTACATATAACAGCTCTGAGCCTTGAAGACCTACCAGAAGCAATGGACGATAGAGAGGGGTGGTGAGAAAGGGCCAAGGATATCTGTGTTCATGGCGTGAAATGATCATGATTATGATGATGATGATAATGATGATTATATGGTTTACAGCAATAAAATAGTTCAATTTATAGTGATAAAATATTTAACATTTTTAATAAATAAATAAACAGTATATACACTTGAGTATTATCTAATACTATCTGGGACTATTTGTAGACTTTTGCAGCTGGAAATTGTAGGTGTACCAGTTGGCCTAGGTCTAGTCTTGGCCTACTATTTAAACACACTCAAAGTTTGTATCTTGTGTACAATGTGACTCCCTAATATTAGGTAAAAATTTAGGTTTTAGAAAGTCACATGATATGTGGATATATACAGGAATATTTTAATTCATTTAGTTTCCAGTAATAAAATAAAGATCTTTTTTATGAAATATTTTATTCCAATTTATTTAATTCCTATTAATAAAATATAAATTAGTTTCATTTACTAAATTGATAACAATAAAGTAAGTAATAATTCAAAGAAAATATCTAAATTTACTTAATTTATATTGATAAAACAGTAATCTTTTTAATGAAACAAAAGATGATAAATTCATGTTTACCAATATCAATAAAATTATTAATAAAATTTTGATAAAGTTGATAAAAGTCATTCTTAATTTATATTAATAAAACAAAGAATATCTTACTATCAACATTTTAATAATATATAGCTTTAATAAATTTTGTCCTTGCCAAAACCTTAAATTATCCCCCATCATACTATGACATTTTTTCCCTAGCCGACATTATGACCTTTTTCCATGCAGTTCTTTTTATTCTGATCACTGGAAAAAAAAAGGGTGGGGTTTACTAACATCCTCCCAATCATCCATTGATATTGTGAGACCATCCATTTCATTGATGGATTACCAGGCTTTGTGCTTGTGTGTAGCCAATGGGCAAGGCTGATTAATCATTGGGGGGGGTCTTTACTTTTGTTGTTTGCAATTGGAAATGATGCTATTGAGGGGACAGGAAGGGGACAATAAGAAATGCTAAGATGTGGAGAATTCTCTTTTATTTTATTTTATTTTTTTTGTTCACTAAACTACAATGGATCCAAACAGGGAGGAGAAGGAAATTTTTTGTGTGAGGTTTTGTTGAGTAACAAAGCCAAGAAATTCTAGTTTGGATGCACAGCAAAAAGTAACAAAGGGAGTTAACTGTGAATTAATTTATTGGGTGGTTAATGCTAAGTCATTATAATTGCTATTCTAATATTGTCATTCTATTGCCTCCATTATCATTGTAATCATTTGATCATTATATTTGTTATTGTAATTATTACTATTATTATACAGTTATTAGAGCTATTATTGCTATTTTTTCTTGTTTTTATATTTACTTCAGTTATTTGATCAGTACAGTCATTATTATTACTCTTGATAAAATCATTATAATTATCAATATTGCAATCTTCACTGCTATCACTGATCTTAATATCATTTTCATTATCTTTGTTTTATTATCAGAAAGAATATTTTTTTTATTATAACTACTTTTATTGAAAATGTTATTTAATTCTATCATTATATATGTGATTATTGTTTTTTATATTGTGGGTTTTATCAAGGTTATACTGGTATTAACATGTTCATTAAACTCTTTCAATATATTTGTTTGATTTTTAAGTAATATCTAATTATTATAGCATATAATTTAATTATAATCTTCAATATATATTATCTATATACTATTAAATTTTCAGCAAATATATATATATATATATATATATATATATATATATATATATATATATATATATATATTAGAATTATCATGACAAGAAAATCTGGCAAACACCTTTGTGTGACATACGGAACACTGAACAGCTGTTTCAACCTTATTGGGTCTAATCAGCAGTGCATATCGTAATCTCCACCACTGGAGATCAAACCAATAACCACTGTATGCAGAAACCGAAACTCTACCACTGGGCCACTGGTTCATGTCATACATAAGCGATGCCAAATTAACTAGTCATGGTGACAATGCACAACCACTTGACCTAATGTGTCTTGAAGGTATGTATTCCCTACAGAGGACACGGCCACCTCCGGGGCTTCGTCTTCCCAAGTCGGAGTTATATATATATATATATATATATATATATATATATATACACATACACACATATATATATATATATATATATATATATATATATCAAAAACACTGCAACAAATTTAGATTTTTATCAGAGCTATATACTTAAAAAAAAACGTTCCTTCTTAGAGAATAAAGCAATACATCAACCAGTTTGCAGCAGAATGATAATTTTGTGGGAGGCTGCATTCATCCTGTATATCATTTTTTAATAATCCAAGTTCTTGATATAATGTAGGTTACAATGAAAATTAGAATCCTTCACGCCTAAATAGAAGTGTCAGTATCATCATGGACCATTGTTATAACAGGTACCCAACCAGTTCATGCATCATTTATTTATAGCATACGTACATTAAGTGCTTACTATGATACAATTTGATTTTAAAGAACAGTTTACTAGTATAGAAAGTTGTTGATCCTAATGGATTATACCATATTGTGGCCTTGTGCCAGACTTTTTTGAATTTACAATGCTATTGAGTATTCAGTAGTTATCAAACTTTTACAGTTTTGTTTTTCATAACTGACTGATGCTGTGGATGACTGAAAATGCTCTCTTTCTACTGATGCCAACATAAGGGAGCCATAACCTCCCAACCTCCAGTCTTATTATCGATTAGGAACATTAACATCTCCCATTGTTTAACTTCATATCATAAAGTGTTTTTATTGTGAATTTTTTATCATATTTTCAAAATCCATTACAAACAAATAAAAAATTGTCAATGGCTTTTATGGGATTGCTCATCAGTTAGGTTATCATTGGTTATAAGGAGGTTATTTTCAGCTAACAATTTTTTTTACTTTTCAAGTCACTCATTTGAATAAAAAGTCCATTGTAAATATAGGAACATCTATCTATATATATATATATATATATATTGTCATCCCCTGACAGACCTGTTTCATTCTATCAGAACTCTTCAGTGTGGCTAGACAAGCTAGATTCCTGAAGCTGGGATCGAAACCTGGCTGACTGAAACGCCAATCCAAGATTCTACCACTCAGCCACGAGGAAACCAGCACAAGTGAAAGAAATTTAAATGCTTATGTATCACATTTGTTTTTGTTTACATATATCCGCTTAACGGCTACCAAGAGCTCAATTCATTTGAAGAGCCTTGCATTATGCTAGTGGCAAGCATTACTTCCCTGAGAGATAGAGAGAGAAAGAGAGGGAGGGAGAGGGAGAGAGAGAGAAGGAGAGAGAGAAGGAGAGAAGAAGAAAGAGATTAAATTAAATACTATATAAATATATTTAAAAGAAAAATTATGTCAAAAAATCTCTCGATAAATAAACAAGGATGCTTTTAAACAACAAAAATTAAATTTGATTTTAAAAAGTTTGTGGAAATAGAAAATTGAGTTTAAGAATTTTTCTTATTAAGTTTCTTTTTCATTTTTTTAATATTACATTGACATTATTGTCACAATAAACAGTTTAGAATCAGGTATGTGTTACATGTAATTGTCTAAAATAGTCTCCCATTTCCAAGTCATCATGTTTTTTAATTCTCGACACACACACAAACATTAAAAGTCTCCCCATCTATGGGTTAAATAGTACCACTACATCTCACCCGTAAGGATAGTTTTGGTGTTGAATAATCAATGAAATTTGATTTGCTATAAAAATAAAAATAAAACAAATCCAAAAGAGTTCTGTTAGATTTTTCTTTCTGAGTTCAAACTCAGGTAAAAAGCAAGAGAAACCGTATAAAACACAAAAGAAACACTTGATCAAGAATCAGTTCCTCTTTATACGACTTATTTGGCATTGATTTCTGACTTTTTGAAGAAATGACACTCTTAAAGATTATAAATGTTTGGTTTGGTTTGGATCTATGGCATATCAACCATTGGGGGTTATTTAATGCCAAATCCTCTTTATACATACTAAATATTTATATGATTTGTAAACATGTAGATAACATCCTTAAATGAGCCTGAGCTCTTATTTGTACACCGTTAAATGTATAGTTATTGAACATCAGTCATTTGTTTGCACACATAATTTGTTCATTTGGATCCATAGATAAGACCCTATCAGAGGCTACCACTCTGGGTCAGAGTAGACTTGGAATCAATGGCAATGAAGGGGTACTCTACATTACCCAAAGTTTCAAGACAAGAACCTTGCCATCTGATGGTTTTGTATCATATCAGGACACTTGTTTGCCAGGCGGGGTTATCCCTCTGCAGAAGTGCAGTCAGTATATTCTACAGCCCCCCCCAACAATTCTTCATTGATAATGCATTAAAATTTTGGAGGCATGCTTAGAATAACAGTCATCACCACAGAAAATACAACTGATGACAAGACTTTTTGCACTCAACTTTGGGTTAATGCCCATGAGAAAGACATGAATCCATCTATTCTCCCTCCACCTATGGGTAAATAGTAGGGCAGACTGGTTTCTTTAGCCTTGGTTAAGCAACCAGTCTATCAGAAAGAAAACTTTGAATTCAAATCACTTAAAATTGACCTTGTGTCATATCCTGGTTGTGGTAGAGGGGTTGGGTAAATACATATTTCCTGTTGTATTTGTTAATAAAAATCATGGATAAGAAAACATTTCTATATTTCTCTTTATACATAGGATATTCTCAGTATTTATGCAGCTCAGGTTTTTGGTTTTTAGCAACAATAGAAATTATTATTTTCTTAAAACAATATGTATATCCAATACTTTTGTATTTGACTGCAAATTTTCATTGGCATATGCAGTGGAACATTTCTTGTGGGCATCTTATATCTATTTGTCTCAGCATTGCTGCATGTTCTTCAAAGTGCATACCCCTATCCTAACCTCATTAGATAAGCAACTCGCAAAGATGGGCATAAATCATAAGGTAGCACATTTTTGCCTCAGTTATTATAGTGCGAGAAAGGAAATAAGAATGAGAATGGTGAGAGATTGTTAGAATTATGTTTCTATTTGCATCACAATCACTTTCTTGGAATGTTACTCACTCTGCAGAAGGTCATGGAGGCATCTTAATGATGCCACCAACTTGACAGTAGCAATCAGGTTGCAGATTGCCCAGTCGGCTGGGGCTGTAGAATACACTGCCCCCCACCAACGAGTGTCCTGGATATGACTCTAAACAGACTGATGGTGAGGTCCCAGTAATACTGAGGTCTTAGGGAATACGGAGTACCCCTTCATTGCCATTGCTCCCAGTCCACTCTGGCCCGGTGTGGTAGCACCTGATAGGGCCCTATCTACAGGTTAAATAGAACTAACAGCATACTTATACTAAACTGAATTGTTTAATGAAACTGAATAGCTAGAAATAGAAATGTTTTTGACAATTAAACCGTACTTACATTTAAACTGCGTGCTCATGCTAAACTGAATTATTTGAAATAGAACAGTTTTTTGACATTGAAACTGTATTTACACAGAACTGAATTGTTTAACTATTTTGACATGTAACTATGTGTAAACAAAATCTGTACTTATACTAAACTGAATTTGCTGAATTAGAACTACTTGACTAAACTGAATAGCTCGAAATAGAAATGTTTTTCATAATTAAACTGTACTTACATTTAAATTGCGTGCTAAACTGAATTATTTGAAATTGAACTGTTTTTGACATTGAAACTGTACTTACACTAAACTGCTTGAATAGTTTGAAATAGAAATGTTTTTGACAATTAAACTGTATACTCATGCTAAACTGAATTGTTTTAAATAGAACTGATTATTTGTATAAAAATGGATTTGGTGTTAAATAACCTACAAAGGTTGATATGCCATAAAACCCAACAAACCAAACCAACCATCAGGTTGCAGATTTTAACATTGGTCATATTCTTGTATACAACAAAGTGTATTTTCAGTTATGCTCACCACACCACTTGAAGCTGAAAGATCAACTTCACATCAACATAGATGTTGAAATTATCCAATGTGGAAGAGTATGTGTCTGTCCTGGATGAAGCTCTCAAAGACCTGCCAGTGCATGATACCATAGCAAAGTAAAATATCATAAAAGATGTGATTTAGCAAAAAGGAATAACCAAAATGAGACTATTTTAATGCATGCATTTAAAAGATGGAATTAAGAATTAAAGCCAAATATGAAGCCTTCTGAGTACAAGATTTGGTCAGACAGACACTTACTGTACCAAGGAATATTTGTAGTATTACAATGCATTGACATACAATGCATCCGCAGACAATACATCTGTAGACTATGCATTACAAGACAATTCATTTGTAGACAATGCATTACCATACAATGTATCACCAGACAATGCATCAGAAGATAATGCATCAGTAGACAATGCATTACAAGACAATGCATCTGTAGGCAATACATGACCATACAATGCATCACCAGACAATGCATCAGTGGATAATGCATTACCATAAAATGCATCTGTAGATAATGTATCAATAGATAATGCATTACCAGACAATGAATCCTGAGACGTTGCACCACAAGATACTGCTTTACAAGACAATGCATTACCAGAAAATGCATCACAAATTGCATCTTAAGACAATGCATCACTAGGAACTGTATTTCTAGACAATGAATTACCATATAAGGCATCCCAACTTGCATCTTAAGACAATGCTCTACAAGACACTACTTTACTAGACAACGCATAACCAGACACTGCATCCCAACTTGCATCTTAAGACTGCATCACTAGACAATACATCACTAGACAAACATTACCAGACAATGAATTACCAGACAATGCACCACAAGACACTGCTTTACTAGACAATGCATTACCATACAATGCATTACTAGACAATGCATCATTAGGCTCAGTTGTAAAAAGTATTGTCAAGGGAGAAGATCATTGATCATGAAGAATCAATAAGTGAGGCACTACTCTGAGTTACACATCAGTCTCCACCTTTGCTCTCAGTGGTACAAATGATCTGGTCATCATGGAGGAGTTGGAGGAAGTGTTTACCATGGAGAAGCTCTGCAAATCTATTGACACACTCCCGAATAATAACGTGCATGGCAATGTGGAATCTTGAAGTAAGTTGGTGGAGACAAAATGAAGAAATGACAATGAGTTCATAGAAAATTAAAATGTCAGACTGGTGGTCACTGAAAATATATTACTCAATTTATTATTGATGCTTCAACCTCCCCCTGGATCGGTCTCAAATCAGGAAAATGTAAAGTAGTATTTTTGGGATGATGAAGGAATTGCTGAATTGTAGCCAACCACAATAGGGTTGGGTGGGGTGTTTTTTATCCTCTGCTGATTAAAAACTGACTGAGTGACCCTTTTTTAAAAATCTTCAACTCTTGTGTGTGTGTCTGCTTCCTGCACCCATCTCAAGAGTTCCTTTAACAGACACCCCTTCTTGTTGGTTACATAGCCAAGCACCAGGTTCACTGGTGGCAGGAAGCACCCATTACAAGTGATATCCTACCTGAAGTCATTAAGCATAGGAAACCTTACTTCTTTCAACTGTTATACAAACTGCTCTGTCTTAACTAGAAGAAAGGTGCAGCTTTCTATACAATATGTAATGTCACAATTTAGATGTACTTCATTCTATGGGGTGATGACTGTGTTAGATATAAATGTTCACTCATATCACTTTCACTACTGCTGATACACATTACCAACCACCTAACTGTGCTCACATCCGTTTGGTCTCTATATACTTTCAGCAGGAGTCATTAAATATGTATGGTCACTCATATAACTTTCACAGCTGCTGATACACATTACCAACCACCTAACTGTGTTCACATTTATTTAGTCTTTATGTACATTCAGTGGGAGATTAAATATCAGTGATGCATTTTTTTTTCATCGAGGAATTCAATGACACACTTACTTTCATGCTAGGTGCCATTTTGCTAAACTGCTGGGTTATTGGCAGGATAATCCATCCGCTGCTGCTATATCACCAACATCTGCTTGGTATATCATGGGCCTGTAGAATTAACATCACTTTCAGAGTACTTTCTTATCAGTGTAATATGCAGTCTCTTTTTTTTGTGGACAAAAATGTTGGAAAAAGTAATGTTATGTAGCAGAAAACTTACCCTATCTAACAATGTTATTGTGCTCCCAGTAATTGCTGTAGTTTTTATAGAAATAGATTGGGAATATCACTTTTGGAACAATGTTCCTGTGTAGTTTGTGTTTATTACAAGCAAAAATGCATAACCAATAATAGAAATTAAGATTATCAGGGAAAATAGTGTCTTGTAGCTGAAAACTTACTCTATCTAATGCTGTTGTTGTGTTCTATCTATTTCTTATAGTTTCTATAGAAATAAATTGGTTTTACTTTTGGAGTTTATCCTACAAAAAAACTTAGACGCTTTATCAAAGCGTTCTACCTATCAATGGTTTAAAGTACCAGTGTTAATCTCTTAAATCAGCTTACTGAGTCTAACTTTTATCAGATACCTCCCAACTCTTTTGTTAAACTAAACTTAGTAAATCATCTCTCTGTCCTAATCTATCTATCTATCTATCTATCTATCTATCAGTTTAACAATTGTATAGCAGTGGTTAGTAATCTTCTTGCATGGACCATTAATAAGGAGTTTGACACTCCAAAGAATTTGGAGTAAACCCTGTGGTGTAATGGCTAACATACAGATGGTGACATTGTAATTTCAAACTCCAGTCATGCTATTGCATTCACTTTTGGACTAATGCCCTTGAGAAAAGTATGAAACTTCTTATTCCCCAAGAAGGGGTTAAACAGTATCACTGCTGTTCTTCTATAAGGATGGCATTGGCATTAAATAACCCATGAAGGTTGATATACCATTAAAACAAAGAAACCAAAGAGTTTATATGTAAATCTTTTTATGATATTAAGCTATCATCATCATCATCATCATCTTGTTGTGCCACCAGCACAGATATCCCTTACCTTCTCCCTATCATTCATCGCTTCTGGCAGGTCCTCGGGGTTATGGCCGGCCAAATTTTATCTTTCCTTCATGTAAAAACAATTTGTGAGAAATTTGATTGTGAAAGAAAATTGTTCCTAGGTTTTTGTATTTTCTGGATAAAATCTCCGTAATTTAAAAGTATTTTAATGCTGGTTGATTTTCCTTTTCCCTTCAATTACTCGTGTTACTATCTTGGGAGCTTTTGTCCTTTAACCAAGTAGATTTAATTTCTATTCAAAAGTCTAAACGTATGACCTATTTTGCTCTTATTTTTACATTTTTTCAATTTCATATTTTAACAAAGAATTCCTAAGTAACAAATATATTCCTCTATCCATGTACATATGTGAGTGGCTATGTGTGACAAGTCAACCAATAACTACTTCATAGTCAATACAATTAGTCAATTTAGTTGTGTATTCGGCTCTTAGTACTTATGCACCATCAATTCATCATAGTACAAAATAATTTGTAAGGATTTGTATGCTGAAATTATGTACCGAGAAAAAAGACCCATTATTGATTCATGCCACTCACTCAACCTTGAAAAGGAAAATTACTAAAATTATTGTTTAATTTTAAAGATCTTTTTTAAAGGCTCCTCCCAACAAGTATCTTTGATAGGATACATAATTGAATGTGAGGTCTGGTTGATGGGGAACTCTTTTTTTATCTTTTCATCCACTCACTCATGATACTAGTCTATCATTTGCTTTCATTACTCTTATGGAAAATCTTCAGACAGGCTCCATGTTCTCGTACCATCAATCCAGGGGTTTCCTGTCAAAACTTAGTTTCCCATGTCTTGCAAGTTTTAGACATACTTTTCTTATCCTCAACACAAGTTCCTCACAGAACAGCTGAAACATGAAACAAAATACTTTGGTCATGTTTTCCAACAGCAAATGATCTTGATCTCTTTAAGCCCGAAATCTATTTGTATTTTATCCTGCTATGTATATCATATTTACCCAACCCCTCCGCTCGGGCAGGATATGACACAAGGTCAGTTTTTAAGCGGAGATTAACAGGTTTGAATTCAGAGTTTTTCTTCTCCTAGACTAGTTGCCTCACCAAGGTTGAAGAATCTAGTCTGCCCTACTATTTACCCATGGCTGGAAGGAGAATAATTGGATTCATACCTTTCCCAAGGGTATTAGTGCTATGTGAAAATGCAATTGTGTCACCGTGTCCATTCCCTACGACGCTAACCATTACACCACGGGCACCTCCACTGCTATGCATACATACAAGCATACTTATTCCTAGATCCATATCAGTCATGTAACCCTTTTCTGGTCAGTGGTGAAATTTGATTTTGCTAAGGGTGAATCTAAGTAAGAAAGAAAGTATTATTGGTGGAACGTAATACCTATTAAACATCAGTAAAATAACACTGGTTGAACATCAGCAAAGTAACACTGGTTGATCATCAGCAAAGAAACACTGATTGATTATCAGCAAAGTAACATTGGTTGATCATCAGCAAAGTAACAGTAGTTGATTATCAGCAAATTAACACTGGCTGAACAGCAGCAAAGTAACACTGGTTAAACAGCAACAAAGTTACATTGGTTTATTATCAGCAAAGTAACACTGGTTAAACAGCAGCAAAGTAACACTTGTTGGTCATCAGCAAAGTAATTATATTTAAACCAAAGCAAAGTAATACTAGTTGAATGTCAGCAAAGTAATATTGGTTGAATGTCAGCAAAGTAATATTGGTTGCACATCAGCAAAACAATACTGCAAAGTATGGCTGAGATTTTTCTCAGGCAAGTTTAACTTATTTGTGAAGGTGATGTTCTGTTGCTATCCACTAAGACTAGATTCAAGGCAGTTTTCCATAGTGTGATGGTTCTAGAGCAAAGCTAGCAGACCATTGTTAATGAGTTTGATTCTCACTGGGTACAGAATATTTCTATTTTTGTGCCAATTTAAAGCTTCATAAATGACTAGATTAGATATGATATCATGGTGATAAGCAAAGCCAAAATGATAAGCTTATTACCTTGTAGTACATACCTTTTCAGACTATGACCATACTCAATGAGGGTGTCAGCAGTGGGGCATTCTTTACAATTTGGATATTGAGGATAAATTTTTTTAAAAATCTCAATTATCTGAAAACTGATGACTCATCAATTCTTATTAAAATTGCAGTTTTTAAAATGGTAGATTTGAAGAAGACTTAAAGTCAAAGGATAAAAATAGTTCTTACTGTAGAGAAGAGGAAAATTTCGTATTTTGGTTTGGCGCACAAATTTAATTCGACACTTAATTTCAACCAATCAGGATGACTTATCCTATTCAGCCCGGACCTTCATTTCCGTCCACCAAATCTTGTAAGCTGCCAAACCCAGTCTCTTTGGCTGGAGAACGCCGACCAGTGCAGACGTCCCATTGGCCGTTCTTCAATAGCGATGCTTTTTAGCTGGACAACGCTGCCCAGTTCAAACATCTCACTGCGGCTCTAAAATAGCAGCAGCAGCAACATGCATACACGAGGGAACCCATCTAATTTATGGATTCCTTACGAGGAATCCCAGTTGAATATAAATTAGATGCATTCAACATGCCTCGCACAGGCACAACTTTATGTCACCCCAAAATTGGCTATGTCGATCTGAGCGTAATCCCGCTCTCGACACGCATGGAGATAACGCCTACTCTCCCCAAATACCAGACACGAAACTCACGGTGAGATCCAAAGTTCAATTCCTACAACTGCAACGTGTCTTTCGTCAGAAATGCAAAAAACACAATCCCTCACACGTCTAATGACACACGCTGCCATCTCAACTTCTCATAACTCAATTTCGTCTCAATACTCACAACCTTTCCCGAGTCTTGCAGCACCAAAAGCAAACCCAAATATTCCATGCTGCAAATAAAAACCTATTCATAAAAACACCTTTCGACCTTCGCCATCTTACTTCTTCTTCATCATTCTACCTTTTATTTCTCACAAACTTAGCGAGGGCCTTACAACACTCAGCGAGGAAACAACACAACATAAACACACATACGTTACAACCTATCCTCGCTAACAAACAAACTTTCCCTCGCTACTAACAAACCAACTTCTCCAGCTAAAATCCTCCAACAAAAACCTCGTACATTACTAAATGATAAGATGAAAATAGCAAGTTCTAGAAGCTCATCAAATTAGGCTGCTTGGATGATAGAAACAATGCTAAAAGCCATTTACAAGCACTATGAACAAACAAGTTGAAACCGGAAATTGAGGAAATTTGGGGAAAAACAAAGAGGAATTAGTCATTTGTGTTTTTATTTGTAAAAAATTTCCTGCAAATAAACTATTCTGTTTTCCTAAGAAATAAGTTCACATATACCTTGTTTTCAGCGTGAGTCTTTCTAAGCTCTTAAAAGAGAACTCTTTTTTTTATCAGTAGTATAACAGTCTTATCCAATACAGCATTGATTTCTTAGTCACAAAACCAGAATGAGAGTCACTCGCAATTCCGCCAATCTTGTACCAGTAAGGGTGATAGTTATTGAACTTCTTTAGACGTTGAAATTCTTTCAAAAAAGAAAAAAATCAATTTCTTTTAAGGGATAGTGTTTTTTTCTTGTTGTTTTTCGTTGTCCCTTATTCCCAAATTCGACTTCCGTATCTGAAAAGTATCCACGAAGAAGAGAACAAATTTTGCCTGTAACTTTAAGAAAGTTTTATTCAATGATAAAAAAATAATTTCTACACTTCTCATTAATGGATGGTTATTCAGGGTGACTGTCTCCATTTCTCTCTCAGTTTCGTGTATATGTCCAATAATCTAGCAGTTCTCCTTAATATAAACAGAGTGAAGACTTTCTTCTTTTCACTGTTGTTATTGCATGTGTGGTTCGCTCAGCAGGGAATGAAGTGACATCGAAATAAGTGATTGTAGCGAATTGATCTTGGTAAAATCCAGAGCCAAACAGACATCACGTTCCCACTCTTGGTATTATATCCACCTTTTCATAAACCTACTGTCAAAAAGTTCAATGAACTCCACAGCTGGTTTCTTCCTAAAATCATAATTTCATGCATCTATCAACTGAATTTCAATCAATGTCTATTCTTCAAGATTCTCTAAACCTATCTACTTCAAAGAATCTGGAACATTTTTCATGAGAAAAGTTTAACCCTTTGTTGCCAAATTCCATCAGATTTTAAAACATAATTTGGGTTCATTTCTTTTAACTGTTCTTCCTATTGAATTTTATAACTTCATTTCCTGATTATCAATCCATTCTCCTGGCCACCATCCCTCCAATTTTTCAATAAAGCCCCTTATGTTTTTTTCAAATTATTCTACAGTTAACTGTCACAAATCTCTATTTGACAACTAATACAAAAGTGGGATGTATGCCACCCACACGTTTACATTCAGGAATGCCTACACAAAGGGTCAGCACCCTACTATAGAAAGGGTAATCTTTCCTGGTGCTAATATAATTTAAAATCACATATACATTATTCACTCGGTCATTGGTCCTGTAAACTTTGTCTTGGGAGGTACTGCATCTTAATGAATTGTGTCATGAGTAGGAATGACCTGGCAAAGCCTATCCTTTATCTTAATCTCTTCTGTCATGACTGGTACATTCCATCATTGAAGTCATATGCACAGTGACCCCTAACATGCAGCATATGCACAGTGACCCCTAACACTACCATGCAGCAGATATAACTCGATTACATTGTAGAAAGAAAAAAACCTCTGACCAGTTCAAAATGAAACATTATTGCAATGACTCATATGATCACAATTTCGGTTGTAAATCTCCATTCTGGTTCCACCAACTGGTACTCTCAATTCTGACTCCACAATTTTATAACGTTAACTCTAACTCTATAAGCTAATCATCTCCATTTTGTCTCCACAAACTGATAATATCAACTTTTAATCCAAAATCCATTCTTATTCTACAAATTGATCGACTCCACTGACTACACAACCCAATAATCTTGTCTCTAGTTCTACAACCAAATCATCTTAACTCACACACCACGATCTGATAATCTTAACTCTTACGTCACAACCTTATAATCGCTATTCTGATTTCAAAACCAGATAATCTACATTCTCATTCCACAACCCGATAATTTCCATACTCATTCCACAACTAGATAATCTACATTCTGATTCATAAATCCGATAATTTCTATTCTGATTTCACAACTCAATAATCTCCATTCTGATTCCACAATCCGATAATCTCCATTCTGATTCCACAACCAAATAATTTCCATTCTGATTCCACAACTCAGTAATCTCCATTCTGATTCCACAACGAGATAATCTCCATTCTTATTCCACAATCCGATAACATCCATTCTGATTCCACAACGAGATAATCTCCATTCTGATTTCACCATCCGATAATCTCCATTCTGACTCCACAACCCGATAACCTCCATTCTGATTTCACCATCTGATAATCTCCATTCTGATTCCACATATCATAATTTCCATTCTGATTTCACAACTCAATAATCTCCATTCTGATTTCACCATCCGATAATCTCCATTCTGATTCCACAACCTTATAATCTTATTTCTGGTTCTTCAACTTGATCATCTCAACTTTTACACAACTTGATAATCTCCATTTTGATTTCAGTTTACAAATTTACAAGAGAAGATATTTTTTTCAACACAGCAAAATGTAGAATCGATAGCAGAAAAACATTTCAAAATAGCGGGAAAACATTATCAATTTCTGTTGCAATTGCATACGTTTTCTTTTTGTTGTTACACATGTTTTTAAAGGAATTTATGAATTTGATATGTATTTACCAACCCTTCTACACGAGTAGGGTGTGACACAAGGTCAGTTTTTTAGTGGAGTTTAAAGGGTTTGAATTCAGGTTTTTTCTTCTTCTCCTAAACCGGTTTTTACTCCAAGGCTAAAGAGTGCAGACTACCCTAATAATTACCTATAGCTGGAAGAATATTTAGATGCCTACATTTACCAAGGATATTAGCGCAATGTGAAATGCAAGAGCCAAGTCTAAGATTTGAACTCAGACTACCCTGTTTTTTGACAGTAACCATTATATTACAAATAAACTCAATATGTTCAGATCCATTTGACTTGTTATCTATATTGGCTGAGAAAAAGTTTACCTGACATCGGAGAGGTGTAATAAGTAAATAGTTTAGCTTCAAAGGGCGTCCCCCAGGCATCATATAGCTTTTCATTTAAAAAGGGTTGGGTCGAATTTATTGCCTTGTGGCTGAGACGTCTCAAAAGGGAAATGACAACGGAGGTAAGATAATTTTTAGCACTAGCCGCCTGTAACCCGGAGGATCTCTGCTTTAAAAAAGTACCTTGTGTCAAAACCTGCAAATAGCGGAGGTGGGGTGGGCGTTAAGGTAAATGTGTTCTTTACTAGAACTGAACTGACTTTCTGTTTTTACCTAAATGTGAACTTTAATGGCCGGCCATTCGCTGGTACAGGGATCTGTATTCTCCCAAGTAAAGCATTCGTATTTTGTGTGTGTGTTTTTCTTTGCTTAACTCACCCCCAAAAATCTGAATACCGGAAGAAAAACAAATAAACAAACAAACAAAACATCGCCGGTTTGTTTGTTGTCAGACAGACAGTGTTAGTAGAAGGAGCGGCGGCCATAGTTCTGTTAAAAAACTAAACAATAAAAACAATATTACTTGTGTTTTCTCGACACTTCCACATGTTTTTAACATTCAAACTTGCTCTTGCAACTAATTCTTAATGTTATTTGCTACCAAACATTTTAGCAAAAGTACATGTCAAAAATGTCGGAAATATTTACCTCTGTATTGGCACTGGTGTCTACGGTCAGAGTGTAATCTCTGTATAATTTGATTAATATCAAAGTATCGTTTATTTACCCTTGGAATAGATCCCATGGTCATATATATATATATATATATATATATATATATATATATATATATAAACAAAAGAAACCCATAAATTAAATGTTAAACTCTTGGAAATAATGCATATATTATATTATATTATATATATATATATATATATATATTATATATATAAAATATGCATTATTTCCAAGAGTTTAACATTTAATTTATGGGTTTCTATTGTTTATTAAAAAAAAACATGAATTATGATGATAAAAGTTGTCGAGTATGAACTGTTCGTTTCGGGAAGCTGCCAAAAACACGTGTCATCTAGTAGGTTGGCAAGGCACGCTTAATCCAGTGGATTGGCAAGATCAGAAGAGGCTCTTTTTTAGACGCTGAAATTTAAATTTTTGGTGAATGTGGAATTGTGGAATATTTTTCTTTGATTTATTTCGTTTTCGTATTTTATTATTTGTTTTATTTTTATCGAAACTTTTTTGAAATATCAATCTCCACAAATTCTTCCTAAAAATAAATAAAAACCATAAATCAGGCGTATATATATATATATATATATATATATATATATATAATAATTTTGATTATTTTAATTTAAAAAAACTTAAGTAACTAAAATCAATATATATATATATATATATATATATATACGTCTTGTTTATTGTTTGTAGAACTAAAAATTGCGAAATATCTGCGACGAATTATGTTCTGATCCACCCCTTATATGGCAATGGGAAAGTGCTACTCCAGTATTAGAATTCTACAGGGGGTCCCAACCTGCAACAGGCGGACCACATGTGGTCCCCGAGGCCTATCTCTGCAGCCATACATCCAACTTTCAAAATTTTCTCAAACTCTTGTGTTATTGATTGCAGATTTAACTCATTGATTTACAGTGTTTAGAAGATTTGAAGTTTCTTACCATTTCCTCGATTTCTGTAAGAACAACTTGCTTTCATCAGGACGATTTTCTAATCTTATGACCCATACCCAGATAATAGTGTGTATACTTGGCTTTACATACCTCTATCAACAGCCGTTCTCTAAAATGAAGCTAAGTAAGAATACACAGCGTTCACAGCAATCAGTTCATTGACATTGCATCTTTTTGTGGTGGCAAACATCAGATGTCTCATTAATAAAATTAAGATTGTTACCTTGTGAATTTAGCTGTTTTTTTTCTGTCCTTTTAAGATTGTTCTTCGGGCTCCACCTTTGAGTTAAACTTTGTGGCCCTTGGTTGAGGAGCCTTGATCTATTACATCCATATCCTAGCCTGAACGCCAGAGTGCTACGTTCTGATCTGAAGTAGAAAAGCTAGCGAACAATACTTTGTCCCAAGACATAAATACTACTCTTTAATTCTAGGCTTTATCACAGGATGCAGCTTAGTATCATATCCAGAAAATTTGACGCTTGGATCAACATTTCTGCTCAGGATTAGAACGTGATTTATGGACTCGTGAAATTTCCAGGGATATTCTTTAAAAAATCAACTTGTGTGTTAAAATAAGCCAACGTGCAACGACTAACTTTATCTCATGTTACCAAAAAGGAATTTATCATTTCCTCGTTACACTGTAGTGCGACCAGGTTTGCGTGACCATTACACACACACACATGTATATATATATATATAGAGAGAGAGAGCGAGAGTGAGGGAGAGACAGACAGAGAGATTAATAATGTTCTTTGGTGCAATTCAAAATACTACTACAGATACTGTTACTACTACTGTTACTACTACTAATAATAATAACAGAAAATAATAAATCAAACAGAAAATGAATTAACAAATCGTAAAATTGGTATCAATAACCACGTGATATAAATTAGAGTACCTTTCACAGAATGTTCCACAAACTAGATCACCCTTCCCATCATGCCCCACACAAGTGTATATGAAAGGACAGTCACCATGAGGGAATCTCTTGGTGTGATGATCATAGGCGAGAAACTCACTGTCAACTAGCGTCAAGACTCTGCGCTACTCTAACTAATATATATATATATATATATATATAAGTAACAACAACCCAAATTTGGAACAAGTCCACTTTACTTGGTGACTGATACAGTTAAACTAGTTTACCTCAAGTTTTACTTTTATTCTTTAAGTAACTCACCAAATATTTGGTAAAGTTAATGAACTAAATATTTTCAACCCATTGTTTTCCTTGCAATGTGTTCGTTTACATTTATGTCTGTCAATTGGCCAAATAATTGATTTTGTCACTTCAACTCGATATTCAAAGAACTTTTTTTGTGATTAGTAAATTCAGTGTATCGAAAAAGCAGATGTTTTTTTTTTCTTTAATAAAAATCAGTACTGATAGTTTTGCTATCTTTTTTTTAATCACGATAATAACAATTTGCCACAGTCAAGAGTTCTACTAAACAAGGAATGATAGTTATTTGAAGAAAACAAGTTAAGTAAACATAAAAAGAGCCGCATAATGAAGCCCATTTTCTTTTTGTACTCGGATGTTTCACTTTAAAGAAGCGTGCATGTTTTTGTTGAACCTAAGGATATAATAGCGAAGTCTTCCTTTCCCCTTTTTCTCACATAAGCGAGAACTGCTATACTGGAGGAAGAGGAGAAGTAGTTTGAGTGACACCTGCTTTCTAAAAGAAAGTGGACTGTTCACCAGGAAATACAAGAAAAGGGCATATTTTCTAGATAGAACGAAGGAGTAGGTGGTTATGGGGAGGCATAGACGAGACGGCCCTACTAAAAGAGAGATTTCATCACCTGACTAAGTGTCGTCCCTTTTGCTGTGAATTACTGAACTTTGTTGGGGTTTGTTCTGTCTTTTTTATTTCTTGTACCACGTTTTCTTTTGGACTTTTTACACTTGGGTCTGCGTGATCCCTGTACTTGTTTTATTTTTGAATTCCTGCTGCTGGCAGTTTTTGAACTGTCGGACTTGGTTAACCAACTTGTTCCATAATGACAAGGAATTTCTTGTTCTTAAGATTTATTTTTCTGATAACAGTGTTATTGTTACTATTATTTTTTCTTGTCATTGCTTTTTATTTTGACTGCCTGCTTTTTAGTGACGAAATTCGGCCATTGCTATAGTCAATGCTGCTCGGCTAGGAAAATCAGTAAACGGTATGGCTTTGAAAGGAGGCTTAGCGGCAGGGATCGGTTCGAAATTTGACTAGTCCTTCATAGAAACTTCTTTGGTTTTTCTTGATGTTCTCGACTCGAGTTGGTGCACGATTTGTGCATTGTGCACTAACAAATATTTGTCTCTTTTTGTGAAGCTTGATAAGGGATTCATTGATGAAGAAGTGGATCACGTATACCATGTTTGGATCCACACACAGGTTGGAAAAATATTATCACCCCGACCCAAATATGTATCTGATCGGTAACCAGAAAATCAAACTGATTCAAATTCCTTCGTCAACCTTGGAACTATCATAAAGGAGAGTGTTTAAAATATCATCTTGAACTTTTGTACGGCAACATTCTCGTCATTCTCTGTAGATGGTGGTTGAAGAAGATTTAGAAAAATTAAGAAAAGTTCCTGAAAATCCTTTGCTCTTGTAAAACTGGGTTGGATTTCGCGTAGGCTTCAGGTAGGAAACCAATCAAAAGTACGTGTATGTCGATTTCGTGATACCTGTAAAAAAATTCAAAAAATTTGACTCACTTTAATTTTAGAATTTACATTTGATCCTAATTTCATGTCAGATTAAAGTAGTTTTAAATTTTCACAAATTGGAATTAGTCAAGTATCAACCTTTCTTTATGAATTGAAAGATTGAAACCCGAAAAGAAAGGAGTGTTTAATCTGATCTGAAATAAACATTTCTGTTGTCCTTTTTAAATTTGTTGGAATTTTTAACTCAGGCTAAAAGATATCGAAATAAAAAAAAATGTGTTGGCGTGTACATGTTTGTGTGTATATATTTATGTGAATTCGCTTGTTTCATGTATACACTTCTATATATGTTAATGCATGTTTCTTTGGGTATGTATTTACCCCCACCACCACCACCACCAAAACCAAGATATAACACAATGACAATTTTTAAGACTAATAAAGCGGGTTTGAATTCAGAGTTTTCCTTTTCCTAAATTGGTTGCCTAACCAAAGCTAAAGAACCTAGTCAGTCCTAATACTTTCTCATCGCAAGAGGAGGGAATAACAGATGGATTCATGCTTTTTCAGGAATGTTAGTGCGAAGAGAAATGTGAATAGCCTCATCCAGGAATTGAACTTGAGACGCTGATTTTGTTTCGACGATAACCGTAATGTTTAGGGTTTGTATGAGATTGTGCCCAATGCAAAATGAGAGTAAGACAAGTTGTATTAGTAATCCTTTTAAATCGGGAGGACACACAGTATTTAAGGTTAAGGCTTTTCTTTTCAAACTTGAACATTGACTTCTGCTGACACAGGTGAGATATGTTTAACAAGACCCTCACGTTTTTAGACGGAGCCCTCTCCAGTTGATGCAGCGCCAAAACCGCTTAACTTCATCAACATTCTCCTTTTGAGGTGTCTCAGGCATTAGGTAATGAAACTGGCCCTACCCCTATTAAACGACAGTGGTAGGTGCTGTTTGACGGGATTCGGCTTCCTGAAGCTAAGCTTATTTATTCAATTTCATTTCAACTGGCTGGACGAGAGATATATAACTATTCCAACTAAAACTCTTCCTCCTTAACGGAAACAACAACACTAAATTATTTGAAAAGAAAAAGAAAAAAGAATATGTCAGTGTAGAGATATAATCATTCTTGTTGAATTCAATTTTTAAGGTCAGTTTTATTGGAATCACAAGCGAAAGAATGGTTGCAGCTAAATTGTTAAGTCTGATTGTAGTTGTCCTTGGGCACCTCGGGTGGTGTAATGGTTAGCAAGGTAGACAAGCAAACCTACATGAGTGAGTTCGATTCTCATTGGGTGCCCAATTCATGCGGCCTTGTGCTACATCTAAGCAAAAAAGCTTAGTATTGTAGTTATCCTTTGTTTAAATTAATTTTAATGTCCAGTTGTCGTTCCCGTTGATGAAAACGTTTGATGATTATTTTTATCAGGTTAGATAATTATTCTTATCAGGATAGCCAACAGGAAGTAAAAGGGGTTTTTCGTTCTTAGAAAAAGCAAAGAGCAACCAATTTAGAATAGAAACAAACTGGAAGCAGATTAAAGGAAGTTATTAGAGGAGAAATTAAGATACTCCCGACTTTATTGTCTATGTAGAGATGACATTTCTTGCCTTCCATATCTTACTTCGAGGTAGCGTGACCAAAATAGCATATAAAACGACGCGGTAGAAACAAATTCCCTCTTTACAATTCTGCCTCGACAACCAGAAACGCGTAGGATTGGTTTGGTTTGGTTTATTTTTATGGCACATCAACCATTGTAAGATATTTAATGCCAAATCCATTTTTATACATATAAATAGTTCTCTTTCAAACGATTCAGTTTTAGATAAGTACGCAGTTTAAATGTCAAAACAGTCATATTTCAAGTAATTCAGTTTAATATGAGTTCACAGTTTAGTTCTATTTGATCCATAGATAGGACCCTATCAGGTGCTACCACTTCGGGCCAAAGTGGACCTGGGAGCGATGGCAATGAAGGAGTACTCCGCATTCCACAAAGCTCCAGAATTACTGGAACCTCACCATCAGATTGTTTAGTGTCATATCCAGGACACTCGTGGTGGTGGGGGGTCTTACCCCTCGGCAGAGAAGCAGTCAATGAATTCTACAGCCTCAGCCGACTGGGCAAAGCACGTATGAACGTGTACGTTTCCCAACGGAGGGATTTTCGCCCCGACAAACCTCGTATCTTAAAAACAAACATCGGCACATAACTTATAGCAAAAAAATTCTTCAACTGCATGAAAAATTTTTTTCTATAAGGTACTCTTTCTAGTATTTCATGTCATTTCTTTATTCATTCTCTTAAGTTTTCTCAGGCATAATACATTTCCTCAACAACAAGTGTTCCTCATATTCCTTTTCATATCCATGTTTTCGTTGACACAACCCTCAATTGATGCTATTTTTCTGATACAAACCCCAACCTAAACCCGCTTGGCTCCACTCCCATCTGCTAGCACTGTCTTTTCTTCTTTACCAAACCGCCAAGATTGCGCGCTTTTTTTTCGGTGCCAAGCTTCTGGATCATGATCTCATTTGCAATGAACATACTCTGCAACATAGTAGTCCCAGTCAAAATAAAGGAAGGAAGGAAGGAAAGAAGGAAGGAAGGAAGGAAGGATATCGTATTTTAAAAAGAAACTGACCACATTAATTCTTAATAGTTAAGATGAAATTTTAGCATCATCTTCTAACCAACAATTTATGTCTCAGTTTGACCTGCTAGCGGAGTTTAATATACATTGACTGTATTCTCTGTAGAGGAGTAAGGCCTTTCACCCGGCAAAAAAAGGGTTCTCCTTCCTTAGAAAGGTCAGCGAGCAACCTATTTAGAATAGAAAGAAACCGGAAGCAGACGAGAAGTTAATAAAGACACTAAACTATCTCTGTTGAAGAGGCTCCACTTCCGAAAAACTGGGGAGTGAGCAGTACCTCTTCATGGCTATTACTCCCAGGTCCACTCTGACCTGGAGTGGTAGTACTTGTTAGGGTCCTATCTATGGTTCAAATAGATCAGTTTGAAAATTATTCGTATTCAATACGACCGTGTTAAAAAAAATCTTTTAAGAAACAACACAAAAAATATAAATATGAACAAACATGTTACAAGATTCCTTAAACTGTTGGCATAAAATTTCCTTAGACGAGTTGACAATCAACCGATTTGTCACCTCACAGAGTTAATCGTATAAAAGATTTTTCCTTCCGACATTTTATTATCAAATAGATTATACAAGTGAAAAATAGTGACTTGGATTACTTTCATACGCAATATTCTAATTTCTATTCTAATTAATAAAATTTTAAAAGATTTTTTTCTCCGTTTTTTGCTTTTACCAACGTGTAATAATAAAAATGAATTTTTCTAAAACAAAATGGGAAAAATTGATTATCATCAACATTATCAGGATCAAGGCATGACAACAGCCCGAGTTCCTTTGACTCGCCCTTTCGCTCTCTCCATCCGTCCTTATCGTTCTCGACAATTCATCTAGAGGGCATCCAGTGTCTGCACAGTGCTGATGAATGTAAGTTTTTACTGGTGGACCAACACTTGTTTATCCATGTGCAGGAATCCATCGGAGAACATCTCTTATAACTTTGTCCTTATTTCACCAGCATGTCTTGTTCGTCTTATTTGGATGGTTTGTGAGATGGGAGGTAAGTGGTCGTACAGCTGCTATTTTGTAGGGCGCCGCTTCCAGGATTTGTTAAAAACAGCATGCAGCATACTTGTGTAGTTCCCATCTAACTTTTTCTCCGGACGTTTCGTTAGTAGTGCATCCATACAGTAGTACTGACACGACTTAAAAGAAATCTCGTTTTATTTTATCAGAAAGATCAGTCGTTTATAAAACAACATCGGAAAGATAGTCGTTTAAGAACATCGGAAACATAGTCGTTTAAGAAAAAACAATTTTAAAAATTAAAACTTCAATACCAACTGAAATATCAAAAAAGTAGAGACACTTGAACTGTAATGGTAAGGCAACTGGCTTAACTCCCTTTTTTTATGTAGGAAGAGGTTCCTATGGCACCATAGCTAAAGTGGTGAACTGAGAACTATTGTTAACGAGCTGATCAAACCATCCAGGACACAATACCATTGGATCGAAAGTGGCAATAGCTAATCAACCTGCTGATCTAGCCAACCTTTATTCGATCGTGATCTGTAAGTTGCGTTGTTTGGTTTGGTTTCTTTGTTTAATGGCATATCAACCTTTGTAGGTTATTTAATGCCAAAGCTATTCTCCTTGAAGAATAGTAGTGGTACTATTTAACCCATAGCTGGGAGGATAAGGGGGTTCATACCTTTCCCAAGGGTATTTGCCCGAAAGTGAACGTAATAGCGCGACTGGAGTTTGAACTCGCTTACTACGATTCCACCACTTTAACCATTACACCACAAGGACACTCCCTAAGTTGCGTTGTCGGGGATGTCCTCGTGGGGTAATGGTTAAAGCGATGGACTGCGGAATCGTATTACGCGAGTTCGTACTCCAGTCGCGCTATTACGTTCACTTTTGGGTAAATACCCTTGGGAAAGGTATGAACCCCCTTATCCTCCTAGCTATGGGTTAAATAGTATTACAACTGTTCTTCTCGGAGAATGGCTTCGGCATTAAATAACCTAAAAGAGTCGATATGCCATTAAACAAAGAAACCAAACCAAACCTAAGTTGCGTTGTGTTTATTTAGATCTGAAGAAAGTCCTTGACGGAACTGGTCGCAGCTTCATTTTTTTAATATTCTACCCGACACAAAGGCAAAAAAAAAAAAATTTAAATGTCGACCATTTAACTAAAAGGACAAAAAAGTCAAGTAATAATTATAAAAAGAATAAATGTGTTTAATTCTGATTTAAGTTTACAGGCTGAGTTAACCCTTCTCTCATCAACAACACTATAGGTTTTGGACGGTGAACATTGTGGTTGTCTAATTTCTAATGTTTTTCAGTTCAATACAGTTGGAGTCTTATCAGTGGCAATAATGTGTAACACTTATTAAAATGGGTCCGTAACGATTTGGTCTGTAAACTCTTCAGCCCTTAATACAATTTCGGGGGAGGGGTCCAAGTCGCTCTGTTTTCTCTAATTCTTCTTATTCAGAGGTGGTGGGCATGAAGGATTAAGTCTGGCACAAGTTCACTGGTCTGAGTTCCAACGTCTTTGGCAACGGTTTGCCAACTCATACGTACTGACTTGAACTCATTACCTTCAACAATCCTGTGTCTTTATTTACATCAAATTTGTTTTCTTAATTATCTCATGCCAGATGCATTTGCGGTTCCATTGGTCAGATTCCTCTCACTACCACTTTAGGGCGTATTCTCATGTTTCCATTTGTTAGAATATTTCTATTTTGGCTCGTGCTTGGATTATCCACGTTCTCATTGGTCAGACGTCTATCACTGCCACCACTCTCTCGGTGACGTCACTTGGGAATTCCTCAAAATATCGCCAAACCAAATTCTTGGTGATTTTCCTTCTTCACTATCAGACGAAGTGCAAAAATTGATTTTTATTATTCCATTAGAAGGCAAGTATCTGAAGTTAACAGACTAGTTCATACACATCGGTAGCAATATCTCATCTACTGAAAGCAATGTCAACATACACATTAGTAAATCATGGACTACTATTGACTGGTTAACGACCACATGGAAGTTTGATCTGTCTGATAAAATAAAATGGAATTCTTCCACGCTGTAGCCATGTCAATACTACTGTAGGGTTTCACCACTTGGACTCTAACGAAATGCTTGAAGTAAAAGCTAGATAAGAACTACACAAGGATTCTGCTTGCCATTTTGAACAAATCCTTTGATTATCATCCTATAAAACAGCAGCTTTAAGGCCTTTTACCTTTCATCTCACAAACCAGATGAGCAAGACGAGCTAGGCACTGTTAGGGAAGTAAGGACGAACTTATATGCGACGTTTTCCAATGGACTACAACACATGGACACACCCGTGTAGATCAACCAGCAAAATCTTACATTCGTCAGCTCTGTACAGACACTGAATGCCATCTAGAAAACTTATGAGAGAGAGAGAGAGAGAGAGAGCGAGAGAGAGAGAGAGAGAGAGAGTCTGTACTTTCGGTATGCCTTGATGATGATGATTTCAATACTCAGACAGTTTCACGAGAGCTAAGTTCACTTCGTTTATTTTCTTAGCTCGAACGACTTTTGCAGATGGCCTGTTTCTCTTATTTATCTGTCATCAACTACAAGAGACAATTATCTAAGTTACTCATTTCTCCAAACCTAGACTACCCTTCTTGTTTTCATTAGTGTATTCAAACAATAGTTTGTTCGCTTTTATCATTAGCTTACATTTTCCACATCAGATTAATAATCTATTTCTCTTAACTTTCAACATTTAGAGTCACAGGTCGATTTTGACACGTCGACGTGTAGTAGATTTTGACTTTAATCAGATTTCTCTTGTTTATTAAATCCATTTCTTCTTGGTGAGAAATTTGAGTTTCCTATTGTTTTATCAACTCCAAAAATAACAATCAACCTCACCCATTTCCACCATGGAGATCGTAGCTTTTTTCGTACAATGACGTACGAGGCTACCTTTCTGAATAACAAAATTGTTTTAACTAACTCCACACACAAATAGCAACCTTTTTCAAAATTTCCTTAAAAATTTTCTTAATTGCCACAATTCACTGAATCATTTACTGGTTACTTAGCGTAACGGTTAGCGTATTAGGAAACTGAATCGGCGACCCACGATCAAAACCTGGACGAAGCTGTTTATAATTCAATTCGCGTTAATGTCCTTGAGATAGGCAAGAATCCATCAATTCCCTTCCCAGCTATGGGTAAAGAGTAGAGAAGACTGTGATCTCTAGCCTTGGTAAAGCAATCATTCTAGGAGACGAAAAACTCTGAGTTCAAACTAGAAATATTCCGCTTAAAACTGACCTTATGTCATATCTAGCTTTTGGTTGAGGAGTTAGATAAATTCAAACGCAGGATGGTTTCTCCATCTTCCACTTGTAGAAATCGACTCGATATATAATGTATGTATGGAGTAACAGATGAAGAGGTAGTATGATTGTGACAGCAGTAAAACACGGACTGGGTTTAACACCGTTTGATCATGTGTAGGTTTGCGGGCGGTAACGAGGAGACAAAGACGAGACGAAGAGATGATGACCAGTTCATGCGAGAAAAGTAAGAAGTCAAACTCGTGGTCACAGAAAAATCTCATTCACTTTATTGGTGATGTTACAACTTCCCTCTTGACCTATCTCAAAAACAAGAAGACGTGAAGTGGTATTTACAAGTCAATCTAATTTTAAAAAATCTGAGCTCAGCCACAATCGGAGGAGACGGTTTCACTAGGCCCAAAATTTAGGTCGTTACTTGTCACCATCTCGATAAGCAACCGACTTACCTTTTTCAAAACCCCCCAACTCTCGTGTGTAACCGTCTCTCGCACCTACCATGAGAGTTCACGTGATTGACTTTTTGTAGTTGGTTACATAGCAGGGCACCAGGATCATTTGTGGTGGGATGCAGTCATTACTTTACTCAATGAATAATTGTTGGTATCAGAAAGATGCAATACTCTATATGCTAGAAATATGCACATTCATTGTAAGACGTCGAGGGTAAGTGAAAACTGCAGGCACCCACAAGTAATGCAAGACCAGGATCACTGGCAACTAAAAAGATATGCTCTCCCCCCTCTTCCTCGACATTGCATTTAATCACTGTTCAATCTAATGGTTAGGCGCACCACTCAACGTTCACTGCATTGGTCACTGAGCAATAATATTACCATTGGTATGATTGGTGGTCGGGAAGGTATTTTTAGAGAAGTCCTCACTCACATAGGACCAATATTAACATTAGAATAACTGTGATAATCGAAAACTTAAAAAAAACAAAACAAAAAAAAAACCGGAAGGAAAGTCAAGCTCATTTGCGCGTACAAGAACATTTAATGTTTTATATACAATATACATACCAGAAGTATTAAAAGAAAGAATATATAAACGCAATGCAGTTAAAACTATACATATATTGTTTTATGAACAAGCAGTATATGGAAGGGGTACAAAATGGAAAAAGGCTTACTTGATGAGTGTAGAAAATATATAGCTATCGGGTCAGAGATAACGTCTCTAATGTTCACTGATCAGGGACAAAAAAAATCGAGAATAGGTTTCTGGTACTGTTATGTAGCACCCTATGGTTTCCCTGTTAGACATGAAAAATATCTAAGGGAGATAATAATCTATAGTCTCCCGAATTTGTTGAATAGATTGATTTCTATATTTCCATTTAACTCTTTACTTTAAGAATAAACATGGAAGTGTATCCTGACTTTACTGATGCATTTCAACCAAATTTCATGACTTGGTAGGTAAAATATAAAAATATATGTCACGTGGCGTCACTTTACATATATTTTTACATTCTTTTAGTGAGTTCACATAAAACCATTTTTCTCTCATTTTCTCTCTCTCTCTCTGTCCGCGTAGAAAAATCTTAACTCTGTTTTCAGTTATCTTGTACAGATCTCTAAATTAACTCTCAAACGCTGACCATGACACTATTTCTTTATCTTTGTCTAAAAAGGATCATGGGAAATTTTGGTTTATTTATGACCAAAAAATAAAAAAAATAAGATGTCAAATCAATTGACGCTCAAATGGACATTTTTCTGCCACCAAGTACATTTTCCATCAAATTTAGAGCCTTGAAATGTTTCAGTCAGACATGAATCACGGTTTTAATTTCACATTTCACTAGACACGAATTAATTCTGTCCAGTTATGTTGATTTCTTTTACATTTGAACCTTTCCTAACCTGATTCAATAATAAAAAAAAAGTTTCTGTTGTATCAAAGAGGAAAGAAAGAATAAATAAATTGACATTCCATTCACCCAGTCGTCTGTTTCAAGTTGTTAAATAATCATCACTCTGTCAATGTATATCCCCAAACCTACCTAGAACAACCCGTCAGTGTCGTGTTTGGAAGAAGATAATGTCCAGTTACACAAAGGAAAGTGCTGTGATTTGAGTAATAAAGAAACTTTTGATATTTAATGTGGGCTTTCCTTTTTCTTTTACGTTTTTTTTTTTTTCTTTTTGTAGCTCCAGGAAGTTGGAATAGGTTTGAAAAAGAAAAAAAAATGAAAATGTTGGCAAGATTATGAGAACAAAAGAGAAAAAGGTAAGACTACTTCTACAACTACTCCATGTTTTTTTCCTTCTTTCTTTTGTGAATTGTATAGGATGGGTAATGTTTGTAAATGTATCATATCACATTAAATATATCCTTGTTCATGTGTTTCAATGATTATCTTTTTTCCCTCCCTCTTTTCTTCGTACACCCAGAGACTCTGATATACAGAAAACACACTAACATCTTAAAAATATCAAGAGACTCAAGAATCATATTTAGGTGTGTCTTTGAGTACTGATTCCTTTGTCAGAAATCATTCTGTTTTTCTCTCTTTTATTCACCTGTGAATATCTTACGTAGTATGTATGTGGGGTTGTGTTTATAAATGATACTTAATTAAAAAAGAAAAAAGGAAAAAAAAAGAAACGTTTTTCAAATTATCCTTCCCATTATTATAAACCCACAAAACAGTTGAACAAAATGGAGAAAAAAAACTTACGTACATTTACTGGAAAAGAAAAAACAAAAAAGAAAACAAAGCAAAACAAAAACGACAAATGAAATAAACAACAGCTAATTTGAAATAATGGTCAGTATTTTGAGATTTAACAGGAAGAAGTTTACCTTATAAATCGTTATATGTGTGTCTGTAAAAGGAATATGTATCGGTTTAGTAAGTGATATATATTGAATACATGTTGATTCGTAAATTCCCCCCTCTCTCTCTCTTTCACTCTCTCTCTCTCTCTCTCCTGCTATATAATGCACACTTCCTCACCCCCTAATTTTGCTTTAAACTTCCTCTGCATATAACATGAAGATATACTAGGGTGAGTCAAAAGTTTTGCTATATTTTGGTAACTTGAGGCACAATTTGGGATCACCGCATGCTTTTGTCGATGTCATGAAGGTGACGAACAACACTGCACTGTGAGATGCCAAGCTCGCCTGATACTCTCCGAGTGCTACACTTTGAATTTTCTTTTTTGGACTTGGATTACGGTCTCGGAATCCACGGTTTTAGGCCTAACTGACCTTGCCATTGAGGTTTCAAGTCATCTGAGCAATATTTCTTCCACCGTCTAATTACTGTACTGTAATCAACTATGGTTTCACCCTTCGCACAACAAATATTTTTGGTTACTTCCGTGGCGTCATGAACGCTCGAATTCATAAAGTTCCCGGATTAGACTATGTTGCACATTCATCTGTGCAGCTTTCAAATCATACAAGGAGTGAAGCAATGCATAAAGTGTCAGCACACCAATTACCACAATACTGCCAACCACAGCAGGTACCAACGACGGCTTGAACTGCTTCGGTCACGTGATATATGTGCCGCATACTAGCACGTACTATCAAAACATTGCAAAACTTTTGACCCACTCTTGTAGTTTGTGAAATGATAAATGCCTATACGTCCCTGTTCAACAAAATTGTCTCACTAGAATAAATGAAATACATTCTGGAATGGAAAAATCTCTCCCTCTCCCCTCTCATTCTCAATCTCCTTCTATCTCCCTTCTTCTTTTTCTCTCTCACCTCTCTCTCTCTCTCTCTCTCTCTCTAGCTAGCTCTCTCTGTGCTGTGTTCAAAACATATATGAGATTGGCTTTATGATTTTCTTTCAAACTGACCCTGACTCGTCTAGACAGCAGTGTAGATGTTCAGACATCATCCCTTTGTTATACAAGATGCTAAGCTGTCCAGTAGACTTCATGCTGGTAGTACGGATATCCCTGACCCCCTCTCGCCACTCCTCCCTATCGTTCATCGCTCTAGGTAGGACTTCAGGAAAACATTCCGTATCCTCACATAGCTGCTGAATGTATGTTCGTGCTGGTCGTCCTGCTTTTGCACGGCCATGTGTGGGGGTCCATAAGAGTACATCTCTTATGAGTTCGTCCCTGCTTCTCCAGCAGTGTCCTGCATGTCTGGTTCGTCTAACTTGAATAGTTTTCGTGATAGGGGGCAGGTGGCCGTACAGTTGGCGTCTTGTGGGGTGTTGCCGCCAGGACTTGTTTAAGATTGCACGTAGCATTCTTGTGTAATTGCCGTCTAGCTTCTTCTCCAGCCGTTTTGTTAGCGTCCATGTAGTGCAGCCATATAGCAGTATCGATGTGACCGTTGCCTGGAAGAAACTGCGTTTCATTTTATCGGTTAGGTCTGATTTCCATATAATCGATAGCCTATTGATAGCTGTCCATGCTTTCGTTAACCTCGTTTCGATGTCCTTTTCGGTTGATTCGACGCTGCTTCCTAGGTACGTGAATTTGTCTACTAGTTTAAGTGGGGTTCCTTCTAGAGTGGAGATGTCCCCCGTTTGATTATAGCACATATATTCAGTTTTGTGTGCATTAACGTAGAGGCCTATGCTTGCTGCTGCTCGTTCCAAACTATGCAGTAGTGTTTCGGCTTGGTCAGGTGTATTTGCCAGTATCGCTATGTCATCGGCGTAGTCGGCGTCGGTAATTGTTGTTGCGGGGTACCTTCTGCTTCTTTTCTTCGTCAGTTCGAAGCCATTCTCTTTGATTTTGTCAATCGATGTTCTAAGTACGTAGTCTAGACAAATGATAAAGAGGTACGGAACCAGCGTGTCCCCTTGTAGTACTCCTGCTAGAATGTCGAAGTATTCTGTGTCTCCATCTGGTGATCGTACTTTTACTTTAGTGTTTCTATAGAGAATCGTTATTGCTGCTACGGTTTCTTTAGGTATGCCGTACACTAGTAGGATTTGTTCCATCTTTCCTCTGTGAATGGAATCGAAAGCCTTGGTAAAGTCAACAAATATTAATGTCGCTTGTAGGTTTTTTGCCCGTACACCTTCAAGGATTCTACGGATGGTTAATATTTGTGAGGTCGTGGATCTATTTCTTCAGAAGCCATTTTGGTTTTTTCTAAGTATGTTGTCGATTTCGGGTTCTATGCGGTTTCGTAGTAGGGCATTGTAGATTTTGGCTGCTATGGATGTAAGTGTTATGCCTCGGTAGTTTTTGGCTAATCCGAGGTCCCCCTTTTTAGGGAAGGGGTGTATGCATCCCTTCATCCATCTATCGGATTTTGATTGTATACTGCGTTGCAGTGTCGGAGCAGTATGTCGTCAAATTGTCTGGTCTTCCATACCTCCGGGGAAATTTCGTCCAGCCCTGCAGCTTTCCTATGTTTAATTTTTCTGAGAACCGAGTCGAGTTCTTCTTGTGTGAACGGTCCTAGTTTAATGTCTAATTGTTTGCTAATTATTCTGGTGATTGGTTCATGTGTTATTTTCGGTGGGTTTCCTAGTAGGTTTTCGAAGTGCTGTTTCCACAGTTTTATTCTTTCTTGTTGGTTTGCAGCTTTCAGTTTTGCTTTGGCTGTGTTCTTTCTTCTACTCACTTCGTTTATTGTTTGCCAGGCTATCCTAGATTGTCTATCTTCCACCGAGTCTCTAATCTTATCTATCTGATTTTGAATGTATTCTGTCTGTTCCTTTATATATATGCCTGCTAATTGATATTGTGCCGTTTTTAGTTTTAAGGCATTTGTGTTTGTTGGGTTTTTTCGATAGTTTTTGGAGGCTGTTTTCACTAGTGCACGTTTGTCTCTCACCGCTAAAGTTTCCCATGGGACTCTATATTTAGTTTTGAGTTTTGTTGGAATGCATTTCGTTGCTGCCTCGAGGTGTGCATTGACGAAATTTTCATATTCGTCGTTTGGTGTACTTTTTTCGTTCTTTTCTTGTAGTGTTTCGAATCTGTTTCTTAATTCTAATACGTATTTATCTCTTATATCTCTGTTGTTCAATAGGGCCCAGTCATAGTGTTTGGTGGTCGCTGTTCGTTTGGCGTTTTTTCGTAGACTTAACCGTATTTTTGCCGTGACTATTCGGTGATCGGTGGACACACCCTCAAAAGAGGAGTATGCCTCGCAATTCATTGCACTATTTTTCCATTTCTTGTTTATAAGGACGTAGTCTATCTGAGCTTTAGTATTGTTTGCGTACGTGTATGTCCATAGTTTGCCCTCCCTTTTTTGGTAGTTTGTATTGAGGCATGCTAATCTATTTTCTATCATGAAATCTGTTAGATGTTGCCCATTCCTATTTGACGTGTTGTGGAGGCTGTATTTGTTGTTTCTATTTTTCCCGATTTGGGCATTCATGTCTCCGCCAATGACTAACATGTTATGTTTCGGGATGCTACGCACTAATGAGGATAACTCATCGTAGAAGGTGACTAGTTCAGTTTCTTCACTAACATTGGTGGGGCTGTAGCATGAGATGATTGTTGCTCTGGGGTTGCCGTTAAAAGTAGCTGCCATCATTCTAGGTTGTATTTTCTCAACGCTATTTAGCGTTTTTAATGCTCTAGGTCCTATAAGTAATCCTACCCCTCCTACTGCGGCGTTGACAGAGTTTTTCCATGCGGATACAGTGACGAGTGACCACCCATTGCCAGTTTCGTGATATTTGATATCTTCGGTGTGTGTGTGTCTGTGTTCTTGTATGCATATTATGTCAATCTTATGTTTTTCGGCCGATGCGATTAGCTCTGGTAGTTGTCCTATTCTATTTAAGGTTCTTACGTTAAATGTGGCTATTTGTAGTGTTTGCTTGCATTTTAGTAGTTTTGATCGTTTGAGCTCTGTAGCTGATTTTTCGAACACTGAGGCCAGGGCTCCAACCTCAGCAGGACGCGCCCCTTTTTTTACCCGTGCGAAGAGCGATGCAGTTTGTGTATGTGGTTTGAGTGTGGGTCATGGTTATCTTTCGATGGCCGTTTTATTCTCTTCTATAGAAGCCACTCTTATAGAGGAGCAGCAGTAGTTCCCCGATCGAACTAACGATCCTGAGCGTAAAGTCGTCAAACTAACGTCCAGGACCTGTTTAGGTATTGAGTTTGGTCGTCCATGGGTTTATTCAAATACCTTTACGTACATCATGCTGCTTCCCATGTGTACGTAAAAAAAAAAAAAAAATTTAAAGTGGGGTAATTTTGATTTAAGTTTTCTTAAGTTTTAACTTAGTTAAAGTCCAAGATTAAGGTACTTTCGTCAGACTTTTACTTGTACTGAATTTTTTTTTTTTTTGGCGGTATTGGGACATTTTCCTAGGCTTTTTAGTTTTTTCTTCTATACTGCCGTTGGGAACCGAGGAGGCTTCAGGGATAATAGAGCTTTTACAAATGACTTTTTTTTTGGTGGTGGCATTGGGTGTTTTAGGCTTTTACTTTTTCTTCTAAACTACTGTAAGGGCTTTCTTTAAGAATTTTTAAATTATATTATAGAAGAGATTCAAAAACATTTTGCCATGTTCGCTGACATTTGGACAGAGTCTTAAAATCAGTTTGGGTTTATAGTAGAGTAAGCGTGTCTTTACATTTAAAACGCATAGTTTAAGCATTATTTTACAAACAAAAATACAGCATAACATTTTGTAAAATTCAGCATTTTAAATTAATAGGACTTAAAGACATACTGACCAATATTGATACATTTCTTCCTCTGTTGGCTCGTGCGTTCAAATGCTTCTTCTTCCTTTTAACGTTTATTTACTACTGAATTTTAGGTAGTTTTCGGGACGGTCTACTCTTCTACTCGGGGAAAAAAAAATCATATATATATATATTCATTTTACAATCAAATCAGCTTAAAGAAAATCTTAAGCTGACTGCATAAGAAATGGCACACTAGTTCAGTAAAACTTATTCAACAATCATAACCTATTTCCATACGACAATTCTAATGACCAAAGAGTAAGTGTGTTGTAAAACTAGAAGTAGCCCTCATGGCTAACATGATGAACGGTGATATCATAGTAAGCGAGTTTGAACTCCTGTCACCCTATTACATTCACTTTTGGACTAATGCCTCTTGGAAATCATCATCATCATCATGTCGTGCCGCCAGCACGGATATCCTTGACCATCTCTCGCCACTTCTCCCTATCGTTCATCGCCTCCTGCAGGTCTTCTGGGTTACATCCTGTGTTCCCACATTGCTGCTGTATGTAAGTTCGGGCTGGTCGTCCTGCTTTTGCTTGGCCATATGTGGGGGTCCATAGGAGAACGTCACTTACGAGCTCGTCCTTGCTTCTCCAGCAGTATCCGGCGTGTCTGGCTCGTCTAACCTGTATAGTTTTCGTGATGGGAGGCAAGTGGCCGTACAGTTGGCGTCTCGTGGGGTGTTGTCGCCAGGACTTGTTCACTATTGCTCTCAACATTCTTGTGTAGTTGCCGTCAAGTTTCTTCTCCAGCCGTTTGGTTAGCGTCCATGTAGTGCATCCATATAGCAGTATCGATACAACCGCTGCCTGGAAGAAACTGCGCTTCATTTCATCGGTCAGGTCTGATTTCCATATGATTGAGAGTCTATCTATAGCCGTCCATGCTTTCGTCAGTCGTGTGTCAATGTCGTTTTCTGTTGATGAGATGCTACTTCCTAGGTAGGTGAATTTGTCCACTAATCCACACAAGTCATAGGTTAAATATTACCATTACTGTCCTTCTACAAGGATAGCTTTGGTATTGAATAACCCATGAAAATTAATCATCCATAAAACAAACAAACTAAACCAACTCTCCTGATATAGCTCCATTCAATTACTATCTTTTAAAATATTTTTAGTATTTCCTGGACAGGAAATAGTGTGCAAATTATGAAAAAATTGAAAATGATTTTTTTATCCTAAAACATAACTTCCCCTCTTGATGACAGTATGTTGTAAAATGTATATATGAGGTGCATATGATAAGTTTCCAGATTTTTTTCGTATGGGCACTTTTATTGATAGTACACACATGAAACTCTAGTCCCCTTCGAAGTAATCTCCTCCGGCTGCAATGCACTTGTTGTACCGTTCCAACAACTTCTGCAAGGCCCCATGGAAGTCCTCTTGTGTGAGCATGTCAATGACCTTCGTCACAGCCGCTTTCATCTCCTCGATTGTCTCATAACGGCAGCCTCTGAGCTTAGCGAATAACCAAAAGTCACAGGGAGCAAGGTCTGGACTATGGGAAGGTGAAGAACTGTCTTGATGCCCATCTTGGTCAAATAGTCTGAGACAAGGATGGAGTTGTGGATTGGTGCATTGTCCTGGTGGAAATGCCACTGACCCAATTTTAAGAGTGCTGGCCTCTTCTGACGGAATCTCTTGCTGAACTCCCTTAAAACCTCAACATAGTAATCCTAACCCTAACCCTATGGCCAATCAACTCAGGTGTATTGACTTCCTTACTCCTCCTACAGCTCACATCATCCCTCACAGACTCCCTGCCTTCGTTGAATCTCTTATGCCACTCAAAAACTGATACTCAATTCATGCAAGATGGTTGAAAAGCAGTCTGAAGCATTCCATACGTTTCTGTGGCATTTTTTCCAAGTTTAAAACAGAATTTTATTGCATATTGTTCTTCTAAAGTGTCAGATTGCATTTTTGAAAATCACCAGCTGTGATAATCAGGCTTTAGTAGGGTGTATTCCGATTCCTGCTGTAGCTGTTCATTTGAACCTGAAATCATAAAAATTGGTCAGTCATCTCATGAGATATATAGCAGTAACATAGTGAATTTTCAAGAGTCTACGACAATTTTAAATGCCTGTACAAAAAAAGTCTGGAATCTTATTGAATGCCCCACGTATGTAGAAGAATAGCAAATGTTGGTTATGTGGTGATAGACAGGAAACGTCATCATTATCATCATGTCATGCTGCTAGCATGGATTTTCTTGACCCTCACTGGCCAACTCTCTCTATCGTCCATCGCTCCCAGGAGGCCTTCCAGGCTACATCCTATATCAGTACAGAGCTGTTGTATATAGGTTCTTGCTGGTTATCCGACTTTTACTCACCCATGTCAAGGGGTCCACAGGAGCACATCACTTATGAGCTTGTCCTTACATACAGTGTCCTGCATGTCTAGTTCATCTAACTTGGATAGTTTTCATGATAGGTGGTAGGTGGCCGTACAGCTGCTGATTTGTGGGGTGTTGCCTCCAGGACTTATTCAATACAGTTTGCAGCATTCTTGTGTAATTGCTGTTAAACTTTTTCTCCGTATGTTTAGTTAGTATCCATGTGGTGCATCCATATATCAGTATCGACACGACTGATGCTTGGAAAAAACTGCATTTTATTTTATCAGTCAGGTCTGACTTCTATATGACTGATAGCCTATCGATAGCTATCCATGCCTTTGCCAGTCACGTGTGGATGTCATTCTTGCTGCTTCCGAGGTAGGTGAACTTGTCCACTAGTTTCAAAGGCCCACCCTTTAGTGTGGAGATGTCGCCTCTTTGATTAAAGCACATGTAAGGCATGAAACAGTTAATCCAATTATAAATGAATGCAGCAAACTAGCACAAAAGGAATACAAAATTAGGCATGAATGGGCAGGAAAGGTGATCAACTAGGAATTATTCAAGAGATTAAAATTTGATCATGCTGACAAATAGTATGTACACAAACCAGAATCTGTTGTTGAAAATAAAAAGGTTAAAATTCTTTAGGATTTTGAGATACAAATGAATCACCCAATCCCGACCAGAAAACCAAATTTAGTTTTCATCAACAAAAAGAAAAAAATTTCGTCATCTACTAAATGTTATTGTGCTAGCAAACCACAGTGTGAAAGTGAAGAGTAAAAACTAGACAAATACCTGAATCTTGCTAGAAACTGAAAAGGCTGTGGAACATGATGGTGACAGTGATACCAATCATATTTGGAGAACTTGGAACAGTCCTCAAACACCTGGAAAAGAGATTGGATAAAGTGGAGACTAGAGGAAGAATTCAATCTATCCTTATCACAGTAATACTAAAATCAGCTAGGATACTTAGTAGTGTCCTGGAGTATTGAGGAGACTTGCTGTCACTCAACAAGAAACAGTTTGAGCTGGTGTGAAAAACTAACAAGGAGTATAAGAATAATATTGATTATAATAGTGATAATATATATATATATATAGTTTGCTCTATTCATGAATAAAGCATGCTGAATATTATTGATAAAGAGTACATTTAAGTTAGAATAGTGTAGACATAGAATTGATATTGCTTGGTATCTGCTGACTCTATGCTATCCTAACATAAGCACTCTGGTAGCCGATAGGGTATAAAAAATGTAAACTAACGGCTGCTGCTGCTGCTGTTGCTAAATAAATACCTTAAAAAATTCCCTTAGCCAACGCGGTCCGGTTGGTGGCCGAGAGGTCTGAAACTTAGTCAAATGTAAAGTTGGACGGGTTTCGATCTTGGCTTCGAGCGTCCTGCGTGTCTAGCCACACTGAAGAGTTCTGATAGAACGAAACAGTCTGTCTGTGGATGACAATATATATATATATATATATAAAAGGGCTCCTGAAGGGCTCCTGCTGATTATTTCAGTGCTCTAAGATTAATTGCTTTATAGTGCCCTCACCCATAAAAAAACAAATGCATATTAATAAAAGGATTGTGATGTATAAGGGTGGGGGGTCTCTTTTACTTTTTCTTTGCTTGTTATCATTTTGAGGAAACTTTTTAACAATTGTTGAAGGTGTTTTATTGTGAACATCAAGTTATCAAACTGTAACAGGAGACAGGCTGAATCTGGTTAAAGCTGAGAGAGTAATAAGGTGGTAATAAGAGAGATGGATTTTGTTTGTTTTCTTTGTTTTATGGCATATCAACCTTCATGGGTTATTTAATGCCAAAGCCATCATTGTAGAAAAACAGCACTGATACTATTCCATTCCTAGCTGAAGGGACAAGGAGGTTCTATACCTTTCCCAAGGGCATTAGTCCAAATGTGAAAGTAATTGCATGACCAGAATTTGAATTCACATTTTTTGAGGCAGTCCAGATCTTTAGCCATAAAGTCATGGCAACTCCCCACCAGGAGATACGGAGGCTCCAAATATGTGTGGATGTGTCTGTGCATAGGTACTGTCATGATTGAAATTATTAGTATGGTTTATTTTTTTCTCTCTACTCATTGAAAATAATTTGCAAAATAATTGAATTGTAAAGACTTCTTGCAAGACAAAGGTAACTATGTGTATGAAATTTGGAAATACATAAATATTTGATTGAATAACAAACCAAAGTAAAAATAATTCTCTGTTCAAAATTGATGGCAAGAGAAAATTAATAGTCACTAGTGTTATATACTCACATAATAAATATGCTTATATATACATATACATGTTCATGTAGGATACATATTGACACAATAAATTAATCAGACGCACGAAATGATAAAAACGCAGGAAGACTTCATTATAAAAATATTTACCTCTCACTTTATTGCAAGGGTTCGAAAAGGGTTACTCAAGGTTTGCATGTGAGAGGGAGCTTGAGACCGAACTTAACTGAAATATTTTGACCCCAAAGTTATAGCCGTCAGCGTTGTGTCTTTCTCGTTCTCCAGGGCTGCTCAACCGGAGCCCTGGAGTCCACTCTGCTGGGTGCTGGCTTTCCTTACTACATCTCATCTATCTCCATCTCCGACTCTACTCGCCTGAACTGCCTTCTGTTCAATTCATCGGCCTTATGTTACCTTCTAAATCCACTCCTCCGCAATTTCTTTCAATATCTGGTGATCGGGATGTGTCACTTCCGCTATCTTTGGAATGGCCTGTGTGATCGTCATCAAGAGGAAACAACAGTCATGCTGTTCAGAGGTCACTCTCTTCCGGTGGGTCAGTCTATGAGAGTATAATGGGATTTTTTTTTTTACCTCGTCCCATTTCATCAGCCAATTTCCGCCCACGCGATTTCCTCTCATAACTGCCATTAGAATGTGTCACTTCCTTCCGGTGCATCACCTTGAATGGCATTTTTGGCCGGGTCAAAAGGTTAAAACATAACAGTAGTAAGTTCTTGTAAAGCTGTAACTTTTTCTAATCTTTTTCAATAACCTGTTACAAGACTCTGTGAGAACGGAATGTTAACTGCAATGTGTGGAACAGACAGTAAAAGGCATGAGCCTTAATATGAACTCATATACAACAGCATGCATGTGTTTTAAACAAGATAGAGTCATCTCTTCATTAAATGACAAGCCTCAAAAATTAATAGACCATTTCACATACCTCGGTAGCCATATCTCATCTTCTGAAAGCAGTGTCAATATACACATAGGAAAGGTATGAACTACTATTGACATGGAAATCTAATCTCTTCTCAGATAAAATAAAACTGGAATTCTTTCAAGTTGTAACCTTGTCATTAAAATTTCATGGCTTGGACTCTGACAAAGCACTTGAAGAAAAATACTGAAAGTAGCACCCCACAAAACAGCAATTGTATGGACACTTTACTCCCATCTCCCAAACCATCCAAGTAAGGCAATCAAGACATACTGGGCACTGCTGGAAAAGTAGGGACAAACTTCCAAGTGATATTCTCTGGTAGGTTTCCACATTTGGACATACCAGTGTTTGCTGATCAGCTCTGTGCAGACACTATTGACCGTCTAGAGGACCTGCCAAGAGAGATGGATGACAAAAGAGAATTATGATAAACAACTGCAGGAATATTTTGCTAATCTTCCTCTGCATAATTTTCAAGATGTTGCAGGGTTTGTTGGTTTTCTTATTCTTACACATTTTCTTTTAAGTTCACAGTTTAATTCAACTCAGAGAAAGTCCTCAGTAAATTATTCATTTTTTTAGCCTGAAGATATTTTTGAATTCATTTAAAAGAGTTTCTCATCATTGTCAAGTATAAGGCTTCAATCACAATTCAGGTTTAGATTTCTAACAAACACTTTCAATTTGACATCCAATATTTCACAATTATCCTCTTTCTTTGAGTTTTATGAAGCAAAGAAACAACCTCTAAACATGATACATCCTCCTTCATGTTTTGTCATATGAACACTGTTCTTTACATTGAAAACCTTACCTCAATGTCTAAAATTTTTTTCTCATTATGCTGTAAAAGTTCTAGTTTTTTTTTATTTGATCATAGCATATTCTCTCAGGAGAGGAACTTAGCAGTATGTTTATGTGTAAAGGCTAGATGAGTTTTCAAATGATTCATTTTTAGAAAAGGAGTCTCACAAAATTCGTTGGTATGCTCTGTGCTACACTTGTAATAATATTTCTTGTTACCTTTATTCTGATACCAAGATTATTCCTGAGAACCTTAGTTATAATATTTTGGTTATTTTCCCCAGTTTTGAAAGCTTATATTCTGATCTGGTAAATTTTTTTTCTTTCTACCATGTTCATGTTTGCAATAGTCTTCTCTCCCTTGAACTTTTAAATGAAGTTTCAAAACAGTTGATTTTAGGATAGTAAATTGTTTAGAAAAGATATTGCATCCACTGCCTGACTTGTAAACCTTTATCTCATTTTAAATTTCTATACTATGCTCAGATATCCTTATCACTATCCAAATATGTGGCGCCCCTTCTGCCCAAAGAATCCTATATATTATGATATGAATAAACACAACATGAAATCACCACCCTGGATTTTCTAGAAATAAATGAATGTTAACATATGATTATTCATAAAAATATAGCTTTCTTGGATTTGGTGGGGGACTATTGATTTTAGATTTAACATTTTTTACAATTTTGTTGTTTGTTGTTAAATGTACCTGTGAATTCATACTTTAACATAACTACTTTGCCAAACAGGAAAAATGAATAAAAATTTGAAATTTATTCTCCATTTACTAAAGAAATAAACACAATGCCAATAATTCCAGTCATAACTGCTTTTGTATATGTGCATACACATGCAAATATGTGCTTGCATATATATGTGTATGTTTATGTAGGCATGCATTTGTGTAGACATATGTGTGTCTGTGTCTATGTGAATGTATGTATCATGTAGATTATATAAAAAATTGTTTCTCTAACCCAGCCTGCAAAACTGTGAATCCAGTTAATGAAATATTAGTTCATTCTGACTTTGGGCATCTTTTTTTAAGCTTATTTTGTGATGATTTTCTTCTATCATTGATTAATTGGCTAATAGATTTTAATATGTCAACCTGTATAGGGTTATTTTATGCCAAGAGGTTAGAGAATCATGTTCATTGTATGTTCATGTTTACACTTTTTTCATAGTTGTTTCTTAAGAATTTTTTTGCTCGTGATGTTATTGAATGCAAATAATTTTTATATAGATCTATTTGGCCCAGAGATATGACCCTAATTCTCAGGGTCAGAGTAGATCTGGGAGTAAGGGCAATAAAGGGGAAAGGTATGAATCCAATTATTCTCCCTCCAGCTGTGGGTAAATAGTAGGACAGACTGAGTTCTTCAGCCTTGGTGAGACAACTAGTCTAGGAGAAGGAAAACTCTAAAATCAAACCTGTTAAACTCTGCTTAAAAATTGACCTTGTGTCATATCCTGCCCGAGCGGAGGGGTTGGGTAAATATGGTAAGGAGAATAAAGGGGTACTCCACACTTCTCAGATCATGAGAACTCATTAGAAGAGGCAGTTTAGTATCATACTCCAGACACTTATTTTTTGAGGGAGTTGGGGTTTTTAACCCTCTGCAGGGGATATGCAGACAGGGCATTTTGCTATTTCAGTTGCCAAACATATCAACAAGAAATAACAACAAGATGTTTGCTACAGTCTTGCCAGTGATACAAAGTTCTTGTCGTCTTTTCTGATGATTTTTGTTCATCACTGAATACTTTACCAATCTCTTAACTTAGTGTTTAAACAACTTTCACTTCAGGGCCAGAGTCGACAAGAAAGCTGTAACTCAGATAGACAGGTAGGTCAGGATGTTTACAGCAAATGAGGAACCTAATTAACTTTCATAGTTGGAGGCAGAAATTTTAATAACAAAACAGTTCAATCTGTCAATATAGGAATAGGCAACTTCTACTTCAGGGCCAAATCAGCAAGAGAACAATAACCCATTTGAGTAGGCAGGTAGGTCAGGATGTTTACAGTAATTAGGTAACCTAATTAGTTATCACATTAGAAGATTATAATTATTCTATCGAAACAGTTCAAACAGTCTTGGCATCACTAAGCAACTTTTACTCCAGAGTCAGAATTGTCAAGACAGGAATTACTGAAGTAGACAAGTAGGTCAGAATGTTTACAGTAAATAGGTAACCTAATTAGTTATCCCAGTAGGAGACAGCAATTTTAATAACTGTACAATTCAAGGGCCAAAAACTCTTGAATGATCCAGGGAATCATAAGCCCTTAGATTAATGTCAGTCTATTCAAATGATTAGTTTTGTAATCGTAAATATTTAGCACATTTTTGAGTTAATTTAATAAAAACCATTGATAAAATCTAAGCTCATGAAAAATATACTTTTACTGACCCAAATTTATCAGGAATTAAATTAATTAAATAAAAATAATCATTTAAATCTATGAGAATATATATATATATATATATATATATATATATATATATATACACGAGTATATTAGTATAGAAAGTTTTTTATGCTCAGTATAATGGATAAAAAACTTTTCAAAAAAAGCAAAAATAAAAAGGCACTTAGCACATTTGAAAATAAACTTTAACAAAAATATTTTGTATTACTTCATATTTTTTAATAAAAATTTATTTTTATATATTGTGGACTGGTTGATATATAAAAGTAAGTAAGTAAATTTGGCGACTGTAGTTGACGGCAATCAGAAGGCTTCCTTTTCAATAGCTACAACACCAAAGTGTAGGGGAGGGTGCTACTTCTTTCCCAGGATTGCTCCACTTTACCCTTGATATGTACCTTATATTACTGAGTGTTTAGCGAGGAGGTATCAAGTACCATTTTTAAACTCTTTGACATGACATGACGTTGGATTAAACCCCGGTCTCCCGGACCATTGGGGAACACTCTACTCACTTGACCAATAAGGGCACAATATGCATATGCAGCTTCATTCATATTGTACAATGTGCATTATCATGCACATTGTACATACACTATGCTACTACGCATCAACTGTATCAAAATATAAATATAAAAAAAGATATTTTTGCCAATGTAAACAAAATCATATGAATATTTTTATCAATTTTTTTCAACTTAGCTTACTGCTTTTTTAACTTAACACATTAATTCAAGTTTCACAGCTACAATTTTACAACTTTCAGCACCCTTTTTGCATTAAATTTTAACCATTATAAATAAATAAATGAATAAATATGTATGTATATATATATTTACCAGGAAAATCTAAATGTTCATAGTTGAATGATTTTTTGTCCTGATGGAATTATTCCTGTCTCCGGTTTAACTGGACCGAATAATACATTCATATATATATATATATATATATATATATATATATATATATATATATATATATATATATATATACACACATGCATATAATACACACACTCATATAAATATATATATATATATATATATATATATATATATATATATATATATAGAGATAGATAGATAGATATATATATATATATATTGAGAGACAGAGGGGGAGGAAGTATATGTATATATGCAGCTTTCTATATGTACAACAAACAGATACTTTATAAATCAGTGCCATCTTCTTCAGGTTAAATAAAACTTACTTAAAAAACTGCCCAAATGAACGGCATATAAATAAAGGGAGATAACTCATTTTTTCACATTTTGTAAAATTTGAATTTCGATGTATTTTTTCAGGAATCTCACGAATGCAGATTAAGATAACAAACATATTGATTGTTTACACGTACTTATAGTATTTCCGCTTCAATAAATGTTTCATTAAATACCAGCAGTTGATTATATCCTCATGTTACACTCTGTTATTTGGCCTCTTTCCATTGCTGTTAGTTGCTTAAAGAATATTTATCATTACTCACTGAGTCTTCCACTCGTGTCTCTACAATCAACAAATATTTTTTGTTTAACCTTAGAGTTTTCCTTTTGTTCAAGGACAATATAGCAGTGTGAGATTTAGGATATACATAAGCTAGCAAGATTACCTAACATTGCTCACAATTTATTTTGTTATTATCAACTTAAAAAGTTTGGTTATATAACAAGTTTGGTTAAACGCATTTTCATCCTTTTTTTGAGCAAATTTACGGAACGCATTTTTTACAGAGACTTTAGAATTATTTTATTGAAATAAATAATAAGTGGAATATTCTTTGGCGACTGAAAGCGTCGTCAACATATGGATAGTTCAAGCATTCTATTGAAATTTGATCTCTAATAAAATAGAACGAATAATCTTCCCAGCAGTAGCCGTGTCAGTACTACTGTATAGTTGCACCACTTAGACTTTAACATAGAATCTGGAGAAACATTTTGATGGGAACTACACAAGAATGCTGCATGTTTTGAACAATTCCTGGAAGCAGCACCCTAGAAAACAACAGTTGTACAGCCACTTACCTCCCATCTCACAAACCATCCAAGTAAGACATGCTAGACACTATTGGAGAAGTAAGGAAAAACTCATAACCAACGTTATCCAATAGACTCCTTTATCAGTTTTGGCCAACCATCAAAACCTAACATTCATCAGCTCTGTGCAGACACTAGGTGCCGTCTAATTGACTTACACAGAATGATGACTTATAGGGACTGATAGTGAGAGAGAATAAAGGGAATCCATGCTGTTGGCATGTGCTGCTGCTGCTGCTGATGATGATGATGATGATATCTTTGGTCAGAAACTAAAACTTTTATACAAGTCCTTTATAAAAGATTATGTGTATCACTAGGCTATCGATCATATGGAAATCAGACCTGACCGATAAAATGAAACGCAGTTTCTTCCAGGTAGCGGTCGTATCGATACTGCTGTATGGATGCACTACTTGGACGCTAACTAAATGGCTGGAGAAGAAGCTAGACGGCAATTACACAAGAATGTTGCGAGCAATATTGAACAAGTCCTGATGGCAACACCCCACAAGGCACCAACTATATGGCCACCTGCCCCCCATCACGAAAACTATCCAAGTTAGACGAACCAGACATACAGGACACTGCTGGAGAAGCAAGGACGAGCTCATAAGTGATGTACTCCTTTGGACCCCTTCATATGACCGAGCAAAAGCAGGACGACCAGCTCGAACATACATACAGCAGCTATGTGAGGATACGGGATGTAGCCCTGAAGACCTACCAGAGGCGATGAACGATAGGGAGAAGTGGCGAGAGAGGGTCAGGGATATCCGTGCTGGCGGCACGACATGATGATGATGATGTGTATCACTAGTTTCATAATCTGGTTTGGTCGTAGAGGTGTTGATATCTCGGTGTAGTATATCTTAGCATGGTGGAGTCTATTACACCCCAGACCTGACCATAGCCGAATTCCTTTGCCTAGATGGCTCACTTTGGTTGTCAGCATGTGACTGTTGTAGATTGTCTTGACCCCTTCTGCTTGGATAGGTGCCTCTATCATGGAAGTCATACACCCAGTGATGTAAAAACACTGCTACATGGTACTAATTCCATGGTAAAGCATCAAACTTTACAAACAAGGTAATTTTTATGGCTGTTATAAAACAGAAAAAAAACCCGGAGAGTATAGTAATATTCTCCGCCGAAATAAATTTATTATGACGACTTAACCGAGTTTGAGACTCCATCAAATTGTACTATATATATATATATATATATACACAACATACACATATATGCCCTATATAATTTGGCCCAGTTAGCTGGGGCCATAGAATACACTAACTGCATCCCTGCAGAGAGATAAGACTTCTCCAACAAATGTCCTGATATGACACTAAACAATCTAATGTTGAGGTTCCAGCAATGCTAGAGATTTGGGGAATACAGCGTAGCTCTTCATTGCCATTGCTCCCGGGTCCAGTATGGTCCTGGGTGGTAGCATCTGACAGGGTCCTATTTATGGGTCAAATAGAACTGTTTAACATTCAAACTGAGTGCAAACAAATGACTTATGTTAAATTGAATTGTTTAAAATAGAATTGTTTGATCATTTGTGTGTAAACAAATGTCTGATTTTTAATTGAATTGTTAGCAATACTCGAAACCATTTAACGTTGTTGACTTATGCTAAATTTAATTGTTAGAAATAGAACTGTTTGATCATTTAACTGTGTATATCTTCAAAATGTGTTTACAAATATTTATTTAATATATATGTAAAATCAGGATTTGGCATTAAACAACCAATAATGGTTGATATGCCATAAAACCAAACCATACTAACTATATATATATATATATATATATACATATATATATATATATATATATATATTTAAAAACCAGCAATCGGTCATATTAAGATAACAAATCTATTTCCATAATTTGTTCTGTGGATTTTATATGAATTAAACTCTTGACCAGGATTACTTAAATTTAATATTCTATATTTGAATATTTTAATTGTCCTGCTTGGAATTGTTCCTAACTGCTGATTTACTGGATTAGATATTGTCTTTTATATATATATATATATATATATATATATATATATATATATATATATATATATATATGAAATGGCTGTCCTCTCCATTTCGAGCGTGAACACCTCCTTTATCTTATGCCCCACCCTTCTCTACTCCCCTCTTAAATTGTGTGTGTTCGTAGGTGACTCTTCAGGCCAGCCAAACTGCGACAGATTTTGCCACAGAATTGGCACAACCGATCAGTTTTGTTTGCAGTGAAATTATTTGGGTGCAAGATAGATTTTGCACATTTACATAGATGGCTTTTGAGACCAGCCAGAGATAGGCACACTTTTCCACACATGTCACTGTTAGCGTGGTGATATATATATATATATATATAGGTGCCTGTGGTGTAATAGTTATCGCCGTAAGAAATGGACACGGTGACACAAGTTCAAAACCTGGACGAGGCTGATTGCATTTCACATAGCACTAATATCCTTGGGAAAGGTATGAATCCAATTATTCTCCCTCCAGCTATGGATAAATAATAGGACAGACTAGGTTCTTCAGCCTTGGTGAGGCAACTAATCTAGGAGAAAGAAAACTCTGAATTCAAACCAGTTAAACTCCGCTTAAAAATTGACCTTGTGTCATACAGTACCCGAGCGGAGGGGTTGGTATATATATATATATATATATATATGCATAATATATCATCAAAAGAGTTACTAGAATGAGGCTAATGACAACATTAGATTGCCTTAATTTTCGATTTAGAGTTATTCTTCTCTTACACTGGTTGTCTACCTTTAGGACAGAGTTTGTCCAACTATTTATTGCTGGAAGGATAAGATAAAAACAAATGTACGAGGATCATTAAATAAGTTTTTAGACTTTTTTCGTATGGGCACTTTTATTGATAGTACACTCATGAAACTCTAGTTCCCTTCGAAGTAATCTCCTCCGGCTGCCATGCACTTGTTATACCGTTCCCACAACTTCTGGAAGGCCCCATGGAAGTCCTCTTGTGTGAGCGTGTCAATGACCGTCACAGCCTCTTTCATCTCCTTAATTGTCGCATAACGACAGCCTCTGAGCTTAGCGAATAACCAAAATCACAGGGAGCAAGGTCTGGACTATAGGGAGGGTGAAGAACTGTCTTGATGCCTATCTTGGTCAAATAGTCTGTAAGAAGGATGGAGTTGTGGACTGGCGCATTGTCCTGGTGGAAATGCCACTAACCCGATTTGAAGAGTGCTGGCCTCTTCCCAAGGAATCTCTTGCTGAACTCCCTTAAAACCTCAACATAGTAATCCTAACCCTAACCGTTTGGCCAATCAACTCTGGTATATTGACTTCCTTATTCCTCCTACACCTCTCATCATCCCTCACAGACCCCCTGCCTTCCTTGAATCTCTTATGCCACTCAAAAACTCATGCTCGATTCATGCAAGAGGGTTGAAAAGCCGTCTGAAGCATTCCATACCTTTCTGTGGCATTTTTTCCAAGTTTAAAACAGAATTTTATTGCATATCCTTCTTCTAAATTTGTCCTCACGTCCAGATTGCATTTTTGAAATTCACTAGCTGTGACAATCAGGATGTATTCAAATTCCTGCTGTAGCTGTTCATTTAAACCTGAAATCCTAAAAATTGGTCAGTCATCTTATAAGATGTATAGCAATAACATAGTGAATTTTCAAGAGTTTACGACAATTTTAAATGCCTGTACAAAAAAGTCTGATTGAATGCACCACGTAGATGAAAATTTAATGTTGGGTGAAAATAAAATTTTACTATAACTATTGCATTTACATTGTACATATAGAGCTATTTTCTCAGTAATTCCTGACAACTGAAAATTCAATTCTTCTCGGCTTTTAATGCGTTTCTATAGTATTAAGATGAGTCAAAAGTTTTACAATATTTCATGTGCATGTTTTCAGTGTGTATATCACATCACCAAGGCAGTTCAAGCTGTTGCGGGAACAGTTTTGGTTGATACTATTATGCTGAGACATTGTATTTTGCTTCACTCTTTGTGGGATTCGTACATTGCACAGATGAACATGCAATGCAGTCTAATTTGGAAACTTGTACTTTATGAGTCTGAACTGAACCATGATGTTGTGCAAAAGATTAAGACATAGTTGATCACTGTACAGTAATCAGATTGTTTGAGAAATTTTGCTCAGGTTGCAAGAACTTTGACAATCAAGCAAGGTCAGGTAGGCCTAAACTATGGATTCTGAGTCCATACTCCGAGATATAGAGGCAAATCTGGTAAATATCAATTGGAAAGTATCCGGCAAATGTGGTTTGTCACCTTCTGAATTTAGCAAAAGCATCCAGAGGAACCTAATTGTACCAAAATATTGGGAACTTTTGATTTACCTAAGTAAAATAACTCTTTTTTTTATCAGTAACATTTGTATTAATTCCTGACTGCTTACATCTCTTCCTTTCTGAACTTTTAAGTATTTAAATAATAAAATCATGAGCAATGCATATAAGTAAGTAAAGTTGGCAACCGTAGTCAAGAGCGACCAGAAGGCTGTTGAAATTCACTTTAGTCAGAACTAGTTAATACCTACAGACTCTAATAGCAGTCGGGCCAGAGGTTATATGCCCGAAACCATTTTGTAGGGCTGAGTTACCTGCCCTTAGACTTTTGTTTTTTTTCAGTGGTTATTGTTTTAAAATAAATGAAACACCCCATGTGTTGATAGCAGTCCTGATGTATTGCTTCGTTATTGCATTGGAAGTTATCTCATCTCTAAAAGACTAACTGCGCTTGCAAGAGAGAAAAAGGTATGTCTCTTTATTTGAGGGTTTAAGTCAACAAATTCCTAACAAAAGGTTATGGGGCCCAGAAAGCGCGAGTCACGTCGAGCACATTTCCCCGCCATCTTTAGTTTGCTGTTCTCGGAAAAAGTTTTTTGTTTTGTTTATGATTTAAATATCTTTTATATTATTTATAATTGAAATATTCTTGAACATAGCGATGAAGACAAAACTTGTTAATCTTGTACCGCTGAATGGGACAAATTATGCTACTTGGAAGGTACAATGCAAAATGGCATTAATAAGAGATGGTGTTTGGAACATTGTTAATGGAACCGAAATTGTTCTCGATTCTAGAACAGAAATGGGATCACATGTGAAGTATTTATCGCGCAAAGATCGCGCATTGGCGACGATTGTACTCTCTCTAGAACCGTCACTTTTGTACCTAATTGGGGATCCAGACGATCCGGGAGTAGTATTGAAAAAATTAGCTGACCGGTTTCAGAAGAAGACGTGGGCTAACAAACTAGTATTAAGGAGGAGATTATATTCTCTTAAATTGAAGGAAGGTGATTCTGTTCATAATCACATAAAATTGATGACAGAAACATTCGATGAGTTATCTGTTATTGGCGATTCCCTGAATGAGGAAGATATAGTACATCTCCTGGCTAGCCTTCCCGAATCTTATGATATGTTAGTGACAGCACTTGAAGCAAGTTAAGATATACCTAAATGGGCCTTAGTCACAGAACCACTGCTATACGAGGAAAATAAAATGAGAGAAAAACAAACTGGTGGTGCTGAGTCAAAAGCCGTGACATCAAAACATCATATCAACAAAAAGGGGCCAAAATGTTTTCACTGTGTTAAATTGGGACATCTGAAACATAACTGTCGTCTACTCGGAGAAGACTCTAAAGAAAGTGTAAAAAAGGACTATCCAAAGAAGAAAGCTTTCTTAACGAAGAAAACGAAAGTGGAGCCTAGTTGTTCTAAAAACGAACATGTTGTTGGATTGTTTGCTCACCATGCATTAACAACCAATAATAATGAAAAGAGCTCATGGATCGTGGACTCTGGAGCGACATTTCATATGTGCCATGATATTGATAAGTTTATCAATATTAAAAAACTTAGATAAAGTAGAGGATATAATCCTCGGTGATGGACACTCAGTTAAAGCATTTGGGATAAGGACTGTTGTTTTAAATCTGAGAGTGTCTGACGAAAAATAACAAAGATGTAGATTATTTGAGACACTATATGTTCCCAAGTTATCTTACAACTTGCTTAGTGTGTCTAAGGCGACCAGAGCAGGAAAATCGTTTACATTCACAGAGTGATGTTGTCATCTTCTGGATGAAAAACGGAATGTAGTAGCTACAGGCTCAAAAATTGGTAACATGTACTCCTTGAACTGTATTGATGAACAGGGAACAACCCATGCAGCAACTATATGCTCGAGTGGTGACACAAAGGAGGAGATTTGGCATCGACGTTTTGGTCATCTTGGAATGAAGAATTTAGAGAAGCTAGCAACAGATCAACTAGTAAATGGACTTGACTATGATGTAACAAAGGACATAAAATTTTGTGAGCCATGTGTGGACGGAAAACATCGCCGTTTTTCATTTCCAAAATCTGGCGGTAGGCGAGCCACAAATCTGCTCGAAATTGTGCACAGGGATGTTTGTGGAAGATTAGAAGCAAAATCACCCAGTGGAGCAGAATATTTTGTCACATTTATTGATGATAAATAAAGATATGTATGGATATACATTCTTAAAAACAAAAGCGAAGCTTTTTAAAAATTCCTGGAGTGGAAATCCATGGTGGAGAAATCCAGTGGTGAAAAAATCAAGACGCTACGCTATGATAATGGCAGTGAATACACTTCAAAAGAGTTTGAAGATTACTTAAAAAAGAATGGTATTCGCCATGAGTGCACTGTTCCGAAAACACCAGAGCAAAATGGAGTAGCTGAGAGAATGAATCGGACGTTGGTGGAAAATGTACGAGCAATGTTGTCAGATTCGAAATTTTGGGCAGAGGCCCTATCGACAGCTTCATATGTTCGAAACTGAAGCCCAACAACTGCCGTAAAAGCAATGACACCATATGAAGTATGGAAAGGCTACAAACCAAATGTTAATCATTTACACATTTTTGGATGTAGTGCTTATGCTCATATACCAAACGATGAAAGATCTAAAATGGATCTTAAAGCAAAGAAGAGCATCTTCCTTGGATATGGCATTGGTGTTAAAGGGTATAGACTCTTTGATACAGACACATCGAAAGTCATCTATAGCAGCGATGTCATATTTAAAAAAACAGCATCCATAAGTGAACAGGGGACAGAAGTTGAAAATCAGCCTTTAGTGGAGGTTGAATGTGAAAACATCAGCAGTGATGATGATGAGAGGCCACAGAACCCCGAAGATCACCAAGGATTAGAAAAGCTCCAGATCAGTATGGTAAATGGGTATACATTGCTCACAGGTTGGATGACACATTAACAGTAAAAGAAGCACTTTCCAGTTATGAGAAAAGGGAATGGATGAAAGCAATGGAAAGTGAAATAAATTCACTAAATACTAATAAAGTATGGGATCTTGCTGAATTACCCTGTGGACGAAAAGCTATTGGAAGTAAATGGGTGTTCAAAAGAAATATGATAGTGGTGGAAACATGAAACAGCACAAATCTCGACTCGTAGCTCAAGGTTTTCTTTAAAAACATGGAGTTGACTACGATGAGACCTTTTGTCCAGTTGTAAGGTTCGAATCAGTTTGAACTGTTATGGCATTGGCAGTTAAACATGATCTCAAACTACACTAGTTGGACATAACCATGGCATTTTTGAATGGTGAGTTAAATGAAGACATCTATATGAAGCAGCCGGAAGGATTTGAAGTCAGAGGCAAAGAGCATCTTGTCTGTAAACTGAATCAAAGCATATATGGTTTGAAACAGTCGCCAAGATGTTGGAATGAAGCCCTTAACAGTCAGCTGAAGAAGATGCATTTCAAACAGTTAGAAAATGATCCTTGTATCTACACACTAACTTCAGGAGGAGAGATCTTCATAGCAGCTATTTATGTTGATTATATTATTCTGGCGAGCAAGTCTTCGACACGTATCCATGAATTCTTTAAAAGCATCTCGGAATGTTTTGACATCAAGGATATGGGAAAACTCCATTATTTCTTGGGTGTCAAAATTGCTTATCCTGGGTCAGGAATGATCTGGATCGGACAACCAGCATATACAGCAGAAGTCTTGAAAAGATTTGAAATGGAAAATTCCAAACTTACCGCAACACCAATTGATACTGGTACAAAGCTAACCAAAGCCACTGGGGACAGCAAGTTATTCAATCAAGAATTGTATCAGTCGACAATCTGAAGTCTATTATATCTTTCAACAAGAACAAGACCCGATATTGCCTATGCTGTCAGTAATGTAGCCTGATTTTTTCCAAGCCTACTGTGAAACACTGGAAGTCCATTAAACATATCATGGGCTGGTGATTTGGATGACCGCAGGTCAACTTCAGGCTACCTATTTAAATTGATTGGAGCTGCTGTCAGTTGGAGAAGCAAAAAACAATTTTGTGGGGCATTATCTACAGCTGAAGCAGAATACATGGTATTGGCAAGTGCAGCATGAGAAGCTGTATGGATGCAACGTCTTCAAAACGATCTCAATGAAGCCTCAGTTAAATCAACACTCATATATGAGGATAACCAATTCACAATATGCATGGCAAAAAATCCACAATATCATGGACCAGCAAAACATATTGACATTAAGTTCCATTATATCCGTGAACAAGTTGAAAGGAAAGCTATTCAACTTGAATATTGTGAAAGCAAGAACATGGTTGCTGATATGTTAACAAAAGCACTTCTGAGCTCACAATTTGTGAAGCTCAGAGAAATGTTAGGTGTTAGAGAAATTATTAAACAAGTCTGACTGCAAGTGCGGAGGAGTGTTGAAATTCACTAAAGTCAGAACTAGTTAATACCTACAGACTCTAATAGCAGTCGGGCCAGAGATTATCTGCCCGAAACCATTTTGTAGGGGTGAGTTACCTGCCCTTAGACTTTTGTTTTTTTCAGTGGTTATTGTTTTAAAATAAATGAAACACCTCGTGTGTTGATAGCAGTCCTGATGTGTTGCTTCGTTATTTGATTGGAAGTTATCTCATCTCTAAAAGACTAACTGTGCTTGCCAGAGAGAAAAAGATATGTCTCTTTATTTGAGGATTTAAGTCAACAAAATTCCCAACAAAGACTCCCTTTTCAATAGCTACTACACCGAGGTGTAGGAGAGGGCGCTACTTCTTTCCCTGGATTGCTCCACTTTATCCTTGATAAGTACCTTAAATTGCTGAGTGTTAAGCAAGGAGGTATCAAGTACCATTTTAAAAGTCTTTGGTATAATGCGAATTGGGATTGAACTCGGGTCTCCCGGACCATTGGTTAACACGCTACCCACTGGGCCAATGAGCAATGTATATACATTGAACATATACTGTCCGCATTCTGTTATTAATGTTTTCATGAATTTCTGACTCCTGACAATCCATTTATTTTCACTATACAATGTACAGACTGTTAAGGTTATTTAAAACAAATTGTAGGTAAAAACTGTTAATCCTCAATTTTTGTCAATGGTTGTGCATACTGCCTACAACACTCTGGAACACTTAAAGTTGTTTTATATTTAAATTGTATAGTTAAAACTGCATTGACATGAGATGTAATAACGATCATTTTATTTGCAAAATGTACTTATTTGGTCACATTATTAATTTCATATAAGTAAAGTTGGCGACCATAGTCGAGGGTAACCCGAAGGCTCCCTTTTCGATAGCTACTACACCAATGTGTAGGGGAGGGCGCTACTCCTTCCCTGGATTGCTCTACTTTACCCTTGATCCGTACCTTATAATGCTGAGTGTTAAGCAAGGAGGCATCAAGTACCATTTTTTGAGTCTTTGGTATGACTCGACCTGGGATTGAACCCAGGTCTCCCGGGCCATTGGCGAACACTCTAACCCCTAGGCCAATGTCCGGCCAATGTCCGGCCAATGTCCGGCCAATTTCATATAGTATCTTCATTCATTCACTGAACATAAGTCACGTTCTTTTAATCCTGTTGTCTATGACCTTATTTGGTCAAGCCACATTATTCTATTTATTATAGAAATATTCTTATCTCAACGGCCAGAATCTGTGAAGTTGTGGATTGATAAGATTGAGAAGCACAGCATTAAAAACGCTAGCTGCAACTAAAACAGTAAGAGTTATGACTGTGTAGTTCTTACTTATCCCAAAGTTGCCTTTCTTGGGGAAGACGTAGATCCAGCCTTTTTTCTGTTTCTCAATTGTGTTTTGTTTGTGTGTTTGTTTTGTTATTATTTCTTTGATATGATTGAGAAGCAGAGCATTAGAAACGTTTGCAACAGCTAAAACAGTAAGAGTTATAACTGTGTAGTTCCTACTGATCCCAAAGTTACCTTTTTTGGGGAAGACGTAGATGAAGCCTTTTCTCTGTTTCTCTATTGTGTCATAGTATGAGTTATTCCCCTAGATGAACCCTCAGAAAATAAAGATAATAATTGGTACTTTCGTCCCCATAGTTTAAATTAACAAATGAGATAGCCAACATGGCTAATCACACATCGTATCCTGACTTGTTTCTATTTTACCAACTGTACGGCCACCTGCCTCCTATCACGAAAACTATTCAAGTTAGACGAACCAAACATGCAGGACACTGCTGGAGAAGCAGGGACGAACTCATAAGTGATGTACTCTTATGGACTCCCACATATGGCCGAGCAAAAGTAGGACGACCAGCACGAACATACATTCAGCAACTATGTGAGGATACGGGATGGAGTCCAGAAGACCTGCCAGAGGCGATGAACGATAGGGAAAAGTGGCGAGAGAGGGTCAGGGATATCCATGTTACCAGCATGACATGATGATGATGATGAGGATTATTGACAATCATTGAGCCATAATATTACATGGTGGCAACAATGAGATTTACAAAGAAGCTCACAAATATAGCGCATGGATGAAAACTATAAGAAAGAAAACATCTCCAAAAAAGGTCAATCTCCATTTTTTGGAACGCACATGGGAAACACATGAGTGCCATATAGGAAAAAAACCAAAAAAACCAAAAAAAAAACAGTAACAAGAAATCGCCCAAACTCACTACGGAATAGAAGTCTGAAGTAAGTATGCCTAATTTATTTATTTACTTCATTGCCCGATATTTAAAGCGAGATAATGAATACAAATGCATGTGAACCAGTCGTGGGACTCGGAGAACCTGGTTGATTCGTTCAGCTTTTTCAGGCAGCAATGTAAACCGTATTTCTCTGTTAAAAACATCCCAGCCGAGAAACAGGTTGACCACGTTCTACTGTTATCTGGCGAGGAAGGACTCAGAAGATACAATGCTTGGACGTGTGAGAACGATTCTGACCAAGCGGACCCAGAAATTATTTGGTGTAAATTTGTGGAGCGACTCGAACCTCAAGTTAATTTCCGTATTGCTCGATTTTATCAGTGTGAATATAAGCAGAAAATATTGACGATTTCATTGCTAGGTGCAAATTACAAGCCAAAAAATGAAAATTTAAAGACAACCAGGAAACTGAAGAACAGCTCATAGAACAGGTTATAACTGGTATGAAACACCCTGAATTACAGAAGCTTTTACTATCCAAAGGCATAGAGCTGACACTTCAAGAGGCTTTAAATAGTGGTCGAACGCATGAAGCATCCCCTAATCACATGAAACAAATGGCCGAAATTCAGGGAGGAGATAGTCAGGAGATAAACACAATAAAACAGAGTCACTGTAAATGACATGGAAACACACACAGCTATCAGAAAGGAAAATGCCCAGCCTGGGGTACCGCATGTTTGGCTTGTGGAAAAAAGAATCATTGGGCAAAGATATGCACCAACAAAAATGAAAACATTCGCCCAAGCACGTATGACACACAATCCTAAACAACCGCATGAGATTCAGAATAAAAAGTGCAACAATCGAATCTGCACGATGAACTCAGACACAAGAGAACCCAGCAGGTTATACAGATAGTTCAAACAGTTGATGTTTGATGCAGTTCAGCAGCAAAGAGACAATCGGACCAAAATCTTCACAGAACTGCAAATAAGGCTTCCTGATAGACCAGGCACACACACATTAAAGGCAAAAGTGGACACAGATGCAGAAGGCAATACGCTTCCTCTACGAACCTTCCGTAGGATGTTTCCAGACAAGGTAGATGACCTAGGACAGCCGATCCCAGGTTCTGCAAAAAAGGAGCTCACAATACTAACTGCATACAACAGCTCAAGCATAGTGCAGCATGGTTCAGTTTGCATACAGTGTGCACATAAAGGTAAATGGATCACACTTAAATTTTTTGTTGTGACAACAGAGGGACCCACAATAATAGGACTACCCTCATTCAGAAACTTGGAGCTAATAAGTCTCCACTGCACAATTAAAGAAAGACAAAGGTCCAATTAACTCTATCGTCGAGTTAACAAACTTATACCCAAATCAGTTCAATCGCATAGGACACTTCAAAAGTGACTATCACATAGTCCTAAAGCCTGATCATCACCCAGTGATCCATGCACCCATGAAATATCCTGTACATCTGAGAGATGAGATCGAAGAGAAATTGAAGACAATGGGAATCCAAGGTATTATTAGAAAAGTTAGCGAGCTGACCGAATGGGTCAGCAGCATAGTGTACATTCAAAAGAAGAATAGAAAATTTCGCCTATGTCTACCCACCAAAGGATCTGAACCGAGCAATCATGAGATGCCATTATGAGACTCCCACAATGGAGGAACTGGCACACAAGCTGTCAGGTGCTCAACACTTCTCAAAATTAGATGCCAAAAATGGATATTGGTCCACACCGCTTGACGCAGAATCACAACTATTGACGACCTTTCACTCACCATTTGGGAGATTCTGTTTTCGTAGAATGCCATTTGGTCTGGTGATGTTCCAGGATGTCTTCATGCAGAGAATGGACATGATACTGGAGAAATGTCCAGATACAATTGTACTGATTGATGATGTCATTGTCTATGGGAAGACGAAAGAAGAGCACGATCGCAACCTGCACATTCTAATGAGAATAGCGCAAACCGAATGGGTTGTGCTTTAACAGCAAAAAATGCACCATAGATAAAAAAACAAATACATTTTTTGGGTGCTATCTACGATAAGAATGGTATAAGACCAGATCCAAGTAAGGTGAAAGCGATAAAGCAACTACCCAGCCCTACCAACATCACTGATTTGCAAAAGGTGTTAGGAATCATCACCTACTTAGCACCATTCATTCTGCATCTATCCGATCTAACTGCACCCATGAGAGATCTACTAAAGAAAGAATCTGAATACCAATGGACTGCCAGTCACCAGAAAGCACTGGAAAAAATCAAAGACTTGATTTGTAAGGAAATGTCCCTCAACTACTTTAACCCATCAAAAGAAACGAGTCTACAAGTGGACGCATCGAACAAAGGTCTAGGCACAGTTCTCCTACAAGAAGGAAAACCAATTGCATTTGCTTCCAAAGCACTTACAGAATTGGAACAAAGATATGCAAACATAGAGCGAGAGCTTCTAGCTGTCGTTTTTGGCTGTTAATGATTCAGGACATATTTATATGGATGTAAATTCCAAGTGGAAAGCAATCACAAGCCATTAGAAATGATCAGCCTAAAGAATTTAATTGTTGCTTCACCTCGTTTGCAACGTATGTTGCTATGCCTACAAGAATATGACCTGAGCATCATCTATTGTCCAGGCAAAGAGATGAGCCTGGCAGATGGATTTTCCTGGTTACCAAACAAGAAAACCAAAGAAGAGATAAACCTCAATGTAAGAGTGGATTTTGTTCAATTTTCCACAGAAAAGTTGACACAAATACATCAGGCAACAAAAGCTGACCCCATACTTTGCGAACTTAGGGAAACCATCCTGCAAGGCTGGCCTAACACATTCAGAGAAACCAGCAAAAACTTGCAGCCATACTGGTCCTATCGAGATGAGCTGGCCATTGAAAATGGTATCCTAATGAAGAGTGGCCGGATAATTATACCTAAGATGATGCAGCCAGAAATATTACAAAAAATCCATTATGGTCATCAGGGAATGGAAATGTAAGTTGCGAGCCAAAAGTTGCGTTTTTTGAAGCAACATCAATCAGGATATCAATGAAATTGTGCAAGAATGTATTATCTGTCAGGAACAACAGAAAGCCCAATGTGCAGAATCCTTAAAACTGCACAAAATTTCCGTGAGACCATGGCAAATAGTAGCCACAGATTTGTTTTAAGTCAGCAGATCGCATTACATGCTGATGGTTGTCTACTATTTAAAATATCCCCTAGTGAGAAAATTGAAGGACTTCAGCAGCCAAGAGATAATCAACTTCACCAAGCAGATCTTTGGAGAACAGGGAATCCTGGAAAGATTGATCAGTGACAATGGTCCTCACTATAGTTCTACCCTGTTCAAGTAATTTTCAAGGGAATGGGAATTCGAACACTATACATCATCTCCTAGATACCCTCAATCAAATGGTCTAGCAGAGTCCTGTGTACAAGCCATAAAATCTGCTATGCAAAAGGCTACCTCAAGTAACTGTGACTTAGATATGGTGTTGCTATGCTTACAGTCCACTCCTATCGACCATGTAATTCCATCACCTAGCAAACTTCTGTAACACCGAAAACTTTGGGAAACTTACCAGTAAAGTGCCCCAACAATGCAAGCCAAAAAGAAAAAATAGCAACTCACCTGTATCAAAGGCAGTCATACCAAAAGTCTTAACATGACCAGCATATCCGAGACTATAACAGATGCAGACTATACAGTTGATCTAGCACTTCTTGCAAATACACTTGCCCAAGCTGAATCCTTAGTGCATAGGCTAGAGCAAGCAGCAGGAGACATTGGCCTTGACACGAATGCCAATAAAAAAAGTACATGTGTTTTAAATGAGAAGGAGTTATCTCCACCCTTAGTAGACTAGTTCACATACCTCAGCAGCAATATCTCATCAACTGAAACTGATGTTTACAAATGCCTAACAAAACCATAGACTGCCATTGATAGGTTATCTATCATATGGAAGTTTGATCTATCTGATAAAATAAAACAGAATTTTTCCCAAGCTGTGTCAATATTACTCTATGGATGCACCACATGGACACTAACAAAACACATGGAGAAAAAGCTTGATGGGAACTACATAAGAATGTTACATGCTTTCTTGAACAAATCCTGGAAGCAACACTTCAGAAAATAATAGCTGTATGGCCACTTAGCTCCCATCTCAAAGTCCATCCAAGTAAGATGAGCATGACAAGCAGAACACTGCTGAAAAAGCAAGGGTAAACTCATAGATGACATTCATCTATGGATCTCTACAAATGGACGTGCCAGTGTTGGCTGACCTGCAAGAGTGATGGATGATAGGGATGGATGGAGGGAGAGAGTCAGGGAAATCTGTGCTGATTGCACAACTTGATGATGAAGCTCATAATAAAGATCACTTAAAGATGAATTAAACTTGAGATTCTCTTACAATTCAACCATCTTAAATAATCTGCATAGAAGCAAGGATGAAATCATTTGTGACATTCTTCTATGAACTCCTACAGATGGATGTGCCTGTGTTGACTGACCAGCAAGAGTGATGGATGATAGGGATGGATGGAGAGAGAGAGAGAGTTAGGGAAATCTGTGCTGATGATGAAGCTCATAATAAAGATCACTTAAAGATGAATTAAACTTGAGATTCTCTTAAAATTCAACCACCTTAAATAATCTGCATAGAAGCAAGGATGAACTCATAAGTGACATTCTTCAATGAACCCCTACACATGGATGTGCCAGTGTTGACTGACCAGCAAGAACTTATATCAGCTCTTTGCAGACACTGGATGTTGTTTGGAGGACCTGAAAAGCATGATGGGTGATAGGGATGGATGGAGAGAGAGAGAGAGAGTCAAGGAAATCTATGCTACCAGTGTGACTTGATGATGATGATGATGCTATCTTCATCATTTCACTTCCTATACTGATTTCTAATTCTTTAAAGTATCAATCCATTTGAAAATAATCCCATAGGAACTGATTTTCCTTTTCCTCTCTAATTGACATGTTCTTTCCTTAAAATTTTCCATGATCTAAAATTTGGAAAACTTTAACACATTAATTTTATCAAAGAAAAAAAATGTGACTAATGCAATTAATCCTAATGAAGTGTTTCTATTAAAAAGTAAACCATAAAAAAAAGAAGAAAAAAAGAAAACAGAAAAATCCTATCTGCTTCAGTTACAAAAAAAAAACAAATCCTAAAATTTTCAATCACTCACTCCATCAAAAGAGAAAAAAAAAAACAGAAAAAAAATAGAAAAAATTCCTCTCCACTAAATTTTATAGGAATTGTTTGGTAAATGCTATTAAAAAGATATGTGACAAATACAATGAATTAAAGTACCAGTTAAAATAGCATCATCATCATCATTGTCATCATCATCATTATCATTGTCATCATCATCATCATCATTGTTGTCATCCTCATCCTCATCGTTATGATCATCATGATCATCATCATCATAATGATCATCCTCATCATAATGATCATCATCATCATAATGATGATGATCATCATCATCGTCATCATCGTTGTCATCATCATCATCATCCTCAAAGTGGGGTGATAACATGGATTACCTTGGCTCTCTCTTGCTAAGTAACCTTAAATTAATTTCCTTTTAAATAGAAAAATTAAACCTACTTTCATCATACCTCCCCTAAAAATTTCCTACCAGTCACAGTAATATTAAAAGTTACCAGCAAGCACACAGATACATAGAGCCTTGCCATGAACAGACAAACAAATTCAGTGACAACAATTTTTACTTTTTATATCGATAAATCTGGCTTTATATGTAATAAAACATTTCATGATATATTGTATGGTGTCATCTTAAATTAATATGATTTCATCATTCACCGATGATTTGGGAGACTAATTAGACATTAGCTAATGATAATTTCTAGATAGTGAATTGTTGCTTTTGTTTGATATGGTGACAGATTTCTTTCTTGTATTTATTAAAAAGGATTACATTTTCGAAAATATGACTAATTTGTGACTGAGAAAGCAAAATATTGCTCAAGAAGAAGCAGTCAATCTGCCAAGATTCAAGCCTCATCTCAGACAAGATTTTAATCTAGAATATAAATTTTAATGTAGAATTTGAAGACTACATAAAAATCTACCCAGGAATTATTTATATATAACATGCATTCATGTGTAACCTGCACCCCTAACTTTGGACTTACAATATTCTGGGAAAAAATTCTCTTGTATAAACTCTGACTTTTAAAACTTTGTAGCGGCTAAATTTAATCTAAATTTAGTGTTTGTTTTATTTGTATTAGTTCATACTGACAAAAATGAGAATTTATATAGTTTACATTTTGTCTTAAAACACAAAATTTACATCATAGTTTGAGCAAATGCACAGACATGTTCACACAAAATGTCACAAGCTGGCAGTGAAAATAAACTCACATTAAGAAAAACCTAAGTATAAACAAATACATTCCAGTGGATATTTCTCTGTAACAAAGTAACATACATTAGTTTTGGTTATAGATGTAACTTACTTCCAATCATCTCATCCTGAATATGATGAGGTTTGTGGCCAGAAAAAAGTTAATTAAATTATTTTTGTGTATAATACACATATTTTGGGGGCTGAAAAATCTGAATAAATAATTCACCTTTATATGCAAATAAGTTGACGACCATAGTCAAGAGCGACCAGAAAGTTCCCTTTTCAATAGCTACTATGCAAATAATGATGATATATTACTAGCTTCATAGAAGGGGTTGAATAATCTTACTAAACAAGACTACAATAACAAAAGACTAATCATGATAATGGTGATGATGATGATAGGGATGATGATGACGATGATGAAGTTATATTTGTCAAATTCCTTGGCAGCTGCGAGCAATCTACCCCAATTCAAATGCCAACTGGCCCATCCCATATACCAGAAACAAAGTGACATTAATTAATGTTGGCTTCTGAACACCTTTACCATTCTATGATTAGACTTTGACCAGATCAAAGCTAAATCACTCAGGTCTTCGGTTAACCTTTTTCTTATCATTTTTTTCCCATAAGATTGAAGCAATATTTGAACATAATCAAAATGAAAAAAAAAGTTACTTTTCTTATTCAAGATTACCAAACAACAAAAAGACCTTTTCCAAAATGGTATTTTTGAAACATTTTTTGGCATTAAAACTATATAAAATCCAAATATCAAATCATCTTGCTGGATAGAATTCAAACAATTTTGTCCCTGACTCATAAATATAAACTTTAATCTTAACTACTAATGATATTTGCTTATAGACAAATTTGATATCATTTTATGATGCAATACTGAAATCATTCTTTGTGTGACTTTGGTTATTGACACACTATTTTAACCAATTCATTCTACAGTTTTTGTAATGTGTTCAAAATGAGTATTTGAATACTTAGTAGGGGAGGAAATATGTAAGTTGAATCCCCTCTCTCCAAGGACTAATATCAGCATGAACACAATAAAAAGAAAGACGAGGTAAATTCATTTGAAAATAAATACCCAACCCCTCCACCATGAGCGGGATGTGACACTAGGTCAATTTTTAAAGTGGAGTAAAACTGGTTTGAATTCAGAGTTTTTCTTCTCCTAGACTGGTTGCCGAACCAAGGTTAAAGAACCTTATCTTTCCTGCTATTTACCCAAAGCTAAAAGAGAAGAGATGAATTCATTTCTTTCCCAAGAGCATTAGTGTATGGTGAAATACAAACAGCCCCATCCAGTATTTGAAATCAGCTTGCCTATTTCATTTCCTATGATTTCAATCATCATGCTAAGTATGCCTTATTTGTTCACACAAGAACATTAAAATTTTTTACATACTATATATGTATCTATCCAATCCCTCCACATAAGCAGGAAGTGACACATTATCAATTTTTATAGGTTTGATTTCAGAGTTTTCCTTCTCCTAGACTGGTTGCCTAACTAAGGTTAAAGAACACAGTCTGCCTAGCTATTTACTGAATAATAGTGTTAAAAACAAGGAACTCAGACTATAACACTCTGCATATGGAGACGCCTTTATTACACCCTTCTTCTTACACTCGCACCTAAACCAATATGGCCGTTTGTTTACTTCTGGTCTCCGAATAACGCTCTCTCTTCTCGAGAGTATCAGAGGAGGTAACTTCATGTCTCAACAAATAGGATGCATACACTTTCCCTATGGTATCAATGCTAAGTGAAATGCAAACAGCTTTGTCCAGGATTTGAACACAGGTTGTCATGTCCATTTCCTATGATAATAACCATTACACCACCAGCACCTACATATACCTACAAATGGTGTTAAAAGTAAAGAATAGACAAATATATCCCAACAGTTAGAATTATACGTATATTGTTTCATGAACAAGCAGTATGTAGAAGGGGGACAAAATGACAAAAAGTTTACTTGACAAAGGAAGGTAACATAGCTTTATGACTTTACTGTTTCTTGGCAAGGGCCAGAGACACTATCTCTAATGTTCAAATAACAGATACAAAAAATGTCTGAGGTTTTTTCTAGAATTGATGTGTGGCTTTCTATTTGGCTCCTACTGGATATGCAAATTACCTAAAGGAGATAATTGTTTATTGTATCCATACATGAGGATCCCAAGAGACATGTTGCTGTTGTTGTAATTAAATTTGTTCTCATCTAACAAAGCCAGCAGTTTCTTTGTTTTTGCATTTTTTGTGTCCTGCTTTTTAACTAAAATTATTTCAATTCAAATCAATTCCAAACAGAATAATTCAATTTAGGACAAAATTAATTCAAGACATAACAAACCATTGAGAAATGTACAATAATATATTTGCAAAGATATCAACATTGTGTTTATCCATGTTGCTATAGTTACATGATTGGATTGATATGCAATTGTAATTTGGTAGCGTTTGTTCTTAACTAAGAGCTTGAATATTTTGAATCATTATGATACACCATGGTTTTATACAATGACAAAAAGAAGCACACAAACATCTTTCAATAGGAACTTTTTAATGTTATATATACATTTATATAAACAAGCACACTTACACTCTTACACACACACACACACACTCACGAATATATATATATATATATATATATATACGAGGTGCATACAATGAGTTTCCAGACTTTTTTTGTATGGGCACTTTTATTTATTCCTGAACTCCCTTAAAACCTCAACATAGTAACCCTAACCCTAACCGTTTGGCCAATCAACTCTGGTGTTCTGACTTCCTTACTCCTCCCACACCTCTCATCATCCCTCACAGACTCACTGCCTTCCTTGAATCTCTTATGCCACTCAAAAACTCATGCTCGATTCATGCAAGATGCTCCAAAAGCAGTCTGAAGCATTCCATACGTTTCTGTGACATTTTTTCCAAGTTTAAAACAGAATTTTATTGCCTATCATTCTTCTAAAGTGTCCTCACATCCAGATTGCATTTTTGAAATTCACTAGCTGTGACAATCAGGCTTTAGTAGGGTATATTCCAATTCCTGCTGTAGCTGTTCATTTGAATCTGAAATCATAAAAATTGGTCAGTCATCTCATTAGATGTATTGCAATAAGATATTGAATTTTCAAGAGTCTACGCCAATTTTAAATGCCTGTAGAGTCTGGAAACTTATTGAATGCACCTTGTATACTAGGGTGCATTAAAGGTTTTCCAATATTCTTGTACATGGTACTTTGCAGCATGTACATCAAATAACAGAAGCAGTTCAGCCCAAGAGAGTCACTCACTGTGGTTGGTATTTTTGTAGTAGCTGATAAGCTGACACTTGGTACATTGCTGCACTCTGCATCTGGTTTGAAAGCTGCAAAGGTTAAAGTGCATTGTAGTCTAATTCAAGAACTTATTCCTTATTCCTTATGAGTTTGAACAGAAGCAGCCAAAAATATTTGTAATGCAAAAGGTGAAACTTCAGTTGATCCCAGAACAGCAATCAGAGGGTTAAGGAAATTTGCTTGGATTGCAAGAACCTTAACAATCAAGCAAGGTCAAGTAGGCCTAAAACTGTGGATTCTGTGCTCCAAGCCATAGAGGTAAATCTGGTGAGTATCGCTTGGAGAGTATCTAGTGAGCTTAGCATCTCACAGTCTTGTGCGGTTTGTCACCTTCATGACCTTGCCAAAAGCAGCCAGAACTACAAAATTGTGCCTCATGTTAGGAAAATGTTGCAAAACTTTTGAATCCTCCTAGTATATATATATATATATATATATATATATATATATATATATATATATGTATCCTCCTAGTATATATATATATATATATATATATATACTAGGAGAATTCAAAAGTTTTACAACATATATATATATATATATATATATATATATATATATATATATATATTAGTTTGTATATCATAAAATCTGAATTAGTTGAAGAAAGGAAAGAAAATATTAATCTATTTTCTTTTTATTCTACATAATTGTAAATTTATAATATTTCAAAAAATAACAAATTTATATCAATTTTACATATGTAAATAGTTTACCATTTTTTGCTTTGCAAAAATATCAAGAGAAATTATTTTAATGTAATCAAAATATATTATGTTTTTTTTTCACTGGCAATTCACCATCTTTTTGCCATCTCAGTTTCTACTGACAAATCATCTACATTTTTTTCAGGGTCTCAGCAGATTATTTAAAAGAAAAATTGTTTTTCTTATTATCTTTCATAAAAAAAGGATGGTCAGTGGTCAGGAATTATGGCAAGTGTTAATGAAATAATGGAGTTATTATATATATATTATTTAAACATTTACCATATCAAAGATGTGTTGTAGCAACTTTGTGGCAATATATTTCATTGTGGTCAGCCTAATTTTGCCAGCTTGCCAATATCTCTTCCCTTACATTATGATTATTCTAAAAAGGAAATGGGTCAGCTCCATAAATTAAAAAAAAGATATAAAAACAAATTCTGAGAATTTGCTTGCAGTTTCTTTATTTACTTATTGAGTTTATCCAAGGAAGAGGATTTGCAATATGGATTTGGGAACTGTTCCCTTGTTATCACGATATGGGTAACAGATAAAGATTTGGTCAATTTTTTATCCTATTCTGTGAGCTCCTGACTCTAGTGTCGATGATTTACATGTGACGAACCATAGTGGAGGATGGGCAAACCCAACAGTCACTGATAGGGTTATTAGTCGTTTGCCTATTCCTTGATAGCTTCCTTGAATACATGGAGCTTTGGTTTCCAGGGAAAGAACCTTCTCACCTCTTGTATGGACCTCCTAGAGCTAAAGTACTTTGAAAAATAAGACCCTTGTTTACTAACTTCTAACTATACTAGCACCAAATACTTCTGTTTATGATGGACATTAAAAAAAAACCTAACCTTTTTATCCCCTGCAATAAATCCTTCAATTTCGATTTTATCATCAATTAAAAACTGCCACCCTCTTGTTCACCAATGGTCCAGGAGACCTCGGTTCAATCCCTGGTCGAGTCATACCAAAGACTCAAAAAATGGTACTTGATGCCGCCTTGCTTAACACTCAGCATTATAAGGTAAGGATCAAGGGTAAAGTGGAGCTATCCAGGGAATGAAGTAGCACCCTCCCCTACCCCTTGGTGTAGTAGCGATTGAAAAGGGAGCCCTCGGGTCGCCCTCGACTTAGGTCACCAACTTTACTTACTATACTCACACATCCATATACATACATCTATACATATATATATGTTACCTGTGCCTATACTCACTTGTACAGGTACACTCACTCTCTCATACTTATCTATATGTGATGCTTATATACTTATATACTCATGTGCAACCAGGGGCAGAAGAAATTATATTGTCACAGCTTGAAGATTCTTTCTTTGTTAATGTATAGATTCCGGATGATGTATTGTTAACATCAGGTAAATGTTGGTGAAAGAGAATGTTGGGTGCCTCATATGTGTATATATGAGGTGTATACAATAAGTTTCTAGACTTTTTTCGTATGGGCACTTTTATTGATTGTACACTCATGAAACTCTAGTCCCCTTCGAAGTAATCTCCTGCGGCTGCAATGCACTTGTTGTACCGTTCCAACAGCTTCTGGAAGGCCCCATGGAAGTCCTCTTGTGTCAGTGTGTCAATGACCTTCGTCACAGCCTCTTTCATCTCCTTAATTGTCGCATAACGACAGCCTCTGAGCTTAGGGAATAAGCAAAAGTCACAGGGAGCAAGTTCTGGACTATAGGGAGGCTGAGGAACTGTCTTGATGCCCATCTTAGTCAAATAGTCTGTGAGAAGGATGGAGTTGTGGACTGGTGCATTGTCCTGGTGGAAATGCTACTGACCCGATTTGAAGAGTGCTGGCCTCTTCCGATGGAATCTCTTCCTGAACTCCCTTAAAACCTCAACATAGTAACCCTAACCCTAACCGTTTGGCCAATCAACTCTGGTGTATTGACTTCCTTACTCCTCCCACACCTCTCATCATTCTTCACAGACTCCCTGCCTTCCTTGAATCTCTTATGCCACTCAAAAACTCATGCTCGATTCATGCAAGATGGTCGAAAAGCAGTCTGAAGCATTCCATACATTTCTGTGGCATTTTTTCCAAGTTTAAAACAGAATTTCATCTCATAAGAGGTATAGCAATAACATACTGGATTTTGAAGAGTCTATGCCAATTTTAAATGCCTGTACCAAAAAAGAGTCTGGAAACTTATTAAAGGCACATTGTATATATTACCTGTGCCCACACACACTTGTACAGGTACACTCAACCTCTCATACTTACTTATATGTGATGCTTATATGCATACATACTCATGTAGACAAGCTCACACTTGTAGCCATATGCATTATTACACCATGTGCAATAATGTGCAACCAGGGGCAGAAGAAATTATATTGTCACAGCTTGAAGATTCTTTCTTTGTTAATGTATAGATTCTGGATGATGTATTGTTGACATCAGATAAATGTTGGGGAAAGAGAATGTTGGGTGCAACATATGTGTATATAAATATATAAAGAGTAAACAGCAAAAAGGTGTTTAAAGAAAAATAACATTTAACAAGAATGAGAAAGAACATACGTAATAGACTTATATTTATATTCTCTTCTTTTATTACCGATTTGTATATGATTAATTTATCTATTGAGTAAACTTTGAAACACAAACACAAAAATTTAAACATCATTTAATTAAAATTTATGATGAGGATAAATATTTAATTTATTTGTTAGGAATATTAGAAAAATTTCATTATCTTCTTTGTAACTGTAAATGGTTAAATGACTTTTAAATTTTCAAAGAAGTATTTATTCTACCGACTTTATTATTTTTCATTTAATTTCCAATTAAATGTTTATCAAATTAACTTGAAAATGAACCAAATAAAACACACAAAAAATCCTGGAGTAAGTCAAAGGTCTTGCAATATTTGTGTACATGATAGTTTCTGGAATAAACTCCAGGAACTTGAGAAAATCAAACTGATGCCTAATCAAACTAGACCTAGTAGCCTCCGATTATTACTTGTTCTGATTCATGGCTCTCATCCTGCACTCATAATGCTTCAACAACCAAGAGATGGTGGATGCTTCAGTGAAGGAGTTCTTTACCTTGAAAGACAAGAACTGGTATCAACATGGGACCAGAGATTTTATGAACCTGAAAAAAAAATGAAATTTAAATAATTACTATACCTGCATGTGTATATACATATATACACACACACACATATATATATATATATATATAGGCATGAGTAACTTAAATAGGAATTTGTAAAAGAAGTAGTTGTACGCATTAATTCATTTTCTTTGTATTTTTAAATAATAGTGACTTTATAGTATTTAAAATACTTCATATCATATGTACAATTGTATATAAAAAAAAATAGTTCAATAGTCTGAATAGAATGATAATGAGACTTGGAGATCCAGATGGCTGAACTGAGATCCAGGTGGGTGTACTGAGATCCAGATGGCTAAACCAAGATCCAGGTGGGTGTACTGAGATCCAGATAGCTGAACCGAGATCCAGGTGGCTGTACTGAGATTCGGATGTTTATACTGAGATCCAGATGGTTGAACATAGATTCAGATGGCTGTACTGACATCCAGATGACTAAACAGAGATTCCAATGGCTGAACTGAGATATAGGTGGTTGAACATAGATCAACATGGCTGAACCGAGATCCAGATAGCTGAACTGAGATCTAGGTAGCTGAACTGAGAGTGGTATGGAGAATGGAAATGGTGTACAGAGTTCAAACTCCTAGCCGGGTGATTTGCTTCCATTTTGCACTTATGCTTTTTGGAAAGGCATGAGTCCACTTCTTCCCACTTAATAAGACAGTTGGAACTTGTAAAGGAAAAGATTGTTCCTTGCAGCTGGTACCATGTAACTCAATGTTGCATGTTACTTTGAGAGGAAATAGGTACTGCTGAGTAACTCTCCTATCACTTTGAGAGGTACCATGAAAGAGAATTACTAGGCATGATAGGTTACTGGAAAAACTCCAGAATAATAATGACTCCTTGATTTTCAAATTAATGTTATAGCATAAATTTTTAATATATATTTTTCAAGTAACAATAACAATAATTGGGAAGAGTTTGTGTATATAGATATCCAAACTGTTTGATATAGAGTTACTAAGTTTAGTATGATTATCATTTAGTAGCCCTGTTGGCAGAGCGAAGAAGACATTAATTTTATCCCCTTTAAAAACCCACCCACATACAAAAAGGGTGTGTCCTAGGTATGACACTAAACTACATTCAGTTCTGTTCTGGAGGAGTAGAGGGTGTGGAGTCATCCCTTTGTTGCCATTATTTCCAGATAGTTGTAACTGTTAGGGTCCCATCTATGGGTCAAATAAATCTCTTTGAAAATTATTTGTATTACACTGGAATACTTGAAACCATCTAATTGTGTGCAAATAAAGGATTATTATCAAATAGGAATATTTCCTTGAAACCATATAATTATGTATGAACTGTAAGTTGTAAGAATAGTTTTTTGAAGCTATAATTGTTTTCAAAGGATTATTGTTGGTTATAGGAAACTCTTTACATCAGTTGGACATCTTATCCCACAATCATCATCATTTTCAGCTTAAGTGAAAGAATATGTGTGTGTGTGTGTGTGTGTGTGTGTGTGTGTGTGTGTGTGTGTGTGTGATTAGGAATAAAATTAAATGCTATAAGAAATTTTAATTTGTAAAATATTTACTGTGCTCCATGCATGAAGATGCAGAGCACTATCATGATATTTTTTTAATATAAAAGAGGATAATAATAAAACAGGATAAAAACTCACTCGCTATAGCTGAGAGGATAATATGTGTGAAATGATACAAAAGCACAACCAGAAAATTGTTAGAAGAAACTAAGAAAATAATGAATTTAACCATCAGTGCATTTGTAGAATGAGTTAGTGCCCATAAGAAAACAAATGTCTAACTAAAAATGTAGTTTACTTAGCAAAAGTAAGAGGACAGGAGATTATCTATATAGGATCAATAGTTTAATCGATCAATAAGGTGATTGTGGAAGGAATTATATGATAATCACAAAGCTTCTTTCAAGAATGAATGATAGGTAAATAGTACAAGACTATGTAAAAATGATAGGCAAAGAGTACAAGACTATGTAAAAATGATAGGCAAAGAGTACAAGACTATGTAAAAATGATAGGCAAAGAGTACAAGACTATGTAAAAATGATAGGCAAAGAGTACAAGACTATGTAAAAATGATAGGCAAAGAGTACAAGACTATGTAAAAATGATAGGCAAAGAGTACAAGACTATGTAAAAATGATAGGCAAAGAGTACAAGACTATGTAAAAATGATAGGCAAAGAGTACAAGACTATCTAAAAGTATGGAGAAGAACTAGGGATTAAGTTGTCTATTCTGAAAAGAATATAGGCTTGTGGTGATAATTTGTTAAATTAAAGATTAGACTTGGTGGCTAAATGCTGTAATAAAAGAGTGTGTGTGTGTGTGTGTGTGTGTGTGTGTGTGTGTGTGTGTGTGTGTGTGTGTGTGTGTGTGTGTGTGTGTGTGTGTGTGTGTGTAATATATATATGTAATTATATATATGAAGAAAATAGAAAAAGTATTCCAGATGTGATGAATTTATTATGTCAAAACGTCAAAACACTACTAGAAAATCAAGCTACTTATCACTGAAGCTATTTTCTTAATATGTTATATTCAACAGAAAGTTTCATTGCTGTATAATGCAAAACACTTTGAATGAATTGAGCTCTCTGGTATCCAGTAAGGCAAAATGTAAACAAACGAAAGCTACTACATAATGGCTTATAATTCTCAAGCTGACATATGTTGCCTGTAGGCAGAGTGGTATGATACTAAGTCTTACATAAAGTTGGGCAGGTTTCAATCCCAGCTTCAAGTGCTCTATGTGTCCAGCTACACTGAAAAGTTGTGATACAATGAAACAGTCTGTCTGTGGATGACAATATATATATATATATATATATGCAAGTAAATTATGGAAATAAATCCGACTTTATGGCAGAGAAAAATTGTTGCTTGAACAACAATAGAGGTTTTTATGAATAAGCTCAGTAAAAACATCCATCATTGTTTAAGTAACAATTTTTCTCCATCATAAATTTCTGATGAAGGTTTAATAAAACCAAAGCATTTAAACATTGACTTTACCATCATAATAAATTCAGCACATTTGGAATACTTTGTT